>BLKM01000468.1:2359062-2413170 GCA_013340265.1 Coptotermes formosanus | reverse complement strand
GAGTAGGGCCTTCATCTCTAATGAACACTTTACAAACTTTTATTCACCAACATTTCCACATGCTATCTATTTATTGTTATCCAAAGCAATATACCCACATTATAATTATGTAAATATAATATTCAACACCTTGCCGCCTTTCACTACTTTCTGTGTTCCAACTGTCAGACCGACACATCAGGGTTGCCAATAGAATTATCCCACAAATTCAAGTCATGGTACCCAAAATACATATGAAAAATCGAGAAACATAAAAACCACCGTTACGCTTCCCGATATGACGACAAAATAAAAAAGTATTTATCCACTTACTTCAGTATGGGTTTTCATTCAGGTGCCAATTTGAGATTTCTCGTTTCTAAAAGAAATCCCCCAAAACATTCATTCATTCATTCATTGTGGTAACAAACTTTTAATTTCAGATTTTAAGGAAATATTTTGTCACCCACAGAGGTTAGGGATTCAGATTTTGCTTACTGGCAGTTTAAGATTTCATGTTTCATTTCAGTCACAACATCCACGTACCAACCAACATTCAGTGTAGCAAAGTTACGTTGGTTTATCATACCCACGCAATGTTGGCATCCCTGACTAGTGCGTAATTTGAAGTCTTTCGTAATGACGCCGTCACGTCCCAGAGGATTAATCGTCAGACCTGTAAAATATGGCAACCTCAAATTTCATTGTGTCTTCAGTGCCGTATAATTCGAAACTTGGTTATATGAACACGACTTGTCCTGTATGTTGCTTGTTGTATAACCTTGTGCTTCGAGTTTTTCGTGCATGCACACCACCACCCAGTTCCGCATAACCAGTAAACTTTATGGGGGCCAAAAACGACACTTTCTCAAACAGTAATAATCCATTCCTACTGACGGCCATTACCGCGTAACAGCACATCACTATGGTGTACTGATTCAAGCCCGTAATGAATGTAATAACATTTTATAACAAACACATCCTAATAGCAATAATTATTAGTCACTAAATATCATTAACCCTTTAAAGACGAAGCGTATCTGTTTTATATAAGGACTCAGTGCGTACCGCGCTGTAAACACTCTCCGCTTCGGTTATAAAAACCAGTCTCTTAATGTTTTATAAGGCAAAAGTTGCTGTTTGTTCTGAAATCCGTACAAAACACATAAACGCAATGTGGGCACCACGTAGAATTTTTTAATGTTAAAACTGGTCGTATGTAAAGTTACCGCTAGGCTTTAAAAGGTTAATACGCCGATTATTAACCCTAATAACAAACTTCTAGTGTCCAAGTCATATAAAAGGATTATAACGTTTCGAACATCCAACGAAAGGTCTTCGAACTTACTTCCTTCAACTCCGGAAAAGTAGAGGAAGTGACCGCGTCTTAATGCAGGCCGTCGTGCACCATTTACCGGAAGTTATGTTTCCGCGTATGTACATAATTCCACATAGCGGAAAATTACAAAACGAGATTTCTTCACACGTGTAAAAATAAATTAGGCGAAGTTTTAAGCATTAATTATCAGGGTTATTAGCATTTAATTACCGTATAACATTTTCGGAACTCCAAGTGACATCGATTCAGAACGAGCAGGCCCATCTGCCTTGCCAATCAAATCCAATGGTTTTCGTAAGCACAGACAGCACCCGACAGAACAAGCAAGGACTTATTTCCGTGTCACTTCATTATCTCAGCCGGCATACCACCTGTTCTGACTTAAAATATTTACAGTCTCTGGCTACTGCAAGGCGAGTCTCTTTCTGCTGGACTGTCAGCATTTTGTGACAAATTTCACTCAGACGCGTTTCACGCCCAAATCTTGTCAGAACAGAGTGTACCGAACCAAATGATAGCCCTACTTCATCGCAGAGCTCTCTAATTGTTATTCCCCGGTTACCCAGCATGGTAGAAAGCAATTTGTCAATTATCAGTTGGTTCCTGCTCATGAGGGGCCTACCTCAACATTCATCACTCTCGACTGATATTCCTGTGTCTTTAAACAGTCTACACCAACCCTTAACTTGCGAACGGCCCATTGACGCATTCCCAAAAGCCTTCTGAATCATACCTAAGTTTCTGGCAAAACTTGATCCAGATGCGCTCGCATGTCAAAGTCACACAGAGTCCTAAAGTCTCGTAAATACAGATGAAATTGCGACGAAGCTAACGAATTTTGGATGCAATATTCCCTCACTTTCCCGAGCATCTACACGTTTCAGACTGGGATCAGTCATTACCTGCCATACTTGTTGGATGGCAAGCCTTCACAATTAGAGGACACATACTTGATGTCTCGTTTATGTTGGTGGGTTTATAAAACAAACAGTTCCTACCTCTCTTTATCATTCGCGCAATCCACAAGACTGTCGCCGTCCATGGTGGGTCCTCATCGCGACGCAGAGCCTTCGACAGATTTTTTCCCACTTGCCACTTCAAACTGGCACTGTTGGAAAGGTGAGGGTCCAGAGCACGGTCTAGCTTTAGATGCTGGCAGACATGACCATTCCTTCAGGATGATAACGGTATTCCAGCGCGCCGATTTCCTCAATCGCTTCGTCAATGTTGTAAAGGGGTAGCGATGCGTAAAACATACCAACTCTTACTCAACCGTCACCCTCGATTTCCCCCGTACACCCTGTTGTTACAAACGAGGCTCTGACGACCAACTATCAGCGGTATAACTGTAACATCAACAACAGAGGAAATGCTATTCTCTAAGCCTGTTTAGGGGCTCTAAAAGTGGCAGCTCTACCACCAAGACTTGCTTCCTATGTTTGGCCAGCACCCCTGTTTTGTGCTGTCAAGTTGAAAAGCCGGACTGATGTTAATAACCCTCGAATGTTAAACGGTACTGATAAAAAAAACTGAAAAGGCATAACACAATCAAGTATGTAACAAAAAATATCGACGACACTTCTTACAAAGATGAGCAACTAGAGAATATCTTAGTAGACAAAAACATAGTACTTGCATGAACTACAGAAACAGAAGAACTGGAAGGTTCTAAAGAAACTAGAAATTATATTCAATTTTATAGCAGCGTTTGCCAAAAAGTTCAAGCACAAACGGGTGTTACATTAATGGTACACAAAAAAGATTTAATAAAACAATTGATAACTATTATTTACTGGAATAATAGGATAATTCATATGGGAATCAAAATTAATCAATGATATTTGGCAGTTATTGGTATATACGCCCCAGCTGTGGCCAAAGGAGGAAATTCGTTTTACAAAAATGTCCAGATGATAAGGTAAAATTATTTTAGATGTTACATAATGACAGAGTACCGCAACAAATTATAAGAAACATATTCAATGCTTATAAAAACAATATTATACCCATTAAGGTCAAAAATGAATCCACCAACTGGAAACCTACCAACCGAAAAGTTCGACAAGGATGCGGCCTATTGCATCTGCTCTTCATAATTTACATGAACTCCCTGTAAAAGCCTGGAGACAACTACCTCATGGCAATATACCCATTAATAATACACACTTTTTGATACTCTGCAATATGCAGTTGATCAAGTATTATTAGCCGACTCTGAAGACAATTTACAATTATCATTACACAGGCTCAATAGAATTGCTATAGCCTTTAGAGGAAAGGATACAGGTCCAATTATGACACACCTTAACAAAATGCAATTAGACACATTAAATTCATTCACTTACCTTGGCCATTACTGATCTTTTACACAGAGATCGCTCAAGAATGTAACAAACTACATGGTCCCACACGACATCAGAACTATAAATTTATATGACAGTGCATTTACCAACACACATAAAACGTAATAGACCTAACATCATCATCCACTGCCAGACATTTTTACTCCCAAAAGCACTAAATTCTCTCACACTAATACATTGCACAATCACTGCTTAAGATATTGGCCACTGTCTAACTGCCTGCTCTGACTATTGTTTTTTGACTGCTAATAACTCCACATACTGTCCCCTGATTGTGCATCCCTATTTCAACTCCTGTCTCCTCATCACTGCCAATCTTCTGATGTCTGTACCCCACTTCAGCCTCCCTTCTCACTGCCAGCCACTTGATTTTTGTCGCATCCCCCATTTCTGCTTCAGGCTGACAAATGTGCTTTCACTGTGTGATTGTTTTATACCCACAAAATATAATTCTAAAATTTGTGGTTTCTGTTTATCACATGTTGTTATGACACTGTAAGTTGAGATATCAACCATATACAAGAACAATGTAAAAATAATTAAGGTGTTAGCTTCGTGATGTCCACCCATCTGTCTGTCCACATGTATCAACTCTGCTCCCATTGGATAGAGTTTTGTCAAATTTGGTATTAGAGACTTTTATGACAATCTGGCAAGAAAAGCCAAATTTGGTTAAAATAGGACACAAATGGCAGGCTCCTTACATGATGACATAAGTACATTTTATATTATTGAAATCTTTTATGACTCAACAATAATACAAAAGAACACATTGTTGGGTTTCCATGGCAACTCTTTCAATATTGTATTTTGTTGGCCATGACACATAAAGCTCAACAATATGAAGGAAAAACATTGAGATTTTGGCCTTCATAGAGCTAGTTACGTACAAGCCAGCAACAGAGACATTCTGTCAGCAGGAATACCTTGTGACTGGAACTGAAAGAAGAAAAGTTAAAACTGAAAATTGTCTGAGTTTATCTCAATATAACACAACCCATGAGTGATCACATCACCTGCACCATTTCATGATGATGATGATGATGATGATGATGATGACAATGATCACCACCACCACCACCATTGTGGCACGAAGGTCCATTCCTATAACACAGGAATTCTCCTGAGTCATCCTCATATATGCTTCTTGGCACAAGTGCATTCAAGCAAGGTGTTCATATTAATTATTTTTACCATCTGCTATCTACATCAAATATCTGTAACTTGTTTTGAACAGTATGATTGCTCACTTCATTTTGGTGTGACCAGCTGCCCTTCTTAACATCACCTCAGTTGTTTCATATATGTCTGCCTGCTTTACTAATTGCACAGTCCTCATAACCACATAACAGAATAGCAGCAATAACTAGTCTACAGAATTCTGTGACCCTTTCTAGTTCTATCTGTAAGAGTTTATTTTCTAGTTCCACATATCTGCTGAATTATAATTTATTTTACAAATCTTCATAAAGGTTGTGTATCACGATTTTACATCTGTTCTGGTTCTTTAATTTAAAAAAATACATGTCCCAAGATACGAACATAATGTTCAGCCACACACAGCAATCCATCATCATGTTGTGCTGAAGTGCTGCCCCACACTCAGGCTCTTCCTGGCACACTCCTCCACCAGTCGGTTCAATTCACTTGCACTGTAGCCAAGAAGCTGCTTTAGGTCACACACAAACTTGTACACAAACCTTTTCCCATGCACCTGTAAAGAAATTGGAAAGAATTCATGATAGGTACATTCTTTGAAGTGCTTCCTTCATCTGTACAGATGCTTTGCTTTGGAGGATACATTGTAATGGCTAACACCATATGAAGATACAAAGAAAGAATGATTGTACATGTTAAATATAAACAATTTATGAAGTCAATTTCATTTATTTTTTTCTCTGCCTACAATTCCTTATGGCTTGCAATTCATGTTACAGAATAGAATGGATTATATAATGGGGTGCAAGCCCTTGAAGACCCAATGCAAAGCCTTTTTTAAGTAAGCCCATTGTGCTTCATTTGATTTCTAACATTTTCACTCTCTCGGGTGGGGAGGTGGGGGGTGGGGGGAATCTTATCTAAGTCCTACAGCCTTACTAAAGGCCAGGACTGATCTTCGAAAGGTTTTCCTAATAACCTCTGCATCCAACCGGGTCTGAGCTCAGAAAGAAATATCCAAGTGTGGCTAAAGCATTGCACTCATATAAATGGAAAGATGACTCAAATTCTTCCCACTTCTACATGTCATATCATCACAAAGTCCATCACATGTAGATGACTTCTTAGAGTGTTGTGGCCAAACATAGGGCCACAACCCCTTTAAGTTATACATAACGAAAAGAGATCTTATAAAACCCCAGAGTTAGGTCTCCAAATTTAGAAACCAACTCAAATCAATCTTCGACTTCAATCAACGACTTCAGCCTGCTCTCAATTTCTTCCTGAATGGAATTTTGATACTTCAGGGTTGCTCCCAATTATCTGAACTGTTCCACCCTTTCAATGGACAATCTATCTTTAGGTTGTGAATCTGTCCTGCCTTCTGATATCAAGACATTACCATGTACTTAGTTTTCTCAGCATTTACTTCTAGACCAATCGCCTTACTAGCGACTACTAAAGCTTCTGTGTTCTTCTTTATAGTACATACGCTTCCGCCCAATGTATTATCATCATCAGCATAAACTAGAAGTTGATGTGTACCATTTCATTTCAAGCCCTCCTGGTTTGCCTGAACCCTCCTAATGGCATATACCAAAGCAAAGTTGAAAAGCAATGGCAATAAAGCATCTCCTTGTTTCAAACCATTCTTAATAGAAAACATGTCAGACAAATGTTTGCCTACCTAGATTCTACTGTAGGTTTCATTTGGACACATTTTTATTAGCCTTACTAGTTTCATGAGGATACCAAACTCAATCAGAATAATATACAAGATCTCCCTCCTAACTGAGCTTTCTTGAGTCTATAAATAGCTGATGCACTGCCTTATTTTATTCTCATTTTTTTCAAGTATTTTATGAATGCAGAATATATGATCAGTAACTGACCTCTTTATGTCTAAATCCACCCTGATGATCTCCAATCATTTCATCTGCATATAGAGTTAACCTTCACAGTAGGATGCTGGATAAAATTTTGTATGTGGTTGACAATAGTGATACGCCTTGATCATTACTGCACTCTGTTTTATCACCCTTCTTATAAATAGACACAATGATTGACTCCTTCCACTGCTCAGGCAATTCCTCTTTTTCCCAAATAGGGTTAATAAGTTTATGGATCTGAGAACAAATGGTCCTGCCCCCAGCTTTAATAAATTCTGCTGGAGCTTCATCAATACCTGGCGATTTGTGCCTTTTTAGCTTTTCATTAGCCATCTCAACCTCAGAGGCACTAGGCTCGGGCACTAGTGGCTCTGCTGTATGTATTTCAATCTGCCTAACATCATTAACCGCATGTACCTTCCATAGCTAAAAGAAACGATTCCGCCACCTAGCCAAAATACTGTGGGAGTCTGCAACCAGACCATCCTTTTCTTCCTTTAGTACATTAGTTCTACGCTGGTAACACTTCTTAAAGGCACTGACGCCCCTACACAAGCCCCTGATATTCTTGTTCTTACTGTTTGTTTCAAGTTCATTAATTTTAGCTTTCAGACATTCCTTCTTTTTGTTCCTAAAATGTCTACTAGCTTCACATCTTACACTGTTCAGACTATCTACAGTACGTTGATTTGGATTCTGTAACCACTCCGTTTTAACCTGCTTCCTTTGAGCTAAAAATTTTGAACATTGTTCGTCAAGCCATGGTTTATGCTGATTCCATTCATACAGCCCTAGACTCTCTTTCGCTGAGATGTTGATATTCTCTTTTATGTTTTCAAGTCCTGTCTATTTCCTCACTAACATTTAAGTTTTCTAAAGCTGCAAACCTGTCTGATACTGTTTCGTAACCTCAAGGTCACTTAGCTTCTTGAGATTAAACCTCTCTGCATCAAACTTCTGTGCTGCTTGTTTACTTACCACCAGTCTTTCCCTGACTTTTGCAACACTAGATAGTGATCAGTATCACAGTCAGCTCCTCTGAAAGACTGCATATTGAGCATACTTGAATGCCATCTCCTATCTATTAATATGTGATCGATCTGATTATGAGTCTTCCCATCAGAAGAGGTCCAGGTGTATTTATGAACGTATTGGTGCAAGAACATTCTGCTCTTAACAACTAGGTTTATTACTCTAACACCATTATCAGTACTATCCTGATGTAAACTCTCATTCCTGATAGTCAGTTTGAAAGTATCCTCCTTCCCCAATTTTGCATTAAAATCTCCTAATACAATTTTCACGTAGTACTTCGAAAAATGATCGGAAACCTGTTATAATTCCTCATACAAACTGTCCTCTGAATCATCACTTTTTTTCGTCAGTTGGTGTATGTGCATTCAGAACAATGGTACCACACCAGTGACCTCTCAGCACTATATATGACATCATTTCACTAACAAACGACACTCTCTTTTAATTGCTGAAACTATTCTCTGGTGTACAATAAAACCTGTTCCCAATTCATGACTTTCATTTCCTTTCCCATATAAAAAAGTATAATCCCCTGCTGTTACAGTCCTGCCTTTGTCCCATCTAACCTCCTGTAGGCCAACTAAATCTATTTTCTGCCTTGCTAATTCCCTGGCCACTGTCATAAGCGATCCTGACCCATACAGGCTCCTCATATTCCAAGTGCCAAATCCCATCCCTTTTCTGTTGCTTAGGTTGTACCAAAGGATCAGTCAAAGTCTGAGGCATTGTGAAATGTTTCATAACATGATAATTTTTCGCAGTGAGGAGTTATTAACACCACGCCCAACCCCCAACCTGGAGGACCACCCCGTGTCGGCTGTCTTCAACAGCTTATTCAATGTATTCACAGCTGCCCTCCAGTCGCTACATACTATCACTATAGTTGTACCGATACTATACTATACGTGTATAGTGACCAACAGTTGTGTAAGAAGCTAACATGTGTATTATGACCATTTACCAAGGTAAAATACGCTGTTCATGTCTTTGTAATATTGGCTCCGTGATGATGGCTACTTTACGTAGCCAAAACATGCAGGAGCGTCAAAATTACTTTTGTGCGGTGGCTGGAAATAAAACTTGTATGAATCTGTTTTACTATTCATACTGGATCAAGCTGCATGCATATGTATCATTTGCTGTATGCAACATGGATAAAGTAAGGAATAATGCTGCAATGCCTTTATGTAGCGGTAGATGAATTTGCAGAAGCAAACTGAAATGGAGCAGCAAGACAATGCTACAACATCTGTGAATGAGTCATGAGAAACTGGAAACATCGGAAGTCATTCTCATGAGAAGAAACATGTTCATGTAACCACACCAAGGCCCAAAAGTGGGCACTTTCTGTATGCCAGATAAGCACACTTGATTACAATATAATGTACAGAACAGTGTATACGTTCTGCAGAAGAAATTTAGTTTACACTTTGTTCAAGTAATTATAGTATGACAGTAGCTAAGATACAAGGAACACAAGGAAGGCAAACTAAACAAGTACAGTAAAACTTGTTTAAGACATCCTTGGTAAAGAAAATTTCCCACTGAAGAAGTTAGGATAAAAAAAAACCAAAATTGTCCCATTTGATTAACAATACACGTTGCCCTTTTAATACATCCCTGCATAAGAAAATTTCCTGCCTAAGAAGTAACAAATTTGACGACAAAACAATTTTTTTACTCATTTAATACATATTCTGTTTCAAAATCTTAAAGAATTTCCTTGAGTTCCCATTCGTACCATTTCCAAAACACAGCATTCAAATGGTGCAGTCAGTTCATATAGGTTGATCTCCAAGGTCATTTCCACCATGTTTCACACAGCAGAATGATGCAACCTCAAGGCTGACGTGGCAGTGTCCTATTTCCTCTGTGATACAGAGCCTGCGGTTGGTCAGTCAGTCTCCACTACTTGGTCTCTCACAACAACCGAAAAAATTGTATCGGGCAGCCGGAAGCTGATCCTAGCTGTTCCATGACCTGCATAGGCCTGAATCTGGCAACGCTGGCATGTGGCAGCTCACTTGCCGCTTCAACTGCCCTGGACTTGGTGGAAACGAAAGCAGCCAATAACATGCGAAGAAGTTCAGGTGCATGATAGTAGAAGTGACACAATATCCCACGTTGTTTCCGGGAGGGGGGGGGGGGGGGGGGCCCGCGGTTTCACATGAGAAAAGTGCATGGTCAATTGTGACAGCTTGTTTAAATGTAATTTATTGGCAGTAATATAAATGTGTTGTGGTGTAGCGTGATTGTGAAACATTTGTGGTGACTGTGTGCAGATAAGTTACATCAGCAATTCCAGAAAATAAATTCAAGACACTGCAGAGTTAGTGAAAGTGACTGAACTACTGACCACCCCTTATGGTCTACCTAAAAGCGAACCTATCGAATCTGAAGATGTATACTGCTACTGCTTTTGAAAAAAGGGCAAGACAACTCATGCTTGAAAAATATTTCAAGGAAAAGTAAACATCTGCAATGAAATGTGAACTTGTGAATGAAAAGTCAGTGACAGTACAGGTAAAAGTGTAAATAAAACTGTAAATGAAAGGTTACAGACAAAATGGTTAAATGGTTAGATATGAGTCAGAATGTGTTAAGACAGCTGCAAATTGTACAAATTCAGCACACATATGTAACAAGTTCGCAAAAAAATTTAAAAAACAGAACTTTTTGGTCTTACCCTTTTAAGAAATTTCCCGCTTAAGAAGTCAGATTTTCTTCAAATTTTCAAAGATGTCTTAACAGGGTTTTACTGTACCTACATCCAGCACACACATCTGCCAATAGTTTTTCATTCGTCGCGTCTTATCAAGTTAATGTAACACACTGTTACAGGTGTGTTACAGTAGCACACCCAAACAATATACAATTCCTATACGTGTTTGTAACAATAAGTTACTGTTCCGCTTATAACATTAATGTTGTATATGGTAGATCTATCTGATTGTTAAGACATTCTGTACTCATTGTGGAAGTATGCATTAATGTGACATATTCCAGTCTCCAAACAAGTTTATAGTTGTTTTAGCTGGACAACATTTCTGTATTAAGAAGAAATGTACACACACACGTTTTTTCCCAAGAACTTCGGTTCTCCCGTCAGTATCACTCCACCAGTGCTCCGCACTCATTCATGCAATTACAGGTTTTCATTTCCTTTATTTTCCCTTCACATGAAATTTAATAAAATGTTCTTAGTTTAGCAGCCATGTCAGGTTGCTTAATGGTGAGTAAAGCAAGGTTTCGAGGACCAGCTCTGTCCTCACCATCAGGGAACCGTCTCCTGTTGACGAGGACAGAGATGGTCCTTGAAAAGTTGGTTTACTCACCATTAATCCACCTGACGTGGCTGCTAGTCCAAGAACATTTTATTTAGTTTCGTCACCATGAAAGCTTTAAATTATATTTACATGAAACTGTCCCTTCAGAAACATAACATCCAGGTTTCACTGTATACCTGTGGGCTTTACGGCTGGACTTAGAAGACCAGACTTCTTAGATGGGAAACTTTCTTATCTGGGAAACAATGTAGTAATATGGGCGTCAAGAACAAGACATAAGTGAAACTGCACATACAATGACCTGATTTCAAAGTCTGATTTGGTAACAGTCCTGTTTGCAAGATCCTTACTTTTTCAGCGCCCCCAACAACAATCACTATTTTGAGCCTTACCTTTGCAATCATATCTCCATCATAGTAATAGCGGAGTGCCCGGCTCAGTTTCTCATAGTTCATGGTTGGTTTATTTTTACGTTCACCCCACAACTGTGCAACCATTTCTGGATTGTGCAGTTTGAACTCCCCTTCACTTCCAAGCCAATGGATAACATCGCGGTGTTCCTTGTCCGTCAGCAACTCAAGCAGGAACTGCCACAATTGAATTTGGCCATTGTTCCCTACCATAAACAATATGCAGTCAAGGTATGTCCAGCCAGTCATATGCTAACAACTTCTGAATACTGTGACCTATTTCCAAGAAGGTACAAACATAAATGCTTTCAGATAATAAAAATATCACTAAATTTCCTTCAAACTTCAAAATGTTCACCCATTTCTATGCATTAAACCCTGTACACTTTCATGTTACTGCTAGAAAGGGAAGGAGAAGCTTAGTATTTTTGCACCAACAGCAGTTTAGTCACAATGCATGGATTCATTTGTAACTTACTAACAACAGTGTACTTGCTGTAGCTGTTATGATCCACAATATTGCAGAAGTACACATAGCACAAAATGTTCTTCCCAGTGACTGTTATAATGCAATATGACATAAGTTTAAATCCAATTAATAAAACATGAGATTTTTAATGTAAAAAAATTCTGATGTCCAAACCTGAAGTTTCAAAGCAAACCATCCACACAGCCAGATATAAGCCAAAACAAAGTCATGTATTTCTGTACGGAAAGCTGCCATGATTGATGGCACCAGTCACCGTTACGTGTAAGGTCAGATACGAGGACCCAAATATGAATCAAATAAATGTTATCCCACTCAAACACCATTACAAGTATACATCCAAGGGTCAAAAGACAATAATATCTAGCTGGGTGTGTGTGTCCGTCCACTTAAAACTCTGTGACAAGTTGACCAATTTTCACAAAACTTGGTATGAATATAATGCCACTGCAGGACACCATACTACCATACTCTACAACATAATTTCCTTCCAACGAGGCATTAAAAGGCTTTGTAGATCATTATGTTATCTGTGTACATCCCCTCCCCCCCCAAGTCAACTTTTGAAGCTGATGGCCATTTTCATGAAACTTGGTACACATCTTATGCCACTGGAGGACACCCCCAATGCCATGCTTTTTAATTTACTCACCAAAACATGGTGGATGTAAACTTACGAGGTGGAAGTGACACCAGCACCACCCACCTTTAGATCCTACAATTAAGTATGGCTATACAGCACAAAAATTACGCAAATTTCATGGTGGTTATATGAACATTTTCTTTAGTTTTCAGTGTGATGGAAATACATGATGCACCATCGAAGCTAGGCAAGCAAAATTCTGTAGTGACTGAGCATAAAGATACCTACTTGTTACAACACACCCTTCATAAGAGTAAATGGAAAATGTATGTTACATTTCCAATAACATCACACGTTTTCCTGCAAGGATGACATCTCTTTGAAATATCTTATGTTATATGAGCACTAAAATGAACCAGCTGGTACACAGATTCACTGCATGTAACAACAGATCTGTCCAACAGCCTAAATGATTACTTCCTACAGGTTAATCCTTCAGTGGCCATGTCCAAACATCTTACACATACAAGAAAAAAGCTAGACAACTGAAGTAGTACATAAATAATTCTACTGATCACAATTTTGAAAAAAGGTTGAGAGTTATCAGATTTCCCTACAAATGTTGAGTGTACTGGGAACAGTCTACAAAACAGAGAAGCTCAATCTGATCATGTTTGGTATTCTACATTTGTGGTAGAACTGAGCTGCATATCAATCTTGGCACTCTAAGGATTAAATATATGGAAAGTTTAAAATATGAAATGTTCACACATGCACAATACTGGTACATTCCTTACTGCAATCCCTCCCCTCAAGTAACACAAATACAGAATGCAAGTGTGCCAAAATCTTTGAGACAAGGTAAACATGCTTAGTCCTCAAAATATGTCCATGGCCTGATAAAAGTCAGTATGCATTCAAAAAGGTGCAATTATAACACACTGAAAAATATGACAAACTAGTTTTTGTTTATCTTTATGTAGGTACAGAAAGTTAATTAGTAGGTCCTGACCTGACTACGAGTTTTAGGATGAATGAAAACTCAAAAGATGTCAACACTTCTCAGACACATGTACTTGAATACGATAATGCTTACATAAGTTCAGTTTTGCATTGTGACTTCATAATAATCTGCGAACAGAATGCAGCAGTACTCTTTGTACAACTCAAGTTTCAAGTTAATTACTCAAAAGAACAAAAGTATCCCCAAGACTTCATCCAAGCATACAAAACATTTGCAAACAGCACCACCAGAAACCTTTACCTAGCAGCATATAGTAATGATAGGTTAACCTACAAGTTCAAACATTTCTCACCAGTTCTGTTCCCACAACCCATACCACTTGATTCAACTACACTCAGTGGTAGGCCAATAATACGAGGCAGTTTGCCCAGCTTGGTTTGTCGCTGTTGTCGGCCTCGAATCTGCTGCTGTCCTTCAGCACGTGTGACGTACTGCTGAGTGTCTGCTTGTTTCTGCACCACAGCTGCCAGATGAAGCAAAATCAATGCTAACATACCTTAACTAAAATCGATAAGACAAAGAGGATGATGCTGTTTCAAAAACATCTGAACCGCAGAGTTATTTTATCCCTGACTAAATCTTCTAAACATAAACTGTGTCATAAATGTGAGCAGTTCATACAAAAGGTCAATGCAAATTTACTGCATTATGAACCCTGCTTTACCTTCCTCACAGTTCTCAACAGTAACTCACCTACAAACTTGCACTTGCGCAGAAGTTCTAAGTGTGTCCAGAAGAGATCTCCAGGGTCATATGGAACCTTGGAATGGAAATCAGACAATGACAGCTGACAGAGCTGTTTGCCTGTGATATTCCAATCATTCAGGTGCAGGCCCACAAGATTGAACTGGCGCACAGCCCACTGCAGCCACAGACGCACATGAGCAACTGACCACTCATTGGGATCTACATAAAACAAATACAGTATACACATCAGTTCAAGTGATGACAAATTTAAGATGTAAAAGTTGAAAATATGACCAGAGCACTACCTAAACTGATCACAGATTCCATGATTTTCATTGTGTCCTCTATATAACTCAAATGCCATGCGAGTACTCTGAAATATCACACAACCAGTTCCACGCAGTCCTTTCCAGTTTATTTCGCATGATCATAATATAATCTGCTTCAAGGCTGAAAATGACAATTTCTGATACACAGTTCTTAACCCTTTGGTACCAAAGGATGACCACAGTCGACATGCAGGGTGATGCTGAGAAAACAAAACATCCAATGTAGTCATCAGCCAACAACATACAAAGTAATGGGCAGTCATTTAAATTCCAGGTCTTTTGCACTGGGCACTTAATTCCAGTTCCAGAGGGTTAAATAACCTAATGGGATGTGACATTACAGCAACAGGGTAGAAAAGATACTTACGAACTGTGAGTCTGGGTAAATGGCAGAAGAAGCAGTCACAGCTAATTGCAAACAGAAAGACTCTTTATGGCAAAAACTTGAGTTTCTTAGAACTTCAGATGTTCAAATCACATATGCAGTCTCATGTTAAAAAAAAAATCAAATTAGGGTGGAAGGAAGTGGTTATGACTGACTGATGTATTATCCTGGCATTTACCTGCTGAGAATGGGGAAAACAATGAAAAAAATCAGTCAGGCTAGCCAGTGTTTTGGACAAGATTTGAAATGTGCATCTCCAAAATAAAAGTCTAGTGTTATTGCTACACTAGCCTGCTAGGTGGCAGTTTGTTTAGCCCAAAAATCACTGGAAATACATACAGAAGACATAACACGAGAAGGTAAAGTTATAGCAAGTTTTCATCTCACTCAGCTTTGTTCCATCAAAAACTGAGGTGCACATTCTTTATCTGTAGGCAGGCTGTTACTTCTTTTCAGTTCACCACAGCCACTCTTGTGGATGCCATGAAGTTTTTCCTCAAAATCTGTACCTACCACAGTACAATGGATGTCACATTTACTTGCTGCTTATGCATTAATTAAAAAAAAACTAGGTACAATCCAGCACTGGCAAATTACTTTACAGACATACTGTTTATTGTACTTTTATCTGCCCTCTACTGGCCATTTTCTCACTCAGTGGTGGCCATAACAACAATGGACCAACACAAGGAAGTTGAACTAAATCTGGCACCAATAAAGCCAACAACAATGGACTTCATTTTACACGGCACAGCACTTATCAACAATTGTAAATACAGAAGGCCCAGTTTGTAAATAACATCTCATAGGAGAGCGCAGCAATAAAACCCTGACCACAAGCAATCTGAAACACACTGCAAATGAAGAAGTTTGACATTTATGTACAGTTAAGTAATAAAAAATCCAAATTAAATTAACGTGACAACTCAGCCAGCATCTAATGTGCTGGAAGAGTATTTATGATTCCCAACGTCAGGCTCACAACTTGATTGAGGGTCCTCACATGGAAAACAACACATTACTACTGCCTTTAAGTAGGATGAAAATCAGGTCTGTGACTGGACTGTTGGTCACAAGACACTGAGAAGGCATCTACACGTGATGGGTCTAGTTGCAGATCCTACATGTAGATTTTCCGGATTGGAAGAGGAATCTTCCAATCATGTTTTATGCTACTGTGAAGTTTGATGTTGAACATCCCAGTAGTTGGCGTATGTATACAAGGTACAAATTTTCAGTTCCTCATGGGGATATCACGCACAACCAACATTTTTTTCTTTTCATTTAAAGATTACTGAGCTACCAGGTTTCGGGCTATTTTTAGAGAGCCTGTCGATGGCTATAAAATAGCGTGAAACCTGGTAGCTCAGTAATCTTTAAATAAAAAGAAAAAAGTGTTGGTCGTGACTGATTTCCCCTTGAGGAATTGAAAATTTTTACCTTGCTACTGTCAAGCTTTAGCTACACGTAGATTTTTCACCCTCGCTGTCAACAGACCAGACCCTAAGGATATCAGGAAACATAATCTGACAGCCATTATTTCCTTTACTAGGAGAGCTGACCTCAATACATGATTCCATGTCTTGGGGCACAAAGGGCACAACTGAAGCCTAAGTATGGCATGGCCTTTTTAAAGGCCATACAACCCAACTGTATGTAATTCAATTCAATGTGACAACTGTGGTGTTGGCACCCAACACCAGAGCTAATCAGTAACAATCAGTAGTCATGAACATAAAAATATTCAGACAGAACAGAATACATTCGTTTTTTGCAATTCAGCCGATGATATGTTTAGAGTGGTCAAAAACAATCCACTGAAATTCGTTACTTCCTTCAGTGAAGCATGCATCAATTTTGAAAATTCAGATTCCTCTTAAAATATCAACACCTGTGGGGATCTTCAACCGCTCCTGCTCTTTCTTGAAGTGACTGTCCACAACCCACCGGATTACATTGTGTTTTGACTCAGGAGCCTGGTATGTTTGTTTCTGAACAGCAGTGTCATCTGAAAATGGAAAGCTTTTATTATAATTAATATCAGCAATAACTCTTACAAAATATCTGCTTGGTATCAGATTCCAAAGATTCACCACTTCTAACACAAAAGCCCACAACTGAATCTGAACCTGCATACATATGATTCACATTAACAAACATAACTTCTTCAAAATTCACTTTAATATCCTCCCATTCCATTCTTTGCCTTCCAAATAGCTGCTTTACTAAGGCCAGGTCATGAAGCTGACCATTCACCTCCATCTAGCACCAAGGGTAAGAATCAGTGGAAATATACATCTACATGTCCATATGCCTTCATGGCATGCAGGGACAACTTTATGGTTGCACACATGAAGGTTAACCACCAAAATCCTGTACACAATTCTTTGGTCTATCAGTCTGAATTGTAAGACTAACCAATCATAACTCTGATTAAACTCCCCCCATAAAACTAGAGAAAAAATTTAGACCACAACACTTCTCATTACTAATTCTTCCAGCTTTCATTTAAATTCATACAATCCCCATAACAATTCTGGCATATATTATTCTTCCCTCAGAGCACCAAATTCTTGTCTATACATTTAATCTTGTTTTAAATCACATGTGATAGTAGTTTCTGCACTACCATATTTACCTGCATAATTCATGTTCAAGTTTTGGGGGCTTGGGAGGATTAAATGCCATTTTTAATCCCCAACTCTCAGCCACAAATGTTTAATGAAATAAGTGTGTGTATGTGTGTGTGTAATACACAACAATAACAGTGACTACATAAGCTGGCACGTTTATTGGTAGGGACACTTTTTTTTTAATCCTGCTGAAATGAATCATGCTCCTTCTCACTTGACTCATCTTTGCAAAATATTTTCCACTCGTAAATACCCCTAACCCCAATGCTGTATGTAAAACTAAATTCTGAAAAGCAGGATTCACATGTTTGCACCCAACATTTAGACAGGAATTCTTTGTTTAATAAGTGCACAAACAGCATGAGGAAATACACTGTCCAACAACATGCATTTCCTAAATTTACTTTCATTTTAAACCTCACATTCATTTGCTGTTGCAGTTGCCAGGTACTCATATTTTCACAAACTTTCAAATGATTAATTAACTACTGTGATGCAATAAAATTGTATTTCCTCTAACTTGGTAATATTTTGATATGTAGTTATATAAACTTTATTCATCTGTGAATTTCCAGTCTTTTAAGGTACTTACATTTGCACCTAATACAGTAACAGCTAATATTACTTGCTTACTCACGCTACACTAGCGCCTCTCTACTCTCCAAAAAAATTCAAGCGACACCATGGGGAATTGAACCCACGACCTTCTGGTCTGTAGCCCAGTGCCTCGACCAACTGCACCACCGCTGTACAATACAAAGGTACATACCATCCAACATATCCAGATGTGTGCCACATAGCATGCACTGTTCCTAAACTCCAAAGTCAAATTTGGAAAGCAACTTACACTGCTCTTCAGCTATTTCAACGTATTCTTCAGCTGGTTTAAGCACATCCACAATATTTATCTTCTTGATGTTACCATCTGTTTTGATCTGCACATTCACCTGGACCAGACCCTCTCCCTGCACACACTGATCAACTAGGTTCTTGTGTCCTTCTAACTGCAACAAAGGGTATAACATGCACAGTGACACCTCCATTAATAATTTCTGAAGTGAGCACGGAAAACGAAAAAAGATGATGATTGTAAGAAAATGACACTTGTAGGAAAGCATTAAATATGCCCAAAACATGGCAAAACAAAACAAAAAAAAAATATGACATATTTACATGGTTCTCCAACAGATAAACAAAAATTAGTCCCATGTCTGTGAGCATATCACTTGTTCTTCCCCAAAGAATTGTGTAACTGACAAGGCTTTAGTTGAAACCTTAAGTTTCAGGTGAAATGGTGCCAATTCCAAGTTCAAAATGTTCTGTTTGTTACACTCTTCAGTACTGTGGATGTAAAAGGATGATTTTAACAGTTTAATAAGTAGTATGCACTATGACAAACCTCAGAACTGGTTCAGGTTCACATTCATACCCCTCTTCATCTTCTTCACTGCCCCCCAAAATAGTTTTTAGCTTTACCACATTGCAACTTAGGCCTCCCCTCACCCCTGCTGCTCCACCCCCCATTCCTCACTTGGCTGAGGCATGGTAACATTTTGTAAGCAATGCTGGGCTGTAATGATACAACTATGGGCAGGTTACTGCTACTGCACATTCCAAAAACAACACCTTAGTTTAGCTATTTTGCCTCAGAAGTGATCAGCCAGGGAACACTGTGGGGAACAACACATCTGACATGATTATGTACTGTTTACATGTGTGATTTATATGGACCAGAAAAAAATGAAAGATACTTGTGGGAAAATGATGCATAGGGGAATGACAGAGATCTCACTGTGTATCAGACTGCTACATAACACCAAAAAATAAATCCCTTGGCAGATTTGAGGTTCTCACAGTGGTATCAAAATTATGGTCTTCCCAGGTGTGACACCCCAAAAGGCCATACTTGCAGCAGCAGCAGCCACTGATGATGACAATGAATGAAGATGGATGTAGAAACTGAGGCCTATTTTAAAGTGCCAATCAACTTTTGTCCAGATGGACTTAGAAATTCCATGAAAATTCAGATGGAGTATCTCATAGCTAAGATCCCAACCTGGCATGTCTCACATACAAAGTAGCTTTATTTACTAAGGTGTTGCCAGCTGTACAGGAAACACAGCTTCAAATGACAAGATTATGAATGCAAGAAAATCCATAAAAATTAGAATGGAATGTCCCACAGCCAGGATCCCAACCTGGTATCTCTCACACACAAAGTAGCTTTATTTAATAAGGTGTTCTCAGCTATCCAGGAAACGTAGCTTCAAATGACAAGATTATGAATGAAAAAAGGACTTGCAATATGACATGGCATTGGAGAGACTACAGAAAATTACATAAAATTTCAGTATGGACAGTTGGTCTCCAGACCAAGATCCAAATATGAAGCAGCAGTACTTACCATTGCACCGTGAGGTTTGGTTAAGCAGAACATATTCCTACAACATAGTGTCCAATTTTACATAAAGATGAATGTGACAACTCACCATTTGTGCATCCTGCAGCCAGAATTGATAGCCTGCTAGCTCAACACCCAGCCGCTGCTCTAAAAGAGTTCGCAAAGTGGAAAGTGGTTCACGAATGTCCATATGTTGCATCAGTACCCCAGCAGCTTCATCATCACTGCAATATTATACTCAAATAACCCACACAAGAACTGACACCAGATACTCAATGATTTTTAAATAACTCTGTGATAATAAACTACCATACTCACACAACCTATTACCCACAGACACCCATCTATCGCACCCCTTCAACCTACCTCCTCAGTCAATTAATACATACATATTTGTAGTGCACACAAAAATTAAAAAAAAAAACACATATAAGGCAGAACTGCTCCTCTAACATGCAAGCAGCAATATCAAAATGGAGAGATGGAGTACGAATGAAGTCCAAAAAATCAGAAGTATTACATAAACATACTTCATGTACATTTTGTGAGACAGTATTGATGATCTTCTAGAAAAAATGAAGCGAAAATTCAGTATAAATACAAAGTGCAATCACCTAGTGCCCACACAAGTAAAACATCCAAGAACAGTAGCATGGACTCAAATCCTACAGCAGTTCATCTGCCATTCTTACATCTTTCTCAGGTTCTCTACGTTAACTTACAGGAATGAGAGGGAGAGAAAAGTTGTAGTAAAGCTAAACATTCTCTTGTATCTCATTTCTGCACCTAGGTTTGTCGGTTCTGGAGATAACTTTGGCATTATGTTTGTAAATTCTTACTGCTATTTTAGCATTAATTTCATTTCATTTCATGTGTTTTCAGCTTTATACAATTGATTACTATTTTAAAAGTGTCAGACATATCTGACACATAATTATTTAGTAAAAAAGTACAGTAATTAACCATTACATGTTGTGAACTGACTTTCAGTGAGCAATGCCATTTAAAGAAACAGATTTTTGTTGTTTTAATATGTGAAATTTAGAACTGAGTAGCTATTGATAACAAATTTAAACAATATATATTACAAATACCTACACAGAACTTGTAAATAACAAACTACAGTAATTATCAGACAACAATCTTCTAATAAGCTGTGGAATGACAGGTTCAGCCTGCTTTGGAGGAAGGTGCAAGAATTATGTACACATAGACATGGCAGTGATTAATGGCAGAAATTTGACTCATTACATACATAAACTACAAGCAACGTGGCCAGTCAGCACTGTGGAAAGTGAAGGGGAGATACACTTCGGCCCCAGCCAATACAAAATATGGAACGGTAACTCTGGGAAAACCAGGATAATGTATGGCCCTTTTCAGGGACCCGCCCAGTGAAAAATGTGCATATATAAGGCATGCACATGTGAAATTACATATATTCAGTCCCTTTCCAGACTCTAGTACTATCTGACAGCACAGGTAATGGTGTGTCACCTTAGTGGGATGACTACCCTGTCCTCGGAGAACACCTTCTGCTTCCTTCTCTTTGTGAATTAGAAAAGTGACTTCCACACTTGCAGTGACAACCCAAACTCCCAGGTCATGTGGTTGGGGTAGGATTGATATAATTGCTTCCCTCATGAGCAGATCCATGCACCTGCATTTCCTAACCAAGACACTGGTACTGTTAAGCAGATTACAATCATCAGTGTTCTTCGGTATGTCAGCAAACGACCCTACAAAAGTGTCAAAACTTGGAAGACAGTCATCCAATCACTCCCATCATGAAAGCCTGAAGACTTCTACAGTACTTACAGTAAACTTCAACATTTTCTACTTAATAAGCTCACTTGGTTAAACATTTTAAGAACATCTTACGAAGGTTTCAATGTATGTAACTATCTCCAATGAATCTTATCTCACCCTTCTGTGGGTTGCTCCATTCTACTTGTTCTTATGCAATCTCCATCATCATCCTCGTCGTCGTCTTCTGCGGCAACAGAAGAAATACCATCCACAGTCTCATCAGTACCTCCTGGCACTGCTAAAGATGTCACAACCTCCTCAGCCTGAACCAATTCCAACTCACTGCCTGTTATCACCTCCTGTCCCATTACCACTTCTGCAACAGTACATCCTTCACTATCACACATTTTTCTTGTCAAGCAAGAGACACGCTTCTTTCAGTTGAATGGTTGATTCAGTTGCTGTTTATTATGTTTCACCAGCATCAGAGGTTCTTTGGGATTAAAAAAATAAAGGGAACTGGATCACAAAAAATCACCGAACTTAAAATGAAATAAGCTGGTATACGTTGCACAAGTCAAGATGCATGAAAAAGTTCTAGATAGTTTGCCCCATTAATATTTGAGATTCAAATACCACTACAGTAAAATCAGGTCCTTGGGACCAAAAAATTAGGCTACAAATTATTTGATTTAGAATTATCCAAATTTTTCAGTGCACATTCACAAGTGTCATGGTTGGCTTAAGACCTGATGTTACACTGCAAGCTATCATTTGTGTTCTTAAATCAGTACTTAGAAGATCCCCTTCTTGTACTTATTTTCAAAATGACTACTATATAATTTAATATAATTTATAACAGAACACAAGCCAGAAAACAATAATTCAATTTCTCATACTCAGAAAATGTAAATTATTCTTTGCAGGCACTGTTCTTGCAATATGGGAGAAAGGATTTTATTTATGTGGATGTGTGTTACCTGCAATGGCATCATCTGGAACAATCGACTCCTCTGTGTCATCACGGAATTCAGCCACCAGGGTGCATGCCTCCTCTGGCAGTATTGCCTCTGTATCCACAGACTGATCATCTATGTCTGGTTGCTCCAGCTTAATCTGCTTGCACAATAACTCACTCATGTCTGGGTCATCTGCCCCTATCAACCCATGGGATCTCTTACCACCGACAAAAAATCTGCAATTCACATTCAGTTCCTTTAGGTCTTCTCATTATTTAAATTTCAAGACCTCTGAGATGACTGGCAAAAAGTTACCAACATTATGGAGGTGCTTGCTGCCTCTATATTATGGTCTCAAGAGTCCAAGAAATTGTTCTTCTTGAACTCCTGGACCCTGATGATGGAGACAGCAAGCTCCTCCAAAATGTGGCCAACTTTTTATCAACTGATATGGCATCATATTCTGGAAGACTTAAATTTCATCAACAGTGCTATGAGAATCACAAATCACCCAATAAATGTTACTCACAGCAAACGAGGCAATACAAATTTCAGAATACAGTAGCAGTTGAGATATCCAGTACTTCCAGGCCCAAAGGTTGCTGGATACCATAATTTTCTGGGTATTAGACGTTATGCCTAATGTGTACTTTAGTGCACACAGGAACCACGCTGGAAAGACTTAACCATTTAGTTTTTCACTTCACATCCTGCCTGTTTTCCTTGCCACACTACGTACGTGCTTATCAGCACACTTAATGTCATATAACATGCAGTATACATAATATAAAAAACATTAAAACACCAATAATTAATGGTCAAACTCTTGGAACTGGTGCTGTGTGCAGCTGGTAAATGGAACAGCGAAATGTAATGGATCTCATCGTCAATTTCCACCTAACAGATTTTTCTGGAAAATCCAGTGCCAGATACGGCAGCTTCCTTGGTATTTCTACAGTAGTTATTATATCCTTTTGCCTCACAGAATGCTTTGAAATAGTCACATTGTCATCAAAGTCAAAACAAATACCTTACTTCAGGGGTGCACAAATTTTCCAAACCTCTAGGTGCCACCTTGAGTTCCTAGATGCCAGAAGGATGACATAAAGCTAGTTCCATACTGAGGACCCACAAATAATTAGGTGCCATCATGCAAAATTTACTTGCCTGGATGACCTAGCATCTGGGATTTGTGCACCCTGCTTTACTTACACCTAAGCTTTTACATTTCTCTACACTGTGTTGTCTCAAATCAAAATACATGAAACTATACGGGATTATGCATTCATAAAAAACTGAGAATATTTTTAAAATATAGTAACCAAATGTAAGAGGCAAGTTGGAAACACTGGTGTCAGTGATAGTACTCCAACTGCATGATGGACTTCACAGCAGGTCTAAAGACCATTAAAAAAACTCTCATTCATGACCACCAATTGTTAAACTGTTCCTGGGAACTACACAGTTTTAAAATTTCCTCCAAGTGTCCTGCTAGCATTCAGACACTTTCGAATTTCTTGCAAGGCTGTTGGTATTACTGTTCTGTATATACAGCCCTGCAACATGTGTAGTCACAACAAAATAAGTACTACATTGTATACAACAGTAAAAATGCTGATATCATAAATTCACATTTTCAGCATAAAGCACAGACAAAATGTTATGAAATAAAACTATTGTCATGTCCCAAAAATAAGTAACAAAATTCTTAATACTCTACTTCAACTGATGCACTGATCAGTGAAACATGAGCCTGTGTCAACTTAATAAACTGTACGAACAATTAAGTGCCATTACATGGTGCTTAAGGTAGTTTCTTTCTTTAATTACTGTTCTGGCTGACATTCAAACCAGGCAAATGCCAAATAAAAGTCAGACGGTCTTTAATTGGCACAGTCCATTGTGCTATATTCGACTATTTGCAAACACAATCACATATTAGAGTTAGCACAACAATTCGTTTGTTATTGATATTTTACTGCTACAAGTATAGGCCACCTCAAGATTGCTAAAGTTTAGCAAAACATGTAGCAATAACCATTGCTAATACAATGATTGTTGTGCTGACTGTCCAATTATTCAATTATGTCTGCAAATAGTACAAGTAAAAAGCATTACCACTTGAGCCAACTTGCTTGGTAGCTTGTTATTGGCCTCAACAATTTCATTTCTGTGAATTGTATTTTATCCTAGTCCTTCTTCCTTTAGCAAATATCAACAGAAACTAATACCGTTTTCTTGTATCAGGTGCCAAAGCATACACTTTCCTTCCATTCTCATCCTGCTTCAAAATGAGGACTGCCTGCTGTTGATCCATTGTACCAGACCTGCAACAAACAACATTTCGGTACCAACAACATAACATGCCATGTAGACGGCATCAAAACAGACATATTTCTTGCCAAGTCTGTTGACAGTAAGAGGAATCCTTGCTGATAGCTATAGTGTGGTGTGAATGAAAATGAACAAAGAGGATCTATTTATGATACTTTCATAAAGCATTCCTTGTGGATAAAGTGGGGAGGGGGGGGGCAGAAAGATGTTCTGTAGAAAATAGGCTGACAAAGCAACAATTTGCAAAATAATGTCAAAGTTCTGAACTGCAGAATAAGTGCTGAAGAAAAAGAAGAAAAAAAAAGAGATATTAATTGAGAATACACTTGATGGAACTTGTGCTCAATTACAATAAAACAAAGGAGTCATTACATTACTTGCTGTTCAATGTAGAATTAAAAAAAACAGTTCAGCATTCTGAAAAAATGCTACAATATGGCCCTCACAAAATAACATCTGTGCACAATCTTTTCCCACCAGACTGTGACGTGAGAATTTAATGCCGTACATAGTTTGTGTTAATGGGATGATGTTCTGGAGGACGGCATGTACGGAAGACTACAGGTAGATGGAAAGGTGCTGTCAAAGGGATGCCATAGATTTTCTCTAGACATGGACCTGGAAAGCAGCAGCATCAGCAGCACCAGTGGTGGTGGTGGTCAGTTTCTGAAATCAGTGTATAATGACTGTCCTAACCTGGAACTTACATTTTATATGAATGACATAACATTCAGAACCAGTGGATATATATCTCATCACAACAATAGATACTGGTGCACAGATCATCCCCACATTGTCCATGAAGTACCTTTACATGATGCAAAAATTGGAGTCTGGTTCATACAACAACTTTCACTAATAATATTAAAATGTACGTAACTGTAAAATACAAACAATGTAAAAAGAAAAACTTTGCTCGTATGATGGTATAAAAGTGTTTTGTTCCCTCTCCCCAAAAAAGGCAGTGGGATGCAAGATGCCAAAGGTTTGGAATCATTACTGCCATCCACCACAATGCAGATGCAATGTTACAGGTAATCAGTAATATTATAATAATTACCACCACAGAATTCACATAAGCCAATATATTATTACACTGGATAATGAAGACACAATGTTTCTACCAACACAAGGAACAGTCTGCCTTTGTGAAGAAAATGGGACTGACTCATGTGTGATTTTACAGCAAAATATGTTTCAATTCTCAAAGTGTGTGTGTCTCACTATTGATATTCAGATGATTTAGCTCTATGGCAATTGGACAAACCAACATCATTGAATTTTAAAGGGTTACAATATTAAGTATTGAGCTTAAGAAGGCACGGAGCTATGTCTTCACTCTCCTATATGCCTCCATGATGTGAAGTTTAATTAAATGCCTAAATAAGCTTCTACAAGACAACCTTTTTTTAACACCTGCCACTGTTCTAATAATTTTTTGGATGTTAAATACTTCATTAGCCTGTTGCCTTTCTCCAGAATATGACACAGAGTGGAAATAAGTAAACTAATTTTAAGGTATATATTTTCATGATTGTTGTGGTTATGCTCATGGAAAAACATGCGCAGCTCAGTTTGGGGATGATACATTCAATGTATCCCTTCCAATTTGTTTCGGCCATTTCGTGGGCAAAGAATTTATCTGCTTCTACTTCCTCAATTAATTTATTGCCATAATCTACATTTAAAATCATACATATTGCTCTTCATAGTAATTTTCATTAAGTTTCACCAAAATTTAATGTCAGTTTGTTGGCTACACACAATTGGTTTAGGTTAACTGAACTAGCGTTCATGTAATTTGGAAAAGACTACTTCTGCACGTGCCGTAGCAACACCTGCATCATCAGCAAACAGAACTTTGAATAACCAGTTTATGGTTATGGGCAGACCACCAACATATATGAAGAAAATGAGTGCAGAAGCTTCTCGCACACCATGCTTTTCACGGTCCGATCATCGAATGTGCTGGAATCCACTATGCCCATGCAGCGAACTTCCATTATCATTAGATTTCCTGATTCACGCATCAGTTACAAATACGGAGGTATTTTACCCAACAACAAAAAACGCACTTCTTTTCATACAAATTATAGAACACCAAGCGCCAATGTTGATACACTACATTCAATTTTGTACCAGGTTAGGGACTTCCGTTTGCCTACCAACCTGTTTCCTGTGTTCAAAATCAGTTCCCCAACTGGTCACTCTTCAGTTCTTTCGTGGCACAAAAAATAAACAAAAATATGCCTACGAATACCACTAACTTTCAACCACTCGCTACCATTTCTATCAATCCGTGCTCACTCTACATCACAGATAACAGATCCCAACATACGCAACTGAAAGTACATCCATGGAAACGGGCAGCTGAAAATGACATCACCAATAAATCGAATATGAGCGTACCTTTAGGGGGCAGGTGCGCCTTGTGTGTAGTGATCCTCTCCATGACTTTTGGAACTACGACGGTGACATACTTGCAAACTACTCCACCGCCTCCCCCCATTCATACACAAACCTTTGGAACTTTGGGTGATGCAGGTGGTCACCCACAATTTTTTCTTGGGGGACGGGGTGGGGGCTGACCCTGAGGCTATATACAACTTAGCTTTGACTTTAAAAATTATGTTATAAAATGTACGTTGTAAGTGCAACGTAACACTGTTTACAACTGCATTTATATACATACGAATGTAACTACATGTTCCATGACTCATAGTGTCCTAGCTTCCTGTTTTTTATCTTATTAATTTATTTCCGAAAATTCTGTAGTTCAGGTGATCAAATCAAGAATGAGATGGGCAGGGCATGCAGCACGTATGGGGAAAGGTGCGGTGCATACAGGATTTTGTTAGGGAGACCTGAGGGAAGGAGACCACTTGGGAGACCCAGGCACAGATGGGAGGATAATATTAAAATGGATCTTCAAGAAATGAGATGGGGGCATGTACTTGATTGAGATGGCTCAGCATAGGGACAGGTGACGGTCTATTGTGAATGCAGTAATGAACCTCTGGGTTCCATAAAATGCGGGGAATTTCTTTACTAGCTAGCTGAGGGCCCGTTAGCTTCTCAAGGACTCTGCTCCATGGAACTCGTTAGTTCTAATATACTAGTTATCAGCTGACTTCAGTGGCTGATTTCAACTTAGAGGAAACCACATAAAAGTTCTGATATCATAATATATACAGAACTTTTTTTTTAATTTCAGTTTTTGGGGGGTTTGAGGGGCTGCAGGGCTGCAGCCTCCCCCCCCCCCAATTGTGTGCTCAGCTGGGGTAATTGTATAATGTAATGTGACAGGTGGAACACACGGCCCCAAACTTCCAATAGCCTATGAAGACAGAGGCAAAATATTCCTCCTGAAGAGATAACCATGCACAACTTTCCATAGCCATGCAGTAACAACTATCCTCCATGGCCCTTGTCGCAACTTCCCCCGTGATTACATACATTTCTATTTCAATATGACAAACCAGAGTTCGTACAAAATGCATCATACACACACTTTGAAAAGATTTATATTACTTTCATCCTTCAAACTTCATGTATAATAACTGCCATGTTTCTTGCAGATTAAAACACTCAAATATCAAGTCTGCAGATATATCTTTTCATCTCCTGCAGTCACCCTTGCACATACTTTTCATGCTCAAAGAAATAATTGGACCAAACCATAATGTTTAAACGAGGTTGTGCCAAATTACAGAACAAGTCTCAGACAAACCCAATCGTGACACAAAATTAAAAATACAAGATTGATGTACAGTGACTTTACATATGTTTCAGCTCAAACTACTCATGTAACCCACATGGCGTTAAAAGAAATGTATTTGTTCTCAAAACAAAACATACTGACTTCGTAATACCAGTAATCTCAAATTACAATTGTCATGACAAAGTCAATACAGTAATAATACACACAAACTGTGTTCTCTCCAGTTTACGTGCCAAAGACATTCATTCGTGTTCTTATGACTTGTTTCATATCCAGCTGCTGTATCACAGACTTTTGGATTTATGGAACAAATATGTGTGTGTGTGTGTGTGTGTGTGTGTGTGCATGCGTGTGTGTGTGTGTACGTACGTATGTATGCATGCATGCATTTTATTAAATCACTACACAAGCAAACAAGGGACTAGAACTACAGCAAAATCCGTCTTCATTTTCTATTACACAATGACAGATACATTTTTTTCAGATCAGTTCCAATGGTTTGTTTTCTACAATCAAGTGGTACAGAATAGAGATTCAAAGACATACACACAGAATGCATCAACTCACGAGTCACATTTGTTTCATTTATGCAGAACAAAACAATGAATCCAGCGACACAAGACTAATGAAAATATAACACCTACCCATCCCAAGCAATAGTGTTTACAACATGAATCAAACACCACTACTAACATACTGATAACCTACTTCAAATCTACTTTATTTCTACCACCAAATTTTTCTGTTCTCATATACGCACACCAAAAGCTGAAAATCTTCTATAAATTGTCACATCGTGATGTAACTGCTCATCTGTTTGATGCACCATACAAGCAACTATCGAATGAGGCTTCTAAATGTACCCACATTAACCTCTTTTTGTGCCTTCCATATCACAAGTCACGTGCCCCATGTAACCTCTACTCCTACCAAGTTTCCTTCTCTCTATTTGTACTATGACCTGACCGCACCACATGTTTCACTACTATTCTTGTATGTAACAATTCCTAACATAAAGGTTACTTAGTACACGAGCTTCCAATAAAATCTGACAAGGCCTTGAATACAGTAAAATATTGGTTTGTGAATAATGGACTCTCTTTAAACCTAACAAAAACTAAAATATTAAAATTTGAAACTACTTCTCAAAATAACATGTTATTCCAATTACAATGCAAAAATCAGCACTTGCAAGATGTAAAGAATATTAAATTTTTGGGAATAGAAATTGATAAGTTTATGAACTGGAAAGCGCATGTTGAACAAATATTACCTAAACTTGGTAATGCATGCTTTGCAATCAGAAATATGCAGTCTTGCAGTAACATTGAAACCCTGAGGATGATATACCTTGCATACTTTTTCACTCGATCATGAAGTATGGGATTATTTTTTGGGGTAACTCGGCAGAAGCTAGGAAAGTTTTCCTTTTACAAAAAAGGACTTTGAGAATAATGATGGGAATAAATCAGAGAAATTCATGCAGGCCAGTTTTTAAAGAATTAAATATTTTAACTCTGGCATCACAGTATATATTATCATTGATGACTTTCGTGAAAAACAACTTGGAGCTCTTTACCTTTAGTTGTACAGTTCATAAAAAGCTAACGAAGAACAGAGGAAATCTTCATGTACTCCAATCACACTTATCAATAAGGCAAAAAGGGTACATTACATGAGTGTTAAAATCTTTGTTTACCAAACTTTTTAGTTGATTTACTAGAGGATGGAACAATGTTTGTAGAAAGGCTGAAAGAAATTTTAATACATAATGCATTTTATTCAGTGGACGAATTTTTGAATTATTGTCAAAAAAAATATTAACAGTACCATGTTTGTATATATTTTCAAACAAATCTAGCATTACAGTGCGTAAATATTAGGCAAGGGAATCATTTGCGTAGTCCGAGGGCATCAGGTATTCTGCCATAAAGATTTTTAGTAAATTACCTGTATGTATCAGGCAATTCCAATACGATGAGGTGCAATTCAAAAAGTCATTGAACAGTATCTTCTTGTACCTTCGCCCCTCCATTAGAAGATTCATTAGAAGTGCTTGGTGATTATAAATGCTTTGTTGTAGTATATTTTGAACTGGCAAAAATTGGAATTGTCTTACCTTTTTTTACTTTTCACATTTTACTTTTATACTTTCATATATTTTTTGCATTTTTGTATTGTATTGTATTGCTTGTACTGTGTGTGATGTCGTACTGTGATACTGTTGTTTGTGTTTCTTGTCTGTGCCCGTCATTGATATTGATATTAGTGATATTATGACATGTTTCATATCCAGCAGCTGATGGGCTGATATTGGATTGATGAAATGTAAATGAAATGTATGTATGTATGTAATTACAAACATGTACCATTACAACTAACTCCATACATTATGCTAGACCTTTATTCCATTGAATGTTTATACTGATTACAGTATTGATTCATGTTACAGTACTAGAGCAATACCAAAATATGATCATACTGATATGGTTAATACTTGCATTTATATCTGGCATGAAAAGATTCTGTCCCATATGGGAGTGAATGGTTCAGAAGTATACATGTTTTAGAAGCAAGTGAAAAATGTTGCTTACTATGTTGCTGGTATGGGGAGAAAAAATGTCCAAAAGCGAGATCTGGTCATCTTGATGAAACTGTGTTGTCAACAAGTAGTCTTCGAGATGTATTCACTGCGTGTGCAGTACACTGTTAGGTGGAGGCACAAAGGATTCTTTTTTTCCACTTAAACCTACTGAAGCATTCACTTGAGCAGTTTAGTGTAAGCACTGAAATGTTTTATTTGCTCATCACAAAATATAACAACTTTTCTGTGTTTAATTGCGGTCATTATATCTTAAGGAAGGGCAGAACAGCTTACTCCGGTGCTCAGAAATTCCAATGCACAGTTCCTTAAAATTCACGTGTGGTTGAGCTCAACTAATATGTTTACTGAAAAACATGTGACTTATATGTTAGCAGGATGCAACGGTTTACTTACCCATCATTTTCAAACTCTGCACTGCACTATGTCTGTCTGAAGTCCAATTCATTAACATGTAATATAAAACACATTTACCACAAGACTGCATGTATGCCTTCCTACAGTCATGATTTTCCTTCATTGAAAGTATTGTGGAAAATACTGAAAATTTTAATGTTTCCCCAGAGTACCAGTAACGAAACCTCAATGTTGGTGATACAAAATTCAGCTGAAGAGAGAAAAACCTTAGACGTATAATAGGCTTGCATGTCCATAATATCAAAAACTCCGAAGTTCCTCCAACTCATTTTCTGTGAAGAAGAAATTTTCTATTATGATACAGAACTTTGCCATTCTCTGTACATTTAATTTTCTTGTACTTACAATGTTTGGTTTCACAGCAACTAGCCTAACCTTCTTGGACTTCAGTTGGCTGGGCCAACGGTGGACTGCCACTGTGGCCGAAGTACTACTTAATTCACTGAATACTGCAGCAACTGACTTTAATTATAAGCTTAGAAGATAACAGGACAACACTGTTAGCTATTCACCAAAAAACACAGTTTTCTGCACCAAATAAAGACAAGAATTAAATAAGTACCATGTTACCAAAAATGATCAAACACATACATAAAACAACATGAACCCATTAGAACCTTATCAGTCACATTATGTCAGCGTAGAAGTATGCAAAATGTGTAACTGCCCGTCACATTCTGGGCACTTTACATTAAATTTTTTAAGTAACTAATTCCTTTAGAAATTTCTGATGCATCAGAACTTTTGAAGTGTACTTCAAAGGAAATCAACAACACACAACTATGTATGTCTGCACCTCAAAGATCAAATTAAGACATTCTTCTGGGAAATATAATAATAAAAAACTTAGAATATGACTTACTTAACTACACAAACATGTTTATCATATTAATGAAATCTCAAATTTGAAATACAGAAATCAGTCTCAATTGCCATTTGGAATTAAGGTACCTCCATGGCAGATCTGTCTACTGCACGAACTGTGTGATTATGAGTTTTGGCTGTTTACCTCCAAGGTACAGATGCACTGTCATCACTGTGTGTATACTTGCCATCTACAGTAACACAAAATAATATGTGTAATTCTTAGGCACTGAAATATGAAGACACGCATAATGATGTAGTCAACTGTTATAATTGTCAGAAAAAGTTCCAGTCCCAATGGATATCACAAGACCCAAACAAATGAGCAAACATCACATAAAGGTGAATAATACCTAAGCCACATACTGAATGAAAGGTAATAAATTTCACTTTGCTTGAATTTCATTTCACACACAAAACCATCTGTTTGTGAAAGTGCCATTATTGCCATGTTAATTGTGGTTAAATATTATATACATACCTCTTTTTGGGAGTACAATTTATTTCAGAAAACAATCACAGTTTTCTCTAATTTAGATATTATCTAACAGTAATGTTCAATAACAAACAGAGAGAAACTTTAAGACCTGACACTTCTTTAATTCTTGAATGTGAAATGTCTTTCCAAACATCTTGATTATTCCTAACAAAGTTTTACGTTACTTTTAAAACAATGTTTGTATCCAGTATCTTTTCAACATGTAAGCACTCATTTGACTGACAATTTGTGAACATCATACCATGACACACTTATCAAAATACAATCTTACAACTACACTTCAGTATAAAATAACAACACTATCTAACCATCAGTATTTCCATATGTAGCAATGCCTGATTATGTGCACACTGTCCACGTAAGTCCCTGTGCACCTGCATGAACTGCACACACCCCGTGACAGGAAGATCCATTTCCAAGACTCTCACATAAAGTGACCCTGACATGTGGAAACAGTGACCGGTTCTTTGTAACATAACCCTCACCATTTTCAGCCTTGGCAGAAGAGTTTTCTAACTATAATATTCATTACCATAACAGTGTAGGTCAGGTAATTCTACACTTTTGTTCCACACGTTCAGTTTATTACATTCATATTATGTTCAACCATGCCTATTACCTGTGGCGTATCTGACATACATGATGTTTCAGAACTGACTGCTTGCATTTTCAGGTGGCTGGTTGTCATCACAAATCTGTTACCATTATTTTGTTGTTTTGTATTGAATTCAAACACAATGCAAGAAATGACTACACGCTACATAAATGGGTGTGGTGGTGGTGCACAATGTGCTATGCTACTGCACTTCCATTCTTTAACCCTTTAGTGGACAAATGGGCGAGTATGAAGCCAGCTGACGGTGCATATTTCAAGCAGGGCTACACCAACGTACATTCTGTGGCTGCTCCACATGTTTGGAGACAAGTCTGATACCAACAAACATGTGGCCAGTGTTCCACTTACTGCATATATGCAGACATTCTTCTGTGAGGAGCAATAAATGTGACCTCACCCTTCAAGAATGAAAGAAAGCTGTGACTTAACTTACCAACATCAATCACATGAACTTGATTCATATACTTACACATATGCATTAACACATGGTACCTATTTGTACCCAAATGAGCACAGTTTTTAATACTTTCGTAGTGGTATTTATACTTTTTTTTGTCAGAAAACATGTTGTGTGAAAATAAAGAGCTTCAGAGGGCTTTTACAAGTGTTCTATACCTGGTCTTTGACATACTGCACTCACTGAAATAAATAAAATGAAAGATATCCTAAGAAAAAAGGGTTTTCACATCAAATATCAAATAATATTGTAAGTGTAATGTAAAAACACATGCCATATAGAGGGTACATTACAAATAAATAAATAAAATAAATAAATAAATAAATATGTATACATACACCAGTACTTGATGAAAGTTGCATTTATTGCTCCATACCAAACAAATTACTCAAACTTTGGTCTTCTGGGATATGACACGGCATGACAGGTCAGTAGCACTCCTTTGGTGCTGATAGTGCCTCCACTTCTGCCGTGAAGTCAGAGCACAATATTCCTACAAAGTACATGGCAGCCAACCAGACTACACAATATAACCCAGAAAAGCTATACGTGAATCTTCAATACCAACAAAACCTCGACTACCTCAACCAGCACGCCTTGTAACACACCAAGGTAAATTATTGATGAATTCAGTGGCACGGACTAGGCCCCAACACACACTGTATCACAGGGTGGTCTCCAGTCATATAAAATAATTTTTTTGAGGGTTTTTCAGAACTCATTCTGTTAGTCTGACTGAAACCAGTACTCTAGCTCAGTGTTTCTTGAACTTTTTTGCTTGTGTGTCCCTGCTGACTTTGAAAAATAACCACGGATCCTCACATCCTTGCTCACGTAAATACAGAGCATTTGGATGATATGTATCTAAAATTAAAAGTTTATATCTCAGAAATGACTTTAGATTGCTACAAACACATAACATTAGCATACGTAACAATGCACTGCATGATCTGACCTTAATTAAAATGACTGTTGCTCTCTTCGTGGGTACAGGAAGTTTCTTAATTACATATTCTAAGGGTCATACAAAATAAACATATCGCCAATTAAAGAAGTTCTGTGATTATTTTAACAAACATTATTCCTTTAACCCTTTAAAGACGAAGCGTATCTGTTTTATATAAGGACTCAGTGCGTACCGCGCTACAAACACTCTCCACTTCGGTTATAAAAACCCATCTCTTAATGTTTTATAAGGCAAAAGTTGCTGTTTGTTCTGAGATCCGTACAAAACACATAAACGCAATGTGGGCACCACGTAGAATTTTTTAATGTTAAACCTGGCCGTATGTAAAGTTACTGCTAGGCTTTGAAAGGTTAATTAAAATATAAGTAAAATTCGAAGTAGCCATTACACAAATGTATCCACAGATCACCTGGGAACTGGTTGCAGATCCCTTGAGATCCATGGAGCACACTTTGGGAACCACTGCTCTAGACCCTTCACTTAACATCATGGAGGTCCAATTATGCTGCTGCTGGATGGGGGGGTTCAGGGGACTGGTTATCTACACTACTGCAAAAGACTCAATAGATATGACCATCACTGTTAACACAACTGGAAAACTTGCTTAACATTAAGGAACAGCATTTGTATTAAAAATTTATATATTATGAAATATTATCTTGCATTTATTACAACTAACTTGGCATAAGGTAGCCATCATACATTTGCATCATTCCTCAGCACTATCTCTGTAATTTTTCTTCTCTGTTCTTATAACTTTGTTTTGCCTGTTGGGCATTTGGGAACTTCATGTTACACATATTCCATGCAACAGAGATGTTAACTTCCATTTATTACCAACTAAGTGCACATAAGGTGGTAATCATACATTTATACTACTCCAGAGTACAAATATAACAGCATGATGACTACCCTATGTGCAACTAGTTGATTATAAATAAAAGTTAGCAGTCTTAAATAATTTGTATAACCACTTAGCAAATGCAGCTTACAGACAGGTTATGGACTAGTGACTTAGTAATTTCAAATGGATACAGTTTAATGTTACATTTTTTATATACAATGCATCTCAAACTGTCCACTAAGAATTTGTCTTACTTAACCATGAAACTGTTAATGTGATTAGCTTTTAATTTATTTAGCAACTGAAAGGCGAACAGCTTGTTCCTGTCTCATCATTTTCAGTCTCGGATGTCCTTCATTCATATTAAAACATGCCTCCCGCAGTAGTAAAATTCTGCTTACAAATAAGCAGAGATTAAATTTTCTCTTTGATGTTTAGAAAATTGGGTAAATGGAGACAGGAAAACAAAACAAGATGACAGCAGTTGAACAGTCATCAATGAATCTGCAAATCTACATTCTGAGATTTACAGAAGCTCTGTACACAGCAGAACTTCACTGAATTAAAATGGCATTGCTCTGAAAGCAGGACCAATACTATTAACTGTTTAAAGCGACAGAGTACAAAGTATGTGATTTCTGCATACATACAATAGCAGAGACTGTGTACTGTAAGAATGAGGTATGTATAAGGTGACAAAGTCAAAATTATTAATTCTTAAACAATAAGAGCATTTCATGTTCTGATATGAATATGCTGCACTGCACAAGTTGTAAGAGTTGCGTTAGCTTGATACTGGAAACTGGAAATCCGACAGCTGTCATAGTAATAATACAATGAGAGAAATACAGTATTTGATGAACATAGTAAACTTCTTATTGAAAATATATTTAAATATCAGTGCTCAGGTAAGAGTTTATAATCACTGCATCAACTTAATTAAGTAGTGACAAGGTGACATGCCTGAATTTCAGGTAGACTGTTGCTATACACTTACGCGGTTCTTTGAAATTATATAGGAATGCATAAAACACATGTCCACATACATGCTGCGCATGCATATACACATACACTTTGACAGTCCTGTGAATACGTAGCACTTCATGGCTTTGCACTGGGTTAAATACCAATTAAGTTATTGTCTAACCATAGTAATTATATACAATTAAATTATTTATTCTTGATGGCTCAAATTACACAGCATAAATGACAGGGCGCTCAAATAATAATAAACTGGAAAGGCTGTGGGAGGAAGCTGGTATGACCTAATTTCAGACATTACCTGTCATCTGCAGAGAGCACATGAAAAATGTTACAACAGCTGTTCTCTGGGTTGCGATGTGAAGCAGGGACCTCTGAAATACATGGCAGAAGTGTTTTCCACTTGACCACAGTTGGTATTTCTATTATTAATACCTTACAACGTTCCCTCAATTAAGAAAAATAATGTGGAGGCAGCATAGTGTAGTCTGTACAGGGACTAGGCTATGCACTGGACAATTGGGGTTCAAATCCCAGCACGCGGAAGACATTTATCACTTCTCCAAGACATCCAGGCTCGCTCTGGGGCCGACCCAGCCTCCTATTCAAGATGTACCAAGGGCTCTTTCCCACAGCTAAACAAGCCAGGGCATGAGGCTAACCACTCACCTCCATGTAGTGCTGAGGTTAACACTGAGTGGGGGTACAACTGCACTTCCCTTATATGCCTTCATGACATGTACAGGGACAACTTTAAACATGACAGAAAATGACCATTATATTTACAGTTAAGAACACATGACTATATGCATTTACTGATAGGATAATTAATGAATAATGAAGCAGAGATATGTCAAAGTGGTCACAGCTTTAGTTTTAGGTGCTATCCTGGCATCTGGCTGTTTGGACAGTAGAAAACAAGAAGACCCTCAACCCAGTCAGTGTGCCAGCTGGGATTCCAACTGGGCACCTCCAGAATAGAAATCAGAAATGTTACCACTTGAGCCAACTTGCTCAGTTTATTGTATAGAAGAAGTGAGAAAATATACGTGGTTCAGCAACACATTTCTTAATTTGCAGAAATACTCCTTCCCCAAGCATTTTGAATTTACTAGTCCTACACTAAATACAAAAAATAAGGTGCCTTCAGTATACAAAAAATATGTTAAATCCATGTTTCAGAATCAATAATGGAAACTGAAACTTATACTAGAAGGCAGCATGCAAATTATTTTCACACACTACATGCAGTCAAATCTTACTTGATCACTAACATAAATGTAGATTCATGTACTGAGTTTAAGGGCTGGTGCCTTTCTCTATCATCAGGAGTTCAAGTGATAAGTGACATAGTCACACATTGTATTTGTACCCCCACTATGCACTCAGAGCTCAGTGTTACCTGCTCCTGTTACAAACAGCTCGCAGAACAGTGGATGGAGCCATCACAAACCATGCCGCTTACTGTGGATACCTGGAGTCTACGCTGGGAACAAAACACGAAGTTCCAAGGGCATACTGTGGGTATAAAGTGAATACTGTGGCCATTTCACTCATCATATCAACCCCTAGTAACAGGCACTGGCCATGAACTCCACATTCACATAATGCATCATCTGACAAGACTTCAATGCGATAATCATTTAATGAGCAGCCATCTGTCCTGGCCAAATTATATATAATCTGCGTAAGGGAAGTTTTGCTGTACTCTCTCAACTTTTCAACTGTTGACATGTGACTTCACCCTTGTGCATACAATTTATTAATGAGTTAGTCTTATTTTACTATTACACCCTGAAGCAATACAGTTGGGATGTGCCAGCACACACCAAAATTCAAACAGAAAGCTACTTACTGCTAATAAGTATGTGTTACATGGACAATAAGTGATGTTGCACTAACTGTGCAAGATCTTGTTTTCACAAAATGGAAACAGGAAATAAACCAGTGTGTCAAAATACATGTTAAAAATCTCATTACTGTACACTGGAAAACTGTACACACCTAACAAACTCAGCATAAATAAATTCACCCGAAACAAAATATGCTTGTATCATGCAAAATGAAAATGACTGGTATGTTGACTGACTCTGGAAGTTGCATTATGTACTTCATATACTGTACTAACAATTACATTCACAGAACTGCTCACACAGCCTGGAATTCTGCACGGATACTCTGAATGTGAAAAACAATGGACCGTTAACAAACAACAGTGAATGTCTACAATAAATTTACTCCAGGTTTATGGCAGGTGATATCATAATTTCCCATGCTGCAATCATGAGTCAAAATTATCTGCTACTGAAAATTATCCATGTCGTTCAAATTTACCAGTTAAACTGACCTACACAGATGTCACATGGTGCAAAGCTGGCACTTCACCTATATTCAGTGTGGTAATTCAAAGTAAAAAGTGTGTAAGGGAATATACAGGAACGGCAGAGAAGTCACTACCTTCTCTCAGTAAAGTTTACCATTTACAGTTTTTACTGAAGCAATAACCCACTTCCATAACTGTTCAAACAGGTCACTTCTCCTAGTCAGGGTCAAATTCCTGAAATTTTACTGTGGTAGCAACTTATTACAGTAACTGACTTAACTGCCCACCAAATTCTCATAACCTCTCAAAGTTTACCCTTTTAAATCTTTTGCTACAGCAACAGTATGATACAATAATAATCACTTTTTCTTTTTACTCTTTAAAATAGAATTAGTTGCTCTGCAAAACAAGACACCATCAAGTCTGACCACTGCTTCAGCATCAAAGATGTAGTCTCTTAGCTCTGCTATCGTGATTTCACTTCATGAACATCGCTGTTCATATACCCATGAGTAACAGTCCACAAGTGCCATATTTGGCAACCTTGGTAGCCAGAACTGTGGCCCTCTGTTGCTATCAAAAGACCCTGAAATCACCAGTTTAAAGTTACGGAACAGCTAACTCGCATACAAGAAGGGGGTGCCAGTAGATAACTAATTCCTTTTGAGTAAAAGCTGTAAAACTGTGGAACTTACTGTGCCAATTTCCATTAGCAAATCTGAATCCCCATGATTCAGTCAATTCTAGGGATAGGAACAATGGTCACTCTTTTATTTTCAACTTGTAATGACCAACAATGAAAAGGTTAGACTTTCCATCATATAACACCAGCACACAATTCATACATTCTGATTTTATGAAACACTGTAAAATGGAATTCCCAGCAATTATAGCTGTTTTGTCGAAATACATGGCACAGATAATAAGTCACTACTGGTGAGTAGGCAAATATTTGTGGAGTCCATGAAATTTCAAGAATTTGGGAGATGTAATGTGCTGAGCTCATGCTGGTACTTCAGAGTTGTGTAGATTAATTTAAATTATTTGTGTAGACATTCACCTATTATCCTTGACATTGTACAGCAACATTTCAAAACATACAAAATAATTAGTTGCAGCTAATCTCATTTAAGTGTAAATCACCTTCATCAAGTCACTGCATCTATGAAAACTCAAATTCCAACATAAGGTAGACTTAAACACATATTACCTGCATCAACTGCATGTTACTGTGAACATAAATCACGCACCAATACCACCTTAAAAGGAACATATACTGTCATACAATATGACACTTAAAAAAGGGTCAAGCTGAATGCAGCAGACAAAGTGTCACTTACACAGAAATACATAACACTGTCATGTTCCTGATGTACATGACAACTCCCAACCAATTTATTCTAGATTTTAAATCCTTTGCACATAAAGGTTTCTCTATGCCATTTCTCTATGTCACTCTCTACTGCGGTAAACACAAATGTTAAATATTCTCACAAATATCTAAATTTCTTGTATGTACAAATTGTGGAATTTCATTCAAATTTATGCCTGTTATGTCATCATACAGTGTTTAAAAAAAACTATGATGCTACACTGGCTGCTGATGAATTTCACTGCAGCGTTTATTTTGAGACACCTGTAGAAATTGAAAATCAGTTTAAGAAAAGTATGGTGCAATCAGTCAAATGTACAGTACTTTCAGTCTGAACATAACTGTTTATTTACTGCACAAAACCAGCTACATGTTTTGGCAATAGAGCACTGCCATCATCAGAATGTCTACAAGAATAAAATGGGAACACTCACAGGTATGTCATTTGAAATCTCAAAAACATTAGAGATATGGTTCCATAACAATACGTGACATGCATAATGTACATAGGTAGCCTTGGAAATAAAAATTTTTAGGAAGTGTGTAAATTATGTCTCAAAAAGAGTGGAACAATGGCAAAATACTAACAATGAATTGTAAATTTTAAAAGTAGTGCTACCTACCTACATTATGTAGGTTATGCATTTTCATTTAATAATACCTGTAGTGTTTTTGAGATTTCAATCCCCATAACTGTGAACATTTCCATTTTACTCTTGTAGACATACTAATAATGGCAATGCTCTATTGCCACTATACATAGTTCCGTTGTGCAGTAAATAAACAGCTGTGTTTAGACTGGAAGTACTATTCTCTTGATTGATTGATTTGAGAATGCAGCACGAACGAATTGCCTTAGAAGTATGGTGGATGAAGAAGTAAACATCTTTTCCAAACGATAAAGGGATAACATCAACACAAAACACAAGTAAGTAATTACAATTCAAATTTAGTTCAATTCACATTAGCTCATAAAAAACATCCACAGAGTTTGGAATTCAGGAAGACTACCAACAAAAACAGTGCCTTTAATGTGACATAAAATATAGTGAGTCTAGAATGGTTCTAAGAATGCCAGCTAACAGCCTGCCCCAAAAACTGCTGAAGTATAAACCTCATGGTCGCAGAGATCTGGGGGCACCAAATCGCTGACGGACAGATCAGTTCCTGTGGTTGCAGAATGGGCAACGATACCCAAACTGCTAATGGGAGAAGAAGAAGAAGTCTAGACTAGTGAATTTCAAGAGACTGCACATGAATCTTAAATATGAGAATTTGCTGTTATTCCAGCCCGTGAAAGGATAAACTGAAAAGCAACTGGCCCTCTTTCTTCTTGTAATAAACATAACGAGTACTTCTCATAACATATGTTACCTTGCAGAATTATTCAAAGCTTAAGAATTCAATGAGAATGCATGTTTGTTGAACTACTTTACATTATGAATTCTTACAGGACAAGACTGTCATGAATGTACACATAATAATTCAATTTGCATTCATAAAAACATAATTTGACATAAATAAGAATAAAATAAAATGTCAGACACAACGCAATTGTATACTGCAATAGACACTCGTGTTGTGTCTGATGGTGTTTTATTTTATTCTTATTTATAAAACTGACATAACGGAATGACTCAGTGCAAGATTGTGATAGCTAGTCAAGCTCGCGTCATCTATAGGTACAAGAATTTAAAACAAAATGCAATGTACAGTGTGTAGCAGAAAAACCTGACGGTTTTCGAAAAAAAAAAATAACACGATGTGTCACCTTATTATGTAACAGTTGTTATCACTGAAGAACTCAGTACATGCCATTTTATTTTTGAAAATTTTGTCATTCAGATGTCCCCCACCATTTCCCAACTCTGTTCCAATCTTCCTCAATGATTTTCCATCACCTGATGAGTCATCTGCTCTGGGATTGCTGCAGTCTCTTCCTTTATTCTCTGCTTCAGTTCCTCGATGGTTCTAGGCTTAGAGATAAAACCTTGCTTTTGAGATACCCCCATAAAAGGTAATCACAGGTGGAGATATCACGTGAACGTACAGGCCATGGAACATCCCTGCCACAGGAAATAACATGTTGTGGAAACATTTCGCATGTGCTTCATTTCCACTTGTCTGGTTATGCGAACAAACAGAATTACTGCTACTGGGCACCTGAAAATCCACAAGAGCTCCATCCACCATCCTCTCTACAGTGATACATTGTCTGGTGTGGGACTGCATCTTTTGGGGGGCCTGGCCCTTACTGCTGTGAAGACAACGAAGGTGCAGCAGTTACTGACATCCGAGCGCTATGTGGGAATGTTCTTCTGCAAACCAGAGTTATGTCATCATGGAATCAACCCCTCTTCAGTATGGTTCCAACAGGATGGGGCAACAGCCCATACAGGAAGGACATCAATGAGTGTTCTGCAAAAAATATTTCCACAACATTTCATTTCTTGTGGCAGTGATGTTCCACGGCCTGCGCATTCATCTGATCTCTCCACCTGTGATTACTTTTTATGGGGGTAACCCATAACTAAAGTTCTCATCTCCAAGCGTAGAACCATCGAGGAACTGAAGCAGAGAATAAAGGAAGAAACTGCAGCAATCCCAGAGCAGATGACTCGTCGGGTGATGGAAAATCATCAAGAAAGTATGGAGCAGTGTTTAAGAAATGGTGGGGGGCATCTAAATGATGAAATTCTCAAAAATAAAATGGCATGTACCAAGTTCTTCAGTGATAACAACTGTTACATAGTAAGGTGAACTGCCTTCGTATTAGTTCATTTTGAAAACTGTCAGGTTTTTCTGCTGCACCCTGTACAACTATGTTGTGTCTGACAGTATTTTATTTTACTCTTATTTAAAAAACTGACACAACGGGCTGACTCAGATCAAACAAGCTGACACTCACCAACAAACCAAGCAGTGAAAAATGCACAAATCTCAGAAAATACAGCTTAGATGTAGAATTAAATCCTGAGAAAGAGGCACACTAAATTTTATGGTACTGCTGTTGTATTACTAAACCAATTATGGAATGCCAAACCACAACACAGCAGGGAAAGTCACAGATGTCAAAATACTTAACACGTTTGAGAGATAAAACTGTGACATACATTTATATAGATGGGGTCACATTTAAAACCAGTTTTGTCACATTCTTATATCAACATCATTACATTCAGTGCACCATAACTACAGAAATTACAAAAAGCATCTGACAATGAGCTAAGAAAGAAATGGAATTTAAAAAAATAGTCTATTACTATCACACATCCTATGATCGACCCCTCCTTTCACTCTTCAGTGAAACTTGCTATATATACTGCGTACACAGTGTCAGTCAGCATTTACTTTGCAATGACCAAAATAAATAGCAGCCATTACACAGGCTAATTATAAACTCTACAAATCAATTATCCTTACATTCTGCTGTGGTTTTCTCTACATGTGTTCAAGAGGTAAATATGTACATTCAAGACAGGCACCTTAAACTCACATTTGTAAGTCATGATATATCCTTCAATTTCCTGCAATCTGTTTACAAATTAAATTTCAATTCCAGCATGTATAATACATTTTTAAATGAAATTACTAATAACATGCATTCAAATGAACTACAAAAACAAATGCAACTGAACACATGCACTATTCCTTTCCTCCCAAAGAGGGTAACAAATCTGCACAATGCACTTAGTGCACAAATGAGGTAAGTCCATGCAAGATTTCAGTGTTCTGCTGTGACATACTTGAGATCTTTACACTTCTGGGAGGTGGCAGAGCAGAGGTGGGTGGTTGGTTACTAACATCCTGTCCCAAAATGTCAGGAACCAAACACCAACCTATGCAGTGCAATGTCTTATACGAGTGAAGACTTCGAGATAAATCCAGACTCATTACATAACATTACCAGTGAGACTCGCTACTATTACGCGTAATATAATTATGCCATTCAGTCTGGATTACATGTAAATAAAGGAGGAAATTGTACATAACTTGAGTTTCAAAATACAGTGTTAATCACTCAAGAACCATGGATTATTGCTGTTATTATTGTTGCTACTCATAGTACTGTAGCACTGGGCTGCCAAGTCACTTTTCTGCATCTCATCCACATCTACATCCCCGAACAGCTCTCCCTCAAACACAATCTCACTTTCTTCATCAACTGTGTGGGTCACATTAGATCCACGACTCAGAGGGACCAATTTTGAACTGAAGTTAATTCCATCTGAAGCTGAATACCCTTCTGTTGTGTTCCTAAACGCGAAAGAGATTTCACTTGCAGCAGTTAACGGCGTGTGGCCACAGAAGTTGGCTTCGTTTGGATTTGCATCACATGCCAGTAATAACTGCACCAAGTCACAGTTGTTAGCTTCTACTGCATGGAACAGAGAAGTTCGCCCACTCTTGGCATCCTTTAACAAATCATTTGATGATAAGGTCTATTAGTTGACTGGTTACAATGACAAATGACATGTAGCACACTAGCAATGCAGCACATTCTTGACCACAAGTGGAGGGTCCACATACAGATACAAATAATGCAAACAATGAGGAAATAAACATAAAAATACATTCAAATAAACAATTGGCATCTTCCAAATAACACTGAGAGAGTAAGAAACCTTACAGCATTGGCTGGTTTAATCTGGCTCAGGACAGGAACAAATGGTGCACTCTTCTGAACACAGTAATGAAATTCTGGTTCCATTAACACAGCGAATTTCTTCACTAGCTCAGGAACTATTAGTTTCTCAGGGACTCTACTCAATGAAGTTAGCTTCCTATTATGCTGCAAGTCTACAGTATTTTGCTGGGATGCTGAGTGGGTACTAACACTACATGGGTTTTAAGGCTGATGTGTTTTATGGTATGTGTTAACAAAAAAAAAGTCTGAGAACACCTAGTGAAAAACAGTCCCAATGAAAACCTCTTCTGCCATGTTCTGAGAATTTAAGGTAACTAGGACTATGGTAAAACTGGCACGAGGTAAGATCAAGTAGAAGCAATTCAAAGGCTGTTTTGCAATCAAATTTCAGGAGAATTACCTGAATAATTTTTAGACACAAACTTGATGTCAAGGGCTCATTTTCAGTCATGACAAAGTGAGCACTGAACTGTACTGTAGACCCTCGAATTAATAGACCTCTTAGGCATGGGTTTCGGAAATAACAGATGAGATCTGCTGGTTCTGAAATTTTTGTCCACTATGGGAATATGTGAAATTAGCAGTCGTGACCGTTAATTAACAAAGTGGCTGCTACGTGGCACACATGGACGCACCTTCAGTCTTTGCTGGGACTTGCGTGGAGGTAATAGTGTATTGTTCTCTTCATAACCTGGATTGTGGCTTTATTCTATTGGTCTGAAATTTATTAAATTCCAATTAATAATGGCTTCCAGACAACGTGATAGTGCTAACACCAGAGTTGTCTACATGCATGTGCACACATTAGTGTTATATAAACAGTAATGTATTGTTTTGGCAACCTTTTAGGCTATATACATATATATGTGCTGATCCCAGTCCCGGTCTAAGGTGTGGGTTTGTGGCCGTTCAATTGCTGGGACTGTGCGTTGTCAGGTAGTCTCTGCGTTGGGCTGATCGCTCGTCCAGAGGAGTCCTACCAATTGTGGTGTGTCTGAGTGTGATCGTGAAGACTCGATAATGAGAAGGCCCTGGCCCACTAGGGGCTGTTATGCCATGGAATATATAGATAGATATGCAGATATAATTCAGAGGTACTGAACAATCGGCATTCTTGGACCACCCACCCCCGTATTAGTCCATTCATTTGAAGGTCTACAGTATACACATGGCCATTGATGAAAAGCTGGTAAATGAAAAATAAATAATAGACATTCCCATGCATTGCTGATTTGTTCTTCATCTAACACCAGTTGATAGCTATAGGTGATGTAAGTCTGTTATGCAGGTACATAAACTGTTAGAATTAATCTTGGGATCTGCCAGTCCTGCATAGGTCTGAGAGGAAATTCTTCATGCAAGCCTACATTGGTATACCCTGCCAATTGCTTATGTGTCCTTCAGTTTGGCAGCACCTGCCGAAATCCCTGAACAGCTGCTCTGGCATTTCTAGTGCTGAACCACAGAGAAACCATTGCAAGAGTATTCTATATTTGTGAATACTGTGTATATACCCATTCAAAGATGGTCCTAATACAGCACTTTTCCAGAAACAACTCTTCAAATTAACCAGTTTAATGTTCAGACAGCATAGGGAAAGGAGGGGCAATCAAATAACTGTTAAGTAGTACTTTTAGAAGATGGGGCTAATCACTTCAATGTTTGCACCAACTTTTATAGTATAAAACTGGTTGGTAACCAAGATGCTTGTAGCTTTGTAACAGCAGAAAATATAATAACTGGATTCAAAACTATGCAAGTACGAGTCTCCTGAAATTTGGCAATCATTTTGTGCACATCCTCACTATACCTGTCCCAAGTTGCTTTTAAGCACTTGTTCCTACATTTGTAAAATGTCAAATAACAGTAAAATGGATACAGGTGAAGATAATGTGAACTGGATTTAACTAGCTCATATGCAGTCTTTACACAGCTCTTGGGTTCTGTCTGTCTCTCTCTCACCTTCAAGTTCACTTCTGCTCCCTTCATGATAAGAGACTTCATCTCCTCCACTCTGCCATTCAAAGCACATAAGTGCAATGGACTATACCCTGCAATACACACAGAACCACTGTTGTGAAACAATGCAGATGTTTATAATCAATAAAAACAGGAAAAAGTCTCTAAATTGCTTTCTACTAGCAGTGACAGAGAAACTGACTTCACTAATTCATGTGAAACTCAGTCATGTACTTACCTTCATCATTGAAGTCATCAAGGGGCAAAGACTTTGTATTGTTGGTGTTCAGAATTGCCTCTACACAACCTAGATTCCCATGCAACACTGCCAAATGAAGCGCTGTGTTCCCATTACTGTCTTTTACTGATGCCTGGGCACCAAATGACAGTAACATGTTTGTGATTTCTGCATTACCAGTGAGAACTGCAAGATGAAGTGGAGTCTGAAGAAAGAACAAAATGTAAATAGAGCACGAATCATAGAAAATCAACAACTTTGGAAAACATGAATAATTAAACAAAACTAAAATTATATTAACATCAGGGAATGCAAAACAGCACAAAGAGAATTACGTCACTTGCACACATTGTAAAACAGCATACAACGAATTATCTAATTTGCACTCCATGCAGTTGAATCCTACTTCAGATGCTCATAACTACTCAGCTAGTCAAAGACATTCCCCACTTTTAATCAAATCTGACGTTTTTGTTGCCATGTTTAACCTTTTAAAGCCTTGCGGTAACTTTACGTGCCACCAGGTTTAACATTAAAAAATTATTCATGGTGAACATATTGCATATGTACGTTTTGTGTGGATCTCAAAAGAAACACTTACTTCTGATTTATACAGCATTAAGAGACTGGTTTTTATAACTGACATGGAGAATGTTTGCTGCGAGGTACGCACTCAGTCCTTACACAAAACAGATACGTTTCGTCTTTAAAGGGTTACAACAGCATACCACTGGACACTATCCTGGGCCAGATAAGCCCAGTCTACAACATGAAACTGCTATTTCCTGAAGATATATCTTAATACATTACCTCTTCATTATACTTACGCCCCCCATCCAATCTCTTTGATTCATGTTTTCAGACTAAAATTTTGAATGGATTTATTGCACCTCCCATGCATGTCACATTCCCACCCTTTCGCTTCTGATAAATTCAAGGAGTTTCTGTTTTACCTCTTAAAGATTAAATGCAGTTGTCATACCTACTTTCATCTCAAACTGTATATATCCACAATGAAAGCTCACTGCTACATTACAAACACAGCATATCTTCACACAGGTGTGAGCCAGACTAACATACAAACAGCACAAGAACATGCGTAAATTGTACATATGATCTTATGGTATTCAAAATACACCACTGTAAGAAAAAAGGTATGACAACGAAACCACCATAACTTATCCCCTTTCATAAGAAATTCATACGAATTAGCCACCTTTGTCTATAAAAATGTTTCTTCCACCATGCCTGTTGTTTTTGCAGAGAAGTGATCCCTCCAACACTATGTCGATAGTGGCCTTAATGCATGTCTCTGCCCCAGTGTTTAAGCAATGTTTTATATTCATTCTTTCAGAATTCTGTCAAATCTCTTTGAATTTCCTTAGAAATAAACAGTTTTATACAAAAATTTACTGAAATGAAACATAAATTACAGTCCCTTAAAACTGATCATTTAATTACCAAATACATTGTCTGCACCAAAATTTTGCCGTAAGCAAAACCTGTTTTTACTTCTGTGTCACGTGCAGTGTTCCCCCGCCCGCGGGCGGGGGGAACTGACCGTCCCCCGTTTTTTTTCCATATACCACACCCAAGCACGCACGCATGCACAGACACATCTTCTGCCTGATTTGAAAGAACTCATACTCCCTTAAAATTCAATTCAAAATGCAGTATTTTTACGCGAACTATGAGACAGAAGTCATACACACCTCCTTATCAAAGTTGTATATGTCCAGTTTGGACTTCCGACCACAAAGAACTACACAGTGTCGTTTCACAAGGGTGAGGTTCTCATTTATCACAGCTCTATGTAGAGGGCTGTAACACATTAAATTTCACATTACAGTCAATTCTTGGGACATTTAAGGGGATGGAGAACCCAGTAAGGCACACCACCATCACAAAAGACTTAACACCAGAAATGTATAATGCGATCAGAAATAGAGGTTGGGAAAAAGTACACCTACTGCTGTACATTAACGTTTTGACTCCACACTCAACTGATAATGATTCAAAGACATAATTTCAATACTATTACACCCGGTTCCACAAGATGGGCTGCATAATTACAAGGGAGGACGAATGCGATTTCACGCACCCCCACTCCCTTCCCCATATTTTTCAAGTGATGACTCAGGAAATAAGGGTTGATTATATTCACATAAATATGGTAGTTCGGTAGGAATTTGTCACCGCCACTGTAATAGTAGAAGACTCAATTGTCTAACCTGAAGATGGACTGCACAGATTCCTTCTAAACAACAGTACTTATCTACTAAGTTAAAAGCATCAAATTGCAGGTGACTTAGGTTCATACCTGTTGCTGTAAGAACCTCAAATGTTAAAAAATATGGTTCGCTGGGTGAAGGAAGCAAATACTGCCAGCAAAGTTAATGAATGTACTTCCGAACAAGAATATGTATTCTTTAATACGGTAACTAACCACCGTCCAACACAAATACAATAAATGATCACATCAAACAGATTGCACAAACAACCTGCAAAGATGAACAGAAAATAAGTGCACACACATCCTGTCAGCAGCCTTGCAACAGATTCTGTTAATGTTAAGACACAACTCACTCCACGCCGACCATGGAACTGCTCAAAGAAATGGCAAGTAACTGTAAGATTACCCTTACCTGTCAAAAATACTTAAAACTAACAAACACGTTTTGCTTCTTCTTGTCTCTTTGATTATAAACAACCTTGAAGATTCAAGTCTTCTGGTATTTTACAATGGCAAACAGGGACTGATGTTTTGACAGAACAAAGTGCCTTCATCTTCGTGGGCAAGCCGCCCAACAGCCTGACCCTGAAACTAACACAGTGTTAACATCCCACAAGACTTGAATCTTCAGTAACATCAATGGAAGGATCTCAATCGCACATAACCTTATTCCACTATTACTTATTCCAGTGACCTCACACTACAAAATAAATCAAAATGCAAAATATGGATAGGGTCAACAACCACACCATATTCCAGACTGGTTTCAAGTCCTACAAGCCTCTTTTCTTTTTGGCTGGCTTATTTGTTTTGATAGGCTATGTTTGTTTTGAGATTGCAGTCAAAACCACATATTATAAACTTACGCAAAAATAAAATAAAGAAACCCCAAACAATTAACAAATTACTATTACTTACATGTTTCCATTTTCATCTGGAATGCAACAATGTGCCCAGTCCTCATACGCTTGCTGCAAAAACCCCTTGGTTATCCTTACTGCTGTTTCTTGTGTGTTTATATTTCTGGGTGCACTGAACAGATTTGAGTCAGGGAAGTACACCATGGGGGCAGCTCTGTTCTCGTTAGTATGAACATCTTTTGTTATCACCTTTTGTTTTAATTGCGACTTTCTCACATGTGCAGCTATATTATGTTGAACTATGATGTCATACACTGACTTTCTATCCTTTTCAATACTGAAAAGTGGCCCACATTTCACTGATTTATTTGCAGCCTGAAGATTTGTTACTCCAGGCACTCCTCTTACAGGAAGATCTACATTTTTACAAGCCTTAACACTATGTACTGTTCCGGCTTTAGAAGTTTCAGTAGATGAATTTAAAGCAATAATATTAACACCACTCTTTTTGTGCTGTGATGCATTTTGAAATTCCATATTTGCCACTTCGTTGTGAGTACCAACTGACACTGTATCTGAAGAAATGTGTGTAGTCCGTGTATCAGATGAAGCACAGGCTTCTTGATTACTTTGGGCCTTCGAAGTAACATCCAACCTAACTCTCTTTTTATCTGGCCCATCCGATACAGTAATCACAGCACTACTAGGGAAAATATTGTTCTCAGAACCTCTGTCATCTTGTTCACCTGCCCTTGCTACAAGTTTCTTACCAGAGCCTGATAATACAATTTTTTGAAGACTGCCTGAATTCAACACATATCCAGATGGGTTCTGCATAACAGCATTGTTTTCTCTCGTCACAGGTTTTATTTTTGAACTGACCATTTTGCCCGGTTCATCTGAAATAAATATATATCACTACAAAACAACTTCCAAGAACTGCTGATGTACTAATCTGAAACAGCGACTGACAAAGCTGCAATTATGCTATGGATTCTTCCACAAAACTACAACAAACTAAACTGGCAGCAGGGTTGCCTTACAAAAACAATGTATGTATGTTTGGACAGTGGAATCACTGGGGCACAGTTTGATAGTTCAGCAAAAATTCTAATTCAGTGCATAATTTGGAGGAGGAGTAAGCAAATGAGAACAACACACATTCTGTCTGATAAATGATTATACGCAAATACAAACCCAACCTTCAGGCACTGACATACATGGTCACTGTACATTATGAACTTTCGTGTGTACAACTTGACTTTTTGCTCATGGATTTTGGTAGGCTTGAGTCACTTCCTCCATATCCTCAACAACACAGACTGAATATACAACGTAGCCTCCGCACGTAACACTGAATTACCAATGCAACATGGAGGATGCAGGAACCTTACGTCACTCATTCACTGCCTAGTGAGATGTATACTGTACGAACCCTCTCTCAAAGCACCTCCCACCTCAGTGCCAACCTCACCATCATGTAGTATACCAGGGATAGAAGCATGGGAGGTACAGGTTGTGCCTCATGGTACTACGGGCCCATCTGGATGCTAGGTTCAGTTAATAATTTATGCAATTTGTACATGTGCATTCTGACCCCAGAAACAAACCAACATACACCATGGCAGCCTGACTATTAATGCCTCCCAACAAACATGTTCCAGTGCAGTGGCAATAATCGCCCTTTTTTGCACAAATTCCATTAATGCTGAGCAGCCACTCAACATGTATCTGTGACAGTTATTAAATTTTATTCCTCAGAATGCACAGTGGGTTTTAAACACTGGCATACATGTCACAACTTCTGCCTCCTCATCTAATGATGGTTCACCAGGTAAAAGCTCAAAGTTGTACAGTAATGCTAAACTTCCAAAGTGAAAAATAAATCCTAAAGTAGCAGACTTTGAAAATACAGAGCAATGATCTTAAACTTGGACTTTTTTAATACCTGTTTGAATGTGAGAACTTCTACATTTTCAGCAAGACGATGGAACAGCTACACGCCAAAAAAAATTCTCTATGCGTTTTTAACATATTATTCCTCATGTGCTAAACTTTTACTTGAATTAAAAACACACCATCACAGCATATAATTTAATTAAAAGCCATACCATTATAGCACACCTCTGCATGCTCTCTTTCAGACTGTCTTCACTGCAAGGATTAGCCCTATACACGTTATCCTTCAAAATGCCACCCAAGTAAAAAATTGCACAATTACCAGTGTCCTTTTTTCTGACCGCATACAGTGCATCGACAGTACATCCCAATACCATTTACACTTAAGATGGTAAGACTTTTAATTAAACTCTGGGCATTGTTTACACTGTGTTGGTGACAGAAAAATGAGGACATTGTGGATTCCAGGTTCACCATACCTGGGTCATGCAATTTGCTTGTGCAGCATGTTGAAAGAGTACAGTAATAACGCTTGCACTGCAGAGGACCTGTAAGAAAACCTTCAGAACACAGTGTGTTTAATTTCACCCGCACAACTTCGACGTGCAATGAACGTGTTTATGTGTGACGTGCCTACAAGCGGAAGGAAACCATTACCAACAACGGTGAGTAAAAACCTAATATTAAATACAATGCACTTTAGCAAAACGCGTGGATTCCCGGCTCATGGCAAGTTGGAACAGCGGCAATCACTGTGCTTCCTACCGTCAGCCGAAGCGCTATGCGTGAAGAGTGGTGCAACTTGCCAAATAAAGCAAGTGTTTACCTACGAACTATACAACACCCTTGAATTAAAATACGACTCCTGAAAAAATCCGAAGCATTATAAAACAAAGTCTTTTTGCTGACGGAAATATGCAAAAAAAAACCAGCAAATCCTGTGTACGTACCCGCTCTAGTGCCAACAACTTACACCGAACGGTCCTGTACAAACTGCTCAGTATCCGCCAGGTTCAGCCTTCACGGCCACTCCATGGGAAATCCCCCCACGAGATAACTCGCGCTCTGTGGTGCAAGTCAACGTTACACGTTGCACCCACTAACTTTCGTCACAAGACTAGCCTTCAGCTTCATCGTGGGATTGATACGCACCCACTCTCAACAGCAGGCTGGTAAACGTACCATACGGTATGGAAAGCCACTCTTTGACCCTGTGACAAATTACACACCCGTACACCATTAACCGTCGTACTGTACTGCGGTGGCGCGGCAAACATTACATTAACATTCACTGCAAATCCCAAATATTTTCTGCCTTCCGATACTAATCGAATGGTGTACCTCAATTTGAAACAGGCCTACACATTCTTTCATATATGCAATTTTGCATAACTGATGTTCCTTTATTGCCGTTCCAAACCACATGTTAGAAAATCATGCCACACTGCACAGTCTCAGAAATCAGCACATTCCTTTGTATTTCGTTGAACAAATGCCATATCGAAACACTTTCATCTACATCGGAACGATGTGTGTGTGTGTGTGTGTGTGTGTGTGTGTGTGTGTGTGTGTGTGTG
>BLKM01000468.1:2343751-2359054 GCA_013340265.1 Coptotermes formosanus | reverse complement strand
GTGTGTGTGTGTGTGTGTGTGTGTGTGTGTGTGTGTGTGTGTGTGTGTGTGTGTGTGTGTGTAACAAAACGGACAGCACACAATATTCGATTTCAACTTCAGAGAATGCAGCAGTCATACGGGCCACATAGCAGGTACGGTAACATCTCTATATACGGCACAAACGGATGCATATGGTTGATGAGGGGGTACAGCGTCTATCATTCTTCACCTCGGTACTAGACGGAGGTGAGTAACCAGCCTCATGCTCCGGCCGCTTTACCTTCGGGAAAGAACCCCCGGGAGCCATCGAGTTCTCTTTCCTAGAGGAACACTTCTATGATGCGTGGTTTTGGTGGCACAGTGGGACACACTGACATTCGGCCACCACAGGCAGAACTCCAGAGAGCTGACGACAGTGTGTTCCACAGGTCTAATGAGAGTTTTTGGTCGGGAGGGCAACATTTAAAGCACCTGCTGTAGCACTGGTGAGCTCTTATTAGACTTTCTAATGGTTATTATCACAGTGACACTTTATATAGCTCCCTTCACCAACTGTTACTCCTCCCGACACGCGGCAAACGACGCAAGGCCACCCGAGCGTCACGCTACCGCTTGTCCCTCAAGCAGGAAATGGTCTAGCCTGTATAAAACATCAAGCACTGGTGGTATGAAAATGCCAGGAAAAGCCATCCAAATGTCACTCTGGTCACCACAAATTTAACGTTCACTACCCTGGGACAGAACCTGGGCCTCCGCGGTGAGAAATCGGCAACAAACGGCCTGACCTGTGGTACGGCCTTCATGGCTAACTACAGTTTAATAATGCCAATGCGAAAGCCTTCCGCACTCATCCGCAGCCGATCTTCAGTCCACAATATATAACCTGGCGTCATTATAAGAACCTTACACCCTTCAGTTTAGCAGGCCGGTACAGCGCAGTTGGTATAGAGACTAGGATACAGGGCTGGACCTTCTAGGGTTTGAATCCCGGCAGGAGCAAAAGACATCTCTCCGAAACGTCCAGACATGCTCTGGGGCCCACCCACCCAGCCTTCAATTCAACTGGTACCGGGGCGTGAAGTTGACCGCTCACCTCCACCTGGCACCGAGGTTAGAGTGGAACTATACCTCTACTCCCCCACACGCCTTAATGGCGTGGACAGGGACAACTTTACTTCTTTATCCTTCCCCTTTCCATAACGAGCTTCTGGGAGGGGAGGGAGGGGTAAAATTACATATCGCACAACGCCTCAGAAAAGTCCCACGTTTCACGACACATCGTACAGCAACCCCACAAGCAGAGTTCGGTGCTTATGACAAGTTCACACGGCTGCAACGGAATAGCAGAGTGTATAGTACTTAGCAACAAGATACAAAGGAGTAATTCGGGCGTGTGAACCTTGTCTGGTAAACCCAGACTTCAAGGCGTTATGTACGTTCAAACCTCATACAGATTCACAGCGCACGCATAAATGTAATTTCGTGTAAGGCCATAAAAAGAAAGGCCTTCCCCACGCTTTTACGAAACTCACACACACACTCAACAGCATTGCGAACAGCTCTCTTACACCGAGTCTCAGCAAAATTTGACACTGCACATGGAAGGAACAGCTAGAAATTCATTCACGCACCTACGTGAAGTATGGCTTTCACCAAGCCGATTTTCAGGACACTCACAGACTAAATACCATTTTTATGAACATGCCTTGTACAGAATATTATCCAAATCGAAACATAAATGCAGCACAGATGGGCAAAATGTCATTTACGCCTTTAAGTAATGCATGACTTTCACTGCATCGATTTTCATGAAACTCACAAATGTTCAACGACATTACGTGCGATTTCGCGTACCAAATTTGACCCAAATCGGTCAAGAAATACGGAGGACGGTAGGGTAGAAATTAATTTACGCCCGTAACCAAAGTTGATTGTCCCTGAGCCTGTTTTCATAAAACCCATGCTTGCTCGACAACTTTTGCAAATAAATCATACACCGAATTTCATAGAAATTTGACAACGGTTGAGTCAGTGGTGTTAGATCATGGACCGACAGTCGGATGGACCCTCCACACACAAGGCGTTCCGTTTCATTTATTATAGAACTCCTACAAAGTAGCACACGGACTCATATACTTCAGCAGCTGCAATTCAGCTGACCAAGGTGCTCCCCTGTTATCGGATGAGGGCACACACAAACACTCGTTTTCTTAAAGAACAAGACAAACGTTTCACTATGTATGAGATACAACCAGGATGCAAAAATAGAGACAGACTAATAGAAGAAAATTAAAATAAAAGATTGTCTACACAGCTTCTCTATCACAATAACTTTCATCCTCTTCTGTGCGGAGGTCGACTTAGTCATTACAATGGTCTTAACAATGTCCATTAAGTAAACGAGACGTGCAAACACACGGCTTTCTACGGGTAAGGATCTTTCTCTTCTCCACCAGATCTGGATTTCTGCCAGTTTCCTACCCAGTGCACACCATCATGCCTTAAAGGTCGAGGATGAAGAGTTTGGAGGGCGAATCCAACCACTCACTTTCACCTAGTGTCAAAGAAACTTCAGCTCTTCGCTCTCCAAAATACCTTTTCTGGCTAGACTCAGAAGCAAGCCACTTTCCTTTAGTTCATCCCAATCACAAAATGCTCGCGCACTTCAGCCGTTCAGTTGTGTCACCTGGTTCATCGGAAGCCTTCTCAGACTTCATATTCATTAATAACACCAAGTAACACCATGATTGCCTGTACCTAATGACGCCGAATACAAACAGTGGGTCAGAATTCATGAATACATACGCCACATTATTAGGATAAGCCGTTCGCACGCAGTGTAATCCGGACTGACGCGATTCTGCAATATGTGTAAGACGTCAGGCTTTCAAGCGGGCATTTTGTATCGTATCAGTTTCTCAACAGCTGACTGGAGAAATGCGATATATATGTCCAAGGAAAAACAAATTCACTTAAACAACAAGGATTTAAAGCAGAATAATTTCAACCCTTTTATGAAATCACGACGTTTTACTAAGCTATTGTGTTGTTTTCTTCGTTATTCAACTCATAAAATTAAACGTTACTTATATTCAAATCAGTTATGGTTTCGTCACCTGGACTAAAACAGACAGCAGTAAACAGGAAAGCAATGAATAGTTACAAACGCAAGAACTGTTCTGACGTTTAGCATATGGCGAGATGACGCAAGCATTTAATTCAAACCAGTAACGAACTAACCAAATACAGTTACTTCTTGGAAAGCTTCTAGCCGCTCAACTAGTCAACAAATTATTCGCCTTTTAAAAAATAAGCACACAGTTAACCGCATTCAACAACAGCCTGCCACTCGTCCCTGTCCTGAGCCACACCGAACACAGCGGCTTTATCATACAGGTAGCCTGCATCTGCCGGGACATTGCGTGACAGCTGCGGTGCTCAGGACAGCAATAAATGAAACGTACTGTACACGAGTATCTCCCACGCTATAATTTCATATAAATTGTAATATTATCCCTCCACCTACGCCCAGCTTTCCCAAGTGGTCTCTTACATTTCAGCTTTTCAGACCAAAATTCTGAATGTATTTCTCACAACCCCCACGCGTGCTACACGCTCGCTCTTCTTCTCTTTCTTGATTTACCGTTCCAAAAATATGTGAAAAAAGTACAAGTTATAAAGCTACTCGTTCAGTAGTTTTCTCCAGTCTCCCTTTGTGCCAGAGTCCAAGTTCCACGTCCGTGCAAAACATGTAACATCACATTTCGGTCTTTACTGTTTACATTTTAATATAAGATTCTCTGGATACCCGGTGAGGAGGCAGAAGATTCTGACGCGAAGAGTAGTAAGCAATCCCTGGATTTGACCCACTCTTCGTTTCTTCGCAGATGCCGCTCCGAACTGTTACCAAGTGCTTAAACTTTGCCATAGTTTCAAAACATTACTTATATGATGCTTTAATACATACTATGAACTTGTTCTGCAACCGGGTGACAAGACATGATCGTACAGTAACTTTCTCTGCACTTCCTTGAGACCACCTTCATTACTACGTGCAGCATCAAACATAGCTGCTTTCTTTATGGTATTTGTTTTCGCTACAATTCAAATTAGTATAGGTTGCCAAACTGAATATTGCATTACACGGTATTTGGCAGTCGGCTATAGACACCTAACGTGTGAAGTACGCACATCCGACTATTCCAACATGTCCAAAGACGTCGAATAATTACATATCCAACTGGAGAAGGAGATACTGTTGGACGCTTGTTTAAGACAAAGCTGTCACTCTGCACGCCTTAAAGGGCACTTACGGAAGCGGAAGCAGAGTTCCACGCATTCTTCATCTAGGCACTAAATGGATTAAGTGGCCGGCTTTACGCTCCGGCCGTTTTACCCCCGGCGAAGAGCCCTTCAGTACGCCTGCAGAGGAGGCTTGGTGTACCCCAGTACTGGGCTGGACAGTAAGAAGCCTTTTACCCCGGTCCCGGGAACCTCCGGCCCGTAATTACTATACCGATTGTAGGATGTCCAGGGCTCCATTCGCACAGTGTACTCGCGAGTTTCGTATTCTCAAAGAGGGAAGTGGCTTCGTCGGCCTTCAAAACTTTATCACGCCTCTACAAATACTTTCGTATATATCTGGCCACCCTACATCTCTATACATAACATAATAAACTTCAAATGCCACTGCTCGTACATGTACGGCTTATTATAACAATTTTTATATTTTACTGCAGCAAAATAATTAATTACCTGGCATAGCATATTTTCTAGATTGTCCTTGTTATGTTCACTCAATAAGCTTATTTACTAGTTACCACAAAAGAACCTTGATAGGATCCCACGTCTACCGACAGTAACCCTATCTCGCGCGTCCTGAAGATTTACGTTGCCCATTAAAAAATGAAACTAAACGTAGATGGTCTTGGAGGAAGAGCACGCTGTACTTTCCACAAAAAAGAACACGAAATTCAAGTTCAAAGAGTTCTGTGTATCGTATCTAGTACTTCCGAAGACCATCCTTGTTTTACAACAAAGCCCTCAAATTATTCACACTAATGCTACAGACAGCTGGTTCCTTCCTCACGTGTCATCATCCAACATTCTGACATTTAACATTCCGAATCTGTAATTTTATAAGTCCACTCTTAGAACAAATATATCCGGGAAACTGTACAATCAGGAAGATATGCAGTGACAGAGAGGGGAGGAAAAAAGAAGACAGGGAAAGAACCGGTGAAACAAAGAAAGAAAAAAGAAATCCTCTTCTAAAATAAATCAACTATTTTCTTAATATTTGCATCCCACTGTTCCATTCCAATAATAAACTTAGGATTCATCGCTATCACATCACAACACATATGTATTCGTTCTATTACCATATTTAAGCCCGTCCTACATGTTTTCATTCAATCAACACCAAAAAACTTTCATGTTTTGCAGTAGTAGTGACACGAATTATTAAAGTCTGCAGTCACGGTAGAAAGCTCCTGATGATATCCAATTTGATCGAAAAATGTACGGCAGGTGAACTAATCGATGTACAAGCTGTGTTGTGGCGTTCGGATAAATTCTGAAGTAGTTAAATCAAATGCGTTTACCACCATGGCACTAGAATATCTGCAATCGACACAGGTCAATGACGGGTGCTGACATTCCAATACTTCGCACATGAACACGTACGGCAGACCACTTCGCTCTACGCCTGTAAACAAGCGATGTGGCGGAAGACACGACAACGTTAAGGGGTCTGAAGGTCGAGGACCTCTTCCCAGAGGACACGTGGCGGTGTTGCCACATAAAGGAATACAACACATAATAGTAGTAGTATTAAAATGGATCGTAGATAATGACGTTAAGAAGCAGTCCATAAAGCGATATAAAATAACACATTTCGTGGTCTCCAGAAATCAAGAGGGCTGAGGCAAGCATCGTTGATGAATTTGTTGTGACTGCGCTGTACCTTCGGATTCAGAAACAACCGAAAATTTCTTCGTTGGTAATTCTTAATACTGCCAACTAGGAATAACAGCTTGGTCAGTCGTGACTATATTCTGGGTGACTCGGGTTCAAATCGCAGTAACGGATTTCAGATTTTTCACTTCAACAGCGCGCCTTAACCTTTTAAAGCCTAGCGGTAACTTTACATACCACCAGGTTTAACATTAAAAAATTCTACGTGGTGCCCACATTGCGTTTATGTGTTTTGTACGGATCTCAGAACAAACAGCAACTTTTGCCTTATAAAACATTAAGAGATTGGTTTTTATAACCGAATTGGAGAGTGTTTACAGCGGGGTACGCACTGAGTCCTTACATAAAACAAATACGCTTCGTCTTTAAAGGGTTAAACACCTCCGCCATCATCCAATCTCCTATCATTGCATCCTGGTAGCTCTTTCCCTTCTAGTAAAATAGCCTTCACCTAGAGCTCAACCATGCCCCACACCATAATGCAATTCGTGGGCAGAGAAGCAACTTCACCCAAGTGTTTACGGCTAATCCTACCTTCATGTTAAACACACCACCACCTTAAACATGGATCTAGGCATCACGTTACGATACCATAATTTTTATACTCTGGTTTGGGGAAAATGCCACTAATTCCAAACAAGGGCAAGAGATCTTTCCCTTCTCCAAACTGTTCAGACCAGCTCTGGGGACTGCCACGTCTCCTGCTCAATGAGTATTGTGGTTCTTTCCCAGGGGGTAAGGCAGATATGGCGTGATGCTGACCACTCACCTCCACCTAGTGTCGAGTTAAGAATGGTTAGAGCTATACCTCTATTCCCCATAAATACCCGGGCTTAATAGGTAGGTAGTACCAAGATAAGGGCGGTAGTTGTTGTTCTTGTTGTTATGTCCCCCTTTATGCCTGCCTTCATGGCATGGAGAAGCACAGATTTACATTTTTAACTCTCATTCTGCTTTGGTCTCTTAATTTCTTTACTTTAGTTCTTGAATCATGATCTTGAATCCTTTGATGATAGCACAGTGCGCTATGACCACCACAGATGAGTCAGCTAAAAAACCGCTCAGCAATACTTGTAACATACAAGAAGTGACCAACAACATGGGCCCCAGAAACTAAAGATCCTACAGTTACTTTCGATAATGAAAATTCTTATACCTTATACACACCTCAATTACTGGCTGAGACCAGTGACTTGAAACCATAATAGCTTTGCATTCATACGGGCACCAGCTACTTTTACCAGACCTTTACATGGTTCTCCTCAGTCCCTCTAATAAAAAGCAGAAATGGTTGATCATGACTGCTAAATGCTGAAATCCTTTCCCATCACGCCACATGTTTTATCACAGACAACAGAAAAGCTCAGCAAAACTTAAAACGCACCCGCTGCTGCTGCTACCACCACCACCATTACTACTACTACTACTACTACTACTACTACTACTACTACTACTACTCGGTGTTTGTGGTTTACTTTGGAAGGATGTTGTTACAACCTATCGAAGAACAAACTCAGTAAATGCCTACAGCAAGCGAGCAAAACTATGAGAAACCTCACTCATGACTGCTGGTGTCTGGGCCAAGATTCACAAACACACACCCTCTGAGCACAAGTCCAGGTGTTACCGCAACATTAACGGGCTCAATAACAATGGTTCTGTAGAGTGATAATTCAACACAGAAACAGTCAATATTACAGCACTCCTCTGTGAAGGAGCTAGGAGCATCATTAGCTTTGCTCACCCGCAACCAATTTTTCACATCACAGGCTGGTCTTGGTGCAAATATACATTTACTTCTCTACAAATGTATACTACCATGAAGCCAGTCTGCAATCATGCTACAACTTTTTGTATGGACTTCTATCATCCAATTCAATCAAAATTTGTCCAACAACTCCATACCTGGAACATGCAGCTAAGCAGACACATGCCTAATTCATGGACAATGTACATGAAGACAGCATAACAATTAGGCTGGCAAAGTGCACAAGATATTAAAAATAAGTGTGTTTTACAGGTGTATATTGTTTAAGTCCCTTTTAGTACACATCAGCGTTATCTCGAAAACAACAAACTGTATGACGAAAACGTACACAACACATACACACTGATAAGTCGCTACACTTTCATGAAAAACACCTTTCCAAAAATCAGCCACCTGCACATGTATGTAGACCTTTATATAAGGGTACAGTGTATGTTTCATTTCGTAGTCATTCCCTCTTCTACCTACTTGTTCACAGTTGGTGTAGAGGGTTTTTATTTGCACTTGATCACACTCAAACACACACCACAGTCGGCAGGAGTCCTTTGGACGAGGGATTGGCCCGTCACAGAGACCTCTACCTGACAACACAAACACTGTACAAGAGACAAACATCCGTGCCCCGCCGTGGGATTCGAACCCACGATCCCAGCAAGTGCTCGGCCACAGACCTTAGACCACATGGACACTGGAATTGGCTACGCTGTATGTTCGATAACAAACCTGGAATGACTTCAATTTGGATAACACATTTTAGTGTGTACTGTATAAACACAAAATAGTCCAGCCATCATAATTATTACTCAGAAACATAACAGTAAAGTTAAAATTCTCCTTTGGTATGCCATGAAGGCATAAGGGGGTGAAGGGGCGCAGGCCCACTCAGCAATAGATGGAGTTCTGTGGTCAGATTCATACCTAGGCTGCTACCCCCCCCCCCCCCTCCCATGGCGAAAAAACCCTGGTACCCACTGAATAAGAGGCCAGGTGAGCCCCTCAGCTGGTCTGGGAGTTCTAAAGAACAGAAAACCTCTTGCCCCAGCTGGGAATCAAACCCCAGACCATCCAGTCCTTAACCTAGTCACTATACTGACTACATCATGCTGGCTCCACAGGAAAGACATAACTGAGCTAAAAGGAAAGCACACATTACTGCCAGTTATGTAACATCAGTAATGTTAACACATTCCCTGTCAATGTTTCATATGCCACTTCAAGGCTGAGGTAAGCATCCACAGCTGAAGATGTTCAAACAAGGATTTCTTTACTGAAAATGAACAATGACACATGTTTCAATACCTTGAATCTTGTGATATGCTATATGTATCACATGATATAGAAGGAGGTTTCATAGCAACCCTATGTCACCAACCAGAAAGACACTAAATGTTCTGACATCTAAAACACAGCACTGTCAGCTATCTTTCAAGCTGAAAAATTGTGGCAGCCGCCAAAAGTGGAAACATTATTTTAGGAAGCAAGGTTACTGCAACGAACATGAAGCAAGCACAGAATAAAGTTACCATATCAGGAAACCTACTTACCTGGCTTGTCAGCACTGATCGTCATCTCAACCATACGTCCAGGCTCAACCAGAGAAAACAGGTTGGTTTGCGTACCCATCTCAGACAAGAGTACCTTGCGTGCAGGAAGCATTACTTCTTGAACCAGTTTGAGCTCCTTAGCACGTAGAACATTACGTTCTACATGCATTGCAATATTCTGCCTTCTCTTCATCATGAGGATTTCAAGTTGCAGTTTTTGCAGCTGTTTTTGCTCCGCACTTACATGTTCTGTTACTGTATCGAAATATGCAACACGACTGTTCTTATTCTGTGCTGAGGTCTGCTGTGGGGCAACAACAGCGGTCACCTGTAACGGTTCAGTAACAGTATCTTGTAAACCATCCTGTGCCACTTTCAAACAGTTGTGCTCCTGTGGTAATTGATCAACTGCGACTATGTTCTGCTCTTTTGTACTTCGTTCAGACGCACTCTTCAAGTTTCCACATGATACAACATTTTGGTCCCCACTTCTTGGCCCACAACCATGTTTCAGGTCTCCATAAGTAACAAGTTGCTTTTCACTTGCAGATTCAGTGTTGTTCTTACAGCTTCGAAGCTTCACATTCTGTTCATTCTTACAAAGGTCAGAGCTAAGTTTCAAGTTTTCCTGAACAACGTTCTGCTGCTTGTTATCAGGTTCAGAGTTATGCTTCACTCTTGTCTGTTCAACATGCTGCTCTTTGTTGACAAATTGGGAGTTAAGTTTCAAATTTCCCCCCACAACATTCCGCTCTTTCATGGTGGGTTCGGAGTTATATTTCAAATTTTCCTGCATAGCCCCATGTTCCTTGCTGGACAGTTCAGAGCCAGCTTTCACACTTCCCTGCATAAGTGATGTTTTCAACAAACTCCTTGCCATTTCCTTCTCGCCCACTACTGACTTTATCACTCTTCTTCCACTCACAGCTTCTACAGCTGCACCCTGAGGACTCTTCAGTACTATCATATTCACTTTAGAATTTCCACCTTCTTGCTGACTGACATGTTTTGTTCCAGGAAACGGCTGGAATATCATGAACTTCCCTCCAACCATCCCAATGTTACTGTATGCTGTCTCAAAAGGTCCAAACTTTATAGTCCCTCCCACATTTGAAACTTCTGCTACAGCAGCTACTTCTGGTATTTCTTCTGCCATATCCAATATTTCTTCCACACTGACATCATCAATTTTTGATACTAATGTGTCATCTGATGTAACAGTTTTAATGTTGACAGGGCGAGATACAGAATGAACAGAATTCTCTTCTTTGCTGGAGGCAGAAGAATCCAAATCAACTTTCTTAAGGGTTTGTGGTTCCTGTGAAGTGCTATTCATAACATCCAAAGTACCAGCAGGATAACTCTGCAGTGTACCAGGACGGTATTCTCGAATAAGAGGTGTGGAAGGGCGCAGGATTTTCACACTGGACATTGGCAATGTTGTTGTCATTTCATGCTGTAAATTACATAACTGCTTCCAGCGTTGCTTTGGTTTTGCACTTCCATATGGTGGGAGAGAGAACTTCCGTACAATTACCTGTGTCTGAGACGTTGACAGCTTTGAATCTGTTAAGGACTTCACCTTTATGGGTTCAGGTGAGGTTACTGAACCAGAATCTCTAACTCTAATAGGTGACATGGTAGTGAACCTCAAAGACTGATCCTTCTCCATGTCCATGCCTACAGCAGGAGTACACATTTCAGTTTGCCTCTTTTGTGTTCGTTTATTACAATATTGTCGGAGAATCTGCCCTCCCCGCAGTGTGGCCATTCTTCCTTCCTTGGCAGCAAGTTCTGAATGCTGCATGATGCCTTCATGCATGGTGTAGTCATCACCACCATAATAATAGTAATAAATATAATAACAATAATCCACCTGCAACAAAAAGTGATAAGCAATCTTTCAGTACAACACAGAATGAATCTGGTTCTCATATATGTTCTGTATTCACAAGGTCAAACAAGCAAGAAATCAACACAGGTAACTGTACACAGGAGTCAGTACAAATGCATGGGATGCACAGAAGTACCTTAAGGAACTTTTTAGGTGCTGGATTAAAAAGCCAGGCAACCTGCCAGATATGTAATATTTTTCTCCTGTTGCCTTCTTTTAATTCTGCCGATATTTCATGTGACACTGAAATTTATACAGTGTAATCACCTGACACCTTCCTGGAAATTGTTCAGTTGCGCAGGAAGATTGATCTGATGCACACACTGCATAACATTTCACAGGACACACTTAAAGATCACATTGTACAGTCATGAAAGATGTTCTAAATACCCCCATCCTCTCAAGCAGAACAAACTCCATCTGAATTGGTCCTGTTGATGTTATGTATCTCATAAAAACATAAAGGAGACTGGATGATTGGAAATGGATATCCAGGAAAAGCTTTCCTATATACAGTCTGGTAATATGAAGACTATTGCTTCACATGATTATAACAGGAATGTTCGACAAGCAAGGCTCCTTCAGTCATAAAAATCAAAGAAGTCATTACAGTGTTACATGTCATTCATTCGTTCCACTCAACACAATCCCTGAGCACGCTGATGCATCTATGCCATCCTGCGACAATTTTCAAAATTCCAGTGCAACCATTCACAAACAGCCATTTCCATTTCATAATTACTGCAAATCAGCAGCCCGAAATCAGTTCCTGCACTCTTGCTGCATTCACATTTGCCTTTGTGCTGGGCAATTTGGTACCACCACCATCATCATCATCATCATCATCATCATCATGGGTATCCAATCGACCATTTACAAACTCTCTGCATCACCTGCTGACATGCAGCACTCTATGACTACATGGTTCAGCACACACCTCTCTGAACTGGCAGTGAATTTCAATGAATGAAACATGTTTTGCCCAACAAAACCAAATCACATCACAAATTTTTCAGAGAACCAGGTCTCCAACACTGTTGCCAGTGCACATCAACTTACGAATGATAATCTGTATTCATCAAAGACAACAATTCCTTTAATTTGTATTATTTGGAACAACTCGTACACTAAGAAAACGCGATATATCAGGTTTCACATAATTCCCGACATGTTTCGGTGTAGACTACACCATCTTCAGGGGAAGATGGTGTAGTTGGTCCAAATAATACAAATTAAATTCATACGTACATGGTATGGATAATTTCACAATCATTTCTTGTATTCAACAATGCTACACATTTCAGTCTATGCAACCACTTTCAGGCACAAATATACTGATTTAAAGAAACGGGTAAACTGCATTATAAATATGTTGGGATTTGCGAGATCCCGTAAATTTACACCTATCGTAACACTGGTACATTACGTACTTTATACCCAAAATAAAAAATAAAATCTCGAATATTCCGATGTTGTAATTGTAAAATTTACGAGATCTCACAAACGCCAACATATTTTTAACGCTTTTCACTTACGTTTTAAATCATGCACATTAACTCCCGAAGTTGGTCGTACAGACCGAAACATGTAGCACTGTTGAGCATTGTTGAATACAACTGTTCTCTCTGACAGTAAATACAAATTACCGTTCATTGAACGCGATGAATTCCATAAAAATTAACTTATCCCATGAATAGAATCTGACTGACCGGCCTATCATCTGTTGCATTCTACCCCTACAACGGGTGCTACTTTGTACTGAAAAATGAAATGCTTGATTAGCAAATAAGTTACAGGCTACTGAACATGCCTTGTAACAATAAACACAGACTGCTCCCAAAACACATTCTGACACCGACTGACACAAACAATTCACAGGGGGTCAAATCAGGAGAACGTGGGGAACACAGACCGCGGCTAATTACGCGGCCACCGAAAACCTCTCTCAGTGCTTCAGAACTTACATGTGCCGCGTCAGTGTACCGTCAGAAGTCGGTGATGAGACTTCCGCCACGCATCACCGTGTTTGCTTGCTTCAGGTAACGCACTTCTCCGTCAACCATTCAGTGCTGTAACAACATGCTTTGAGTGAGGTACACTTTTCAATCGCGTGTGCGTTCGGTGCAACTCTTAATTGAAATATGAGTCTGATGGAAAATGTCGCAGGAAATTTCGGTGCCAGTTACCACAATAACCAATTCCAAGTAAACGAAGTGACTTCTCACGTTTACTTGTGGGAAAGTTTAAAATGTAGGTGTATAAAACAAATCCCCACACTGTGGGCAAACTAAGAAACAACATCCACCGCGAGATCTCAACGATTTTCAGATAAGAACGTCAGAGAGTTAACAATATGCTCCGCAGATAAACTGACTGCATTCAGTCAGGATGGCAACATTTTCAGCAACTGCTGTAGCAAGTGCAAGTTTTTATTAGACTTTGTAAAGATTATTATCACTGCGATACTCTGTATCGCTCCGTTCACCGACAATTACCCCTCCCGAGACGCGGCACACAACGCACCGACGGCCGAGGGTGCAGCTGCCGCTTCTCGGTCAAGCAGGAAATCGTCCACCTTCTACTGTGTCTGCATGACCAGAACAAACCAACCCACTTTGCTCTCTTATGAGGGCCATCCCTTTCAAATATTCTTCATTTTTCACCGCTGCATGTGCACTGTTGCTTTGTTAAATTGTCTGGTAGGTTAGTTTCTGGGCAAATCTGAAGACTGACTGTAAACGAAGTCCTAACATCAACAAAATAAAAATGTTCACACCACAGTTTACCAATGTGATTGGAATGTACTGGGAAGACCAATTTCTTGAAAATACAGCTACCTGCTGATCAATGTTCAGACATCCAATGTAAGCTCCCTGTGAATTTTTCACAAATATCTGGAACACTGCATACTGCTGGGAACTCACAAATTTCCTTTTGTTCACACTTAATGCAAACATCAATAAAACATAAACAGCAATTTTTATATTACAGTTCATAAAAATATCCTTAACTGGAAAAGAAATTTATACTATCACTTGTGCAGTATACAACAGAAACCTATTCAAAATAAAAAAATAAGACAATGGCGAAGTCTTAAACATTAATACATGTTCAAAGCCTGAATCATACTGTTACATGAAGACAGACAAAGGTTCAAAGCCACAGAATTTGTAGTCACCTTATGACAACCCAATCAACTGACAATGCGTTATAACAGCATGCTCAGCAAACAATGGGATTTGGTAGCAAAGCACCATTTCAATGAAGGAAAATTAACAAATCACATCCAATGCAGAAAAGGTTTACAAAGGGTACACTCAACACATCACAATAAGTGGTCTACTTCACTTTGTTCCATTAAATGGAATACCATCATCCTAAAATTCTCATATTCAAATTCAGAGGTCTGCTGATGACACCATGGTGTCAAATGACACTCAGGGTAACCAGATACTGATGACAGAAAACTAATATAATTAAATTTACCAACATCCTGGAACCAACGTATTTTTACCACAGAAATTTCACCGTGTCTGCTAATGCCACGAAACCATCTCTATTGCACTAAAGGCAGAAAGCTTTCCATTCAGCATACAGAGGTACTGACAAATTTCAGTTCAATTACCTCTAAAATATTACAGAGTGCATGGACATTACCTAAAAATTTCTCTACTTAGGCAAAAAGCACACAAGAAATAGATTACAGTGTCATTCCTGAACACCACTGAGATATTGCATCAAGCTTTTATTCAGTCTGAAATAGAAGCAGTGGTCTGTCCTGTGGCAAAACAAAGAATTCAACATACAATCTTTGTAAAAACAAAGAGGCCTCTTGCTAAAGCAAAAGAAATTTAATGCTAATGGATTAAATAGCTCTATCACCAACAACTATTAGGTACTTCATTCATACACACAAGTTCCAATTAGAAATTAATGTAATCTGCACTGTGTATAAAAGTACTTGTATAATACACATTGAGAGTGAGGCTGCATATACATGTGAGTGCATTTATTATCAGATCACCTCCGTGAACACATTTTTTTTGGCAAGGGGGGGGGGGGGGGGAAAAACCCCCAAAAAAAAACAGATTTTGGGGGGGAGGGGGGAAAAAAAACATATTATAGCAACAGTACGGACC
>BLKM01000468.1:2066500-2343651 GCA_013340265.1 Coptotermes formosanus | reverse complement strand
TGTTTTTTTTTTTTTTTTTTTTTTTTTTTTTTTATTTTTTTTCTCCCCCCCCCCCCCCCCCCCTTTTTGGGGGGGGGGGGGGGGGGCCCCCATAATCTCCTCCAAAACACAGTCTGATGATGGGGAGAAGGGAGAATAAACACATGTTACAGCAACAGTAACTACCAACTATAAAGACACTAAATAACATCAGCCATCATGTGACCCTTTTTCAAGGCATGAGGACGTAAACCCCACCTGAAACATATGCAACATCTCAATACGACTGCATCAACATTAATAAGAAAGCAGTAACCAGTCAGTACTGTGCAAATAAGCCATATACATACATCAAGCATGTGAAAGAACTAACTGCCAGAAGAGGAGTTATGATTGTTAGCAGAAGAACAGGTTTGGGGGATGGAGGAGTGGGTCAACGGTTAGTAGAGGGAAAGAGTAAATTAAAGGTTTGCGACATATATACATAAAATAGAACCTGGTATGAAATAAGGCTGTTTACCATATGAGGGAAGAACACAGATTGAGTGAATTTAAATCAAAGTGCTGAGGACAGTTAGTCCTATAGGACAGGAAGTAAGAGAACAATGGAAGAAATTACATAATAGGCATTTCACAATTCCTACTGGCCACCTAATACAGTTAGGATGACTACGTTCAGCTTCTCTGCAACTGATGTGTCACAAAAAGAAAAATCACTTCATACATAGCAAATTTCATTTCTATCTGCAGTTCAATGTTACAACAGATGTACATGCAAAATGAAATGTGTCTAAAGTGCTTCCCCTTTATTTCAAAACGAAGAACCATCCCAGTCTCTGCCATCTAATCCCATTACTCAGAAAAAGAAGCTAAAACTGAGATTAACAATCAAGACAGTCATTGTGATACTTTACTAGCATTACAAAATGGTTCATAAAATCAGAACTTCCTATAACAATGGAAACAAAAGCTACTGAAATATTCAGTTTCATGATCACAGCACACACCCTAAAAAAATTTCACTTCATTTATGTGTGTATAATTAACCACTATTTAACTTAAACTTCCAACAAAAATAAACCTGTAGTCATATATTGTTACCTACATAAGTAGCAACTATCAAACGCAGCAAAGTACTTCTGCAGAAATAGATAGGTACTTGGTTCATCAAGAAGTTCCCTACTTTTCTGACTGAAAACTGAGAAGCTTAAATTCACAGTGCAGCTTCATCCAAATCTCAATTAAAAGTGAAGTAAAACAAATATTTTACTACAAACCGATGTGGCAACTATGTCAAAGAAAGTAGTCTTGGGAATGGAAAATGAAGAGTAAAATTTTCCTTGTGCATAATGTTTGTATTTTCAAGATGACTGCTATCTATAGTGAAACTCCTGTTATGTATAACCTGTCTGTATTTATATTCTACAGAACAGAACCTGAGCTTTGGACATGCAAATGAAACTGCTGCTTGGGCAACAACATGAGTAAGCAGGCTTTAATCAGCTTCCTGGGGATGTATCTAGTCAAGAGTCTGGTATGTAACACAGGACAGAAGTTCTGAATGTGAGAGATAAGAAATGTTAAGTCTGCTGAGATCTGAGTTGTCACAGTGGTAATGATGAAGGTTCAAGTCCTCTGGGATGTAAAGCCATGTCCATAGGTAGCTACTGACATTTCAGAGGAGCTTGCTGCCTCCATTTTTAGGGTCTAAGCAGCCCAAACTACTTTGAAATGCTGGTAACTAATCTGACACTTAACATGGTGTCATTTACCAGAAGATCTGACTCTTCACTGACACTGCTGTGAGAACCTCAAACATCACACAGAGACATGAACCTTGAACTCCTACTGAAACCAATGCAACTATGAAACAAATGCTGCTCATTCTGATAAAGTAATAATTGTATAACAACTACATTTGGTAAATCCAGTTCGTCATTTTATGGCAAGTGAATTCTAGATACTTCAAATACACATATCCGTAACTCATACTCATGCCATTTCATTACACTTCTGTCCCACTGGATTTCATTCATTCCATGGTACAGTACTGAGGGTCTAATATTCAGATGAACAATAAATCCTTTCCTACAGAAACAAAGGGTTCATCACCTTCATCACAAAAGCCAAACAATGGACTCACCCAAAACTAATTCACACCTTACACAGAATATTTCTGTCACTGCAAGTTTCCAGGCTCTACAGCAGTGCTGATACAGATTCAAATTTTCATGGATTTGATGCCATGTTCACTGGTAAATAGTTACCACTGTTTCAGAAGTGTGAGCAGCATCTACCTCCAGGGTCAAGCAGTCTAAGCAGAAAAGAACCCTAAACTTGGAGGAAGCACACTTCTCTGAAACCTAAGAAGACTCAAATCACCACCACTTCCAACTATAGAAATCTTAAGTGTGCAACTTAAATACCCCCCATATATGTTTAAATCCTTTCTTCAGGTGTCCTAGAAAAATGATATATCACATAGTCATTGGTACACACAATTACTGAGAAGTCAGGAAAACAGTTGGGACAGTGACTGAACGTCCAAGGAACTGTGGTTTGATTCCTGGCAGGGACAGAATTCTTCTATTCTTGTAAGTATCCAGACTGTCTCTGGGGCCTAACCTGACTCCTACTCAATAGGCACTGGGAACACTTTCCCAGGGGGTAAAGCTACGGTAAGGCTGGGATGTGAAGGCCGACCAAACACCTCCATCTAGCACCAACACTCAGAATGAGTGTAGCTACCAGTATACCTGCAGCCCCATACACTTTCATTATGTGGGAAGGAACAGCATTAAAGGAACAACATTACTTTTACTTTACCTTTACACACAATTACAGAAAAGCACCTTTAAAAATAAACTTCTTTGTCTTTCAAATAAGCAAATTCATTACTACCTTCACATTCTTCACAAAGTACAAACACATTGTGATTCATAAAGCAAAAGCTTCTTGCATCATACACAGGGTATTCACAAAACTTTCCTTCCTTTCTGTCATTATAAACACATATCTGTTATGAACAAAATCACCAACTAATGCACTTTTTATTAACAACCATTACTCCCCAACACATGTTTTGGCGACTAATGTCACCACAGTCAGGGGAAACTCACTGTGAAGAACAACGGATGTCCATATGGTTTATAATTGAAGTCTTCAGCTACATACTTCACTTTGACACTTTCGGGAGCACTGGTTCCAATCATAGCATATATATAAAAAACACATCACCCACACTGGATAAAATGTTTAAAATATATAAAATCTGTGCACTTGTCCTTAAGTTTGGTTAAAAACTTCCAATTGTAGACAATTTTGACGCAGTCAAAGTATGTAGAAGTTACAATCATATGATGTCATATGGAAGTATGTTGGTAGATGTTACAGGTGAATGGTGATGTATTCATAGACGTGTGATTAAATATGAAGGTAGTGTCCTGTGGTGTTAAGGAATGTATGTTCAGCCGAGTTTGTGTCACTAGGTCTGTTGTACTGTAGTGCATTGGTTGGTGATTTTGTTCATACATTGAGAATGCACAGTGAAAACAATATAAGGTTAGAAAAAACATATCTGTTAATTGGTTGTTTGTTTCTTGTATCTGAAAAATGTGACTTCCATACTCTTCTTGATTACCTCAATATATTATAAATAAATAAAGGTTATAAATGTTCATCACAGACTGAATGAAAACCTGCTTCTTTCATAACAGATGTAAAATAGTTCTTGGAAAGTTTTTTAGCTTAAAAATGTCATGTTACTGTTGCCATCACATTGCAGAACTAGAGCCAAAAACTATGATATATAATAGGGCCATGAAAACAAAACTATAATTGAAGTTAACTGCATAATGAGGTGGTAACACTGGGAAGACATTCCACCTTCTTATGTCCTTGAGCCATGATTCCCAGTGCTCTGTGAAACAATGGTATCCTGGGTAGGGTTGTCATAGGCTCTGCATGGGGAAGCTTGTGTAATGGAAATTCCATTATGACTGCTATTCTAAGCACTGTTTTGTATTAAATCATACACCTCAAAAAAGTAACCGTGCTAGACAGCAATAGCCTCTTAACGAAGCAGTCTGTCACGGGAATGCAAAATTTTTGTTGATGTCAAACTATGAATGCATTATGTTCTTAAAACTGGAATATCAGTTCAGTAGGATGATGCCACTTGCATTAGCTGAATGCTGATGACTGCAATACTGTGTCTTGCTGATTCTCCTTATAATAACACCTTTTTAGGGCGTGTAACCTCCCCTCCCCCACAAAACCAAATGCCAATACATAATTGTCTGAAGCGCAATGCTTCTGATTCTGCACTGGAAATACAATTCAGAAAGCCATTTTTCATTCATTTCTTGGCCAGATTCATTCATCAGCATTCCACCAAAATATGTAGTGTTCAAGCCTATCTTCTTTTCCAAAACATGCTTGAATGGCAATTTATTTTCAAAATACAATGACACAAAACACGAGAACAGCAGATGCTATAGCCAGTATTAGCATGCAGCTCTGTAGCTTTATTACAACATGTGTTGAACTTGTGATAAACAAAGACCACCCCTCTAAATAATCTGCATATGCTGTAAAAAATCAAAGTTCATCCATTGTTTCAGTTTACTATACTTCATATGTGTGGGGTTTCAGCTGTAAGTTTACTTTAGTTCTTCTTTGTTTATTTAATATTACTTCCAACAGCTTCAGTTACAGAAAAATTACTACCTAATGAGCTGGAAGGATGTAAACAGAAATACACATGGCATACTATTGAAGTGCTATCCACACATTTACTTACGGGACTGAATAACACCTCTTAAGTCTTAGTCACGAGCTAAATTACTCACACACAACACTGTCTCCTTCAGTTCTGGCTCAAGAGAGCATTGGTATCGTTTTAGGGCCAAACATTTCCCAACAAAAGGTTGGGGACATATTTGCCTGGTCCATAACAGTGCATAAAACACCGCTTTTAGGTCATGTCTGTCTACAAAAACCTCTTGTAACCACTAAGACTTATACTTCCACCAACAGTTTCCTTTCTCACGTAAAGTATTTATTCTGTACCACAGTCAACTTTCTTCTCACGACACTGTTTAAAATTCAAAGTCAATTCTGCATACAAAATTAATATATCATACTTATTCTGCACAGTTCCTCCTCATGCAGTAGTATTTTGGAGACAGGATAGTGTCATCAGTGCAGTGACTGGGCTATGGGCTGGACAACCAAGGGATCATAGTCCAATTTCTGGTAGCGACAGAGATTTTCCTCTTCTTCACGCCATCCAGAGAGGCTCTGGGGTATACCTTGCCTCCTGCCATATGCTTTCATTGCATGCACAGGGTACCTATACACTACCACCTATAAACAGCCCACTAACTAACATACATGGAATGTCTATAAATTCACACATTTACACCGTTTTCAATTACACACACACACACACACACAAAGTCTGAACTCATTACGCAGCCATTTCATCTAGCATATCATACAGCCAAGTTGCATTCATTTCAGCAAGTACAGCAGGACCCCTATTTTTTCACTTTTTATTTTCTATATACCACCAACTGTCCACACACCTTATGTCAGTGAGATACTCAGGTTTTCCTTTCTAACAACAAGAAACAGGACTCTACTGTATACACATTTAAAGAAATGTCACATACAATATATTCACCACATGAAGGCTTTGTTTTGAGAACATAAAAATACTACAGATGTCCCAAGAACTACATATTAAATCCCAAAACACAACTGGGAAGCTCTGAATTCTTTTACACATCATTGTAACATATTACCTTTACCAATTCAACATTATAATAAAAAATCCTTCTTTCACATAAATACATCAGTATTCACAATACACATGAAACAGAATGAGTATGCTTACAAGACATTCAATATTTTGAATCAGAGTATGGTGAAAAATCAGAAACAACCCAACAACATGGTGGGAAGGCAGCAAAGAAACACTTTATTTCGATTTGCTCTAATCACAAAATGCGTATCAAAATTAAAATGGAACGTTCGTTAGGCTAACGCTTCCAGTTTAAATACAGTTCTTATATGCATGTGGCTTTCCCGTTGGGAATTGTACAAGAGGCCTCACGAGGGCAAGGTCATTAACCTATAACAGCCCATATTTTCCCTTCACCCTCCTGTTAAGTGACCGCAATCTCAAACGAAAATAACTGCGAAAAATCATGTATTCATAATCCAGTGTTCTTCCTTATTACTTCAAAAGTATATTATTTCACGCATGTAAAGGCTGAAATCTGGCCTCCATGCCATCAAGTTATTTATGCGCTGCCATATATTGGCGGGTGATATTCAAAGGACAGTTCATACACGCAGTTTAATAACTGCTTTTCATTACTAACATAACTATACAACATACTTACGCATTTTGACGCCAATTTTACTTATTGACGGTTCTCCGAACTTGGTAATTCCCCTTAACGAACCCATGCTGCGAGAAAGTTACGTCTCGGGTATTCACCGAGCGCTTCAGGTACGTACATGAGCACCAGGCACAAAACACCCCTATCATAAAGCACATTAACAAGATAAATGAAAACGCATAACAAACACAAATAGGACACGATATTGTTGATGCAGTCACTTCACATCACATGACAAAATTAGAGTTAATAGAACCTCGTTCGCGTATACATTCGCAACCGATTCCCCTAATCCACAGCGCTCCTAGCGTGTGACGGACAACGACGTCATGCAGTATTGCCAAACGTTGCACAAAAATCGTGTGGGAATGATTTTGTAAGCGTAACTGCCGTGATCACACTAACGTAAGTGGTGCAGTTCTTGTTTAGCGCACGGGACTTTAGATGTCAGCTACTGGCTCAAACGCTCAGCCTGTACTTGGACAGAATATTATTAGTTTTATTTCGTTCCCGTTTCCACTGGTAGTAATTCTGTTGTCTCGCTTGTGGTAAAAGCTCGACTATAAACATGGCAGAGTGAACGGGCGCACGTTGACTTGTTTGTTGAAAGTATGCGAAAAAAGTTTTGCGTAAAATGAAACAGTATATTTTCAAATCCTTACTGGCTGGAGACAAAGGAAGCGCAGGAACTGCATTAAGCACCACAACGTATAGGGGAGTGGAGCTATAGCTCCACGCATTCTTGATCTTGGTGGTAGATGCAGAAGTCCTTTAGGTTCTACCACTGCACTTAATGAGACGTAAAGAATGTGAAAGGACGCGATCATTGCTAGGCCTATGTTTTACTGGACGGAAAACGCCCGAGAAATCATGCTTAAAGATTCGACGCCCTGACCGAAGTTTAAGAACTGCCACCCACTCGGCCTCGATTTGTAGTATGTTGAGAAGAGGTCCTGCCTAGGATCTGCCCATGCCACCTCGGGCAACATATATAATGCGTCACTCTATTCAACGACACTGACACATGCCCGAAACGAGTAGTCACATGGCGATGTGTTCAGGAATTTCGCTGTCTGCCCCCTTATAGAACCTTTCTGTAGAATAAACTCACAACACAGACGTGATAAATCCTTTGAAAGGGTGGAACAATTCAAATATTCGGGAACAACCCTAACAAATAAAAATTGCAATCATAAAGCAATTAAGAGCGAATTGAAGTCAGCGAACGTTTGCTTTTATTCGGCGCAGAACCTTCTTTCTTCCAGTTTGCTATCAAAAATACAAAGATTAAGATATACGGAACTATAATTTTTCCTGTTCTTTTGTATGGATGTGAAACGTGGTCTCTCACATTGGGAGAGGAACATAGGCTAAGGGTGCACGAGAATAGGGTGCTGAGGAAGATATTCAGGCCTAAGAGGGACGAGGTAACGGGGGACTGCAGAAAACTGCATGATGAGGACCTTTACGATCTATATTCCTCACCAAATATTATTTGGGCGATCAAATCAAGGAGAATGAGATGGACGGGGCATATAGCACGTATGGGGGACAGGAACATACAGAGGTTTGGTGGGGAAACCCGAGGGACAGAGTAAACTTTGAAGATCTAAGTGTAGATGGAAGGATAATATTAAAACGGAGTCTTCAAGGTGTAGGATAGAGGCATGGACTGGATTGGTCTGGCTCAGGATAAGGACAGGTGGCGGGCTCTTCTGAATGCTGCAATAAATCTTCGGGTTTCATAACATGCGGGGAATTACTTGACTAGCTGAGGACCTGTTAGCTTATCAGGAAGGATTCTGCTACATGGAGTGGAGAGACCGTACAAGGCAACTCGTGTTTACGACCTAAATTCCACTGCAATTATTAGTTTAGTTTAGTTATTGCGTTTTCCAATTTGGTGTTCTCGCACTATTGAATGTTAAGATTACGGTGTTTTGGGATGTGACACCATGCAGCTTGTCTGCCTATTACACTACATGGTATCCCATTAAAGAATATCATTTTAATTACTTCAGTCCGGAATCTTGATTGAATTCTTAAAGAGCAGGTGTCGTACTCAACACTAAACCACTCGCACTGTCACGAAAATCAATATTCATGATGCTGCCAATTCCGAAAGTAAGTCACAACTCCGAAAACAAACAGAATCCACTCTTTGATCCATTTCTTAGGCCTACGTGCATCGGGACCGCAAGGGCTCGACCCATTATTTATTTATTCATTATTCATTCATCCACTTCTAGGTATGATAAGTCCAGTTATTACGTCAAAGCACTTCAAACAAGAAATAAGCTTGGATGTCAATAACACACCAAGATCTTGTTTGCACAAGATACTGTTTTCTTCTTCTAAGCAGCACAGAACCATGAATTGCTCTAACAGGAAGTCATATTCTCGGTATATGCGTGCGCATAGGGCCCGTCCATTCCCATACGAACCTGAAAGAAGGGCGACATTCATGTTAAACCATCTGCTGGATTTTCTTATGAAACATATTCCGCAATACCCGGCCCTATGCTTTCACATTCACGTTCTCTACCACGTGAATGTGAAAGTTAACGGTTACGCTCAGGGATGAGCAACTTGCTTACCATTATCCCTCATATTTTATTTATTTACTTTTGCCGTCAGAAGCCAGTTTCTAAACGCCTGGGCTACGACTTTACGTTTGCGATACAGACGCAGAAGTGCGGGGCATATATTTCTTCTTCTTCTTCCTTTTTTTTTACTTCTGTACTGCGGCTGTTGAAGATACCGTTATTTTACTGAAGACATGTATATTTTTGGGTTTTTTTTCGTTGGTAGCTTAGTTTGCACATTATATGCCGAAATTTTATTACGGCCAGAGCTGAACTAGGTCGTTAAAAACCGACGAACAATTAAGTGAAGGGATACGTCAGACATCAGTCATGGCGTATTGTTGTGAACTGTACCGAATTGAACCGAAATCAATGACGAAGTTCATGAAACATTTCAATCAGAATTTCACGCTTCTTGGCCACATTTTAAATGAGTAATGTTGGTATTACTGCTGAGATAAATCTTCAGGGTATGTTTACCATAAATTTTGAGACTAACGTCTGGGTAGCCGCGCGGTTTCTGTCGCGCACTGTAGCGGGCTCGAATTCCATTCAGAGCAAGAATATTCGCGTGCATTCTCTCTATCACGTGCCACCATGATGCGCATCAACACGGATCCTTCCAGTTTCGGACATCAGCCACAGACTGGCTCTCCGTGCTGCTGAACACTTACTTCAAGGTTTAAAAGATCTGTAAATTAATAATAAGAAGAGGAAGGGGAATGATGAGAAGGAGGAGGCAACCTTATTCCTGCTGCTTCACTATGTACTGAAGCTCTGCTGCATATGTAGTCTGTTGTGACGAAAGCGAGCACAGGGGTTTTCCCATATCGAGTTATATGTACGATACTGAAAAATATTAGAATGATTTGACAAAAACTCAGAGGCTTTGACGACAATCGTTTAGTTTGTAGACCTAAATTTCGCTGTTTGCTCTGTGTTGAAGATCGTGGGTATGAGATGGAATATTTTTAGCCGTGTTCCTGTTAAGCCAGTCATCAGATATACAGGATATAATAATTTCTTTAAAGCAATTAAGACAGATGGCATATTACGAGTATTAGGTAATTTCAGACATTAGTTACGCTCTTGTTCCCTTCGTCTTTACACACAATTCTGACCAATTTCTTTTTTCAGAAAGGAAAATATTTTTTCTTATCTTTCGAGGCACTTCATGGAAATATTTACGCCAGCAAATATATGCACTAATTATGGTTCTGGTGTTTTAGTTCAAATCATAAACTTCCCGTCTACACTAACTTTATGAGACAAACATTTTACATGTGCCCCAACGAAGGGATGAAGTAATAACCTTCCGTTATTTGAGGCTTCCGCCGCTTTGCTGATGAGATCTGCGCTCTTCTGGGGTAAAACACAGCGTCGAGTGGTAATCATTTACCGACGTTTCGCGACAACATATCGGTCCCATCTTCAAGGACCAAGAAGTCCAAGAAGATATTCTTCTTGGACTTCTTGACCCTTTCAGATGGAACCGGTACGTTGTCCCGAAACGTCGGTAAAGGATTACCACTCGACGCTAGGTTATACCCCAGAAGAGCGCAGATCTCAACGTAATGACTTATCTCAAAGTATGAGAAGCGCTAAACATAATGAATGCACCCCATGTTACAGCTTCACACTTTATAAGCGAAACCTTCAACCTATTTGCTAGCCACTTTCAGAACTGTAATGAGAACGACGGCAGTTTTGTGTCACGAACGCTGATGATTAATTTTAGAATTTCTTACTAACATACAACACTGTTTGTGTGCTGAACACTGATACGAGTCGTTGGCATGTAACAGACAAACTTCACGTTATTTCGCAACCATTTGCAAGAATAAGCAACACTCATCAGAAAATCGGTTCTAACAGCAGGTAGTCAAAGAATAACACTGGTTAGCAGCAGCAAAATATTTAATTCATAGAACACATGCAAAAGATATGTAATAAAAAATGTTCTCTTGCTACAGAAACAGCTGTCACCGCAAATCAGATTTAGCATCAGCAATGTCCAGTTTTGCAATGCCGTGGATTATGCAAGTTTACATAACATTGTAGGAAACAACGCATATTGCTGTATTATACATATTATAGACTGATAAAAAATGCTACACTAAACACTGTTACGACTGGGTTAGCATTAACAGGAAATGCCCTTTAAAATTAACCAGTGTCAAACATAACCTAATATTCGGATATGTAAGGAAATGCGTATAGCATCGTAAGAAAATTTTACACCTTCTGAAATTGTAAGCTCGACGAAAGGCCCAACTTAAATAAAAATGTATAAAGACAAGTAATTCATAATTGAAGAATTAATCACTTTTACAGCCAGACTAGCATCAATCATCAAGCTCAATTCCTGCCATTTATTCAGTGTCCTCCTGTCTTTTACTTGATAACAACCATACCATATGTTATTCGCCACACCTTAGATCCCAAAATAAACATGGATTCATTGCGCATTTCGATCAGGAGCGAAGAAGTAACGGTAAACTGCTCTTAGTCTACTGTTCTATAAAAGTGTCCGGTGTCCATTACTGTATCAGTGTCCGGTGTTCACTATTCTAACAAAATGTCCGTGCTTATTATTCTATCAAAGTGTCCCGTGTCCACTATTCTATAAAAATGTCTGGTGTCAACTATTTTATGAAATTATCCAGTGTCCACTATTTGATCAAAATGTCCGGTGTGCACTACACTATCCGTGTGTCCGTTGTCCAGTATTCTACCAAAATTATTTTCGGTGAATGTACGTTGAAGCAATTTACCTCGAAAATACTGAGTCACGACCGCAGCGCCATAATATGAAGCTCACTCTAACTGGCACCCACTACACACTCCCAGTACGGATTCCGACATCACTGACAATGGTCTGAAACACCAGTCACCGCACAGAATGCAAATTTCAACCTTGACAACTTTCCAAGGCTGTTCTGTTACCACCATTTAGACTTAGGGATCAAACTGCAGCTGAGGGTGAAATTAAACCTTTCCACGTGAAGGATAACACTGCAGACTGTCCGGCGATAAGTTCCCATACATGGAGCGGTCAAGTGCGAAATTCGTACGTATGTCAAACGATTTCCCGAAAATTATGCCATTAAAAATTACCTGACTACGCCAGAAATACAAACATAATAGCATACGAGTGTGCAAAACAGTCGGCCTGTAACTCCAATAAATGTGATTTCATCCAAAATGCCATTGTTTAACTATGAATTTTAAGGCATAGGATGAGGCATTCTGCGCATTATAAATAAGAACACTGTAACAGGCCCTGTGATTAATCACCACTGCCATTACAACGAACTAAATGATGAATGAACACAGGCTAAATTTTAACAGCTTTAGGACGCCCTACTCCCGTTGAAAGAACCGCTGGTTCGTGATATCTACATCTTTGCAACAACAGATTACGGTTGAATGCACACGTGTAACTGCTGGGGCAAAAGTACAAACAAACTTACACAATGTTTAAACGCGGGTCACAAATACGCATGAATTGTATTATCATATCACGCTCTTGCTATTAAATGAAGTGGTAGAATTATGGGTGAAAGAGGGAGGAGTGAAGAGGGCTAAGCATTACTTGCAATTTCAATTTGCGTTTTACTGTAGAAACATATTTAACCTACTTTTTGAACAGAGGTACAGGCATTTTGCGTGTAAATGGTAGTTTGCGCTTCCAGGTAGAGGACTGCGGCGTTGTATCTTACGAGGATGTTTCTAAGAAAGCAACTAATATGCAACTGAATATATACACCCCTGGACATAGCTTCCAGATGTCTGTCACTACTAGGAAATAGCAATTGCAGTTGGATTCACGGAACTCCGGTATCATTACCGGCCGTCCCTTCCTTATTCATAGCCATACATAGCACCAACGACATTATAGTCTAGACACTGCTAGCGTCGCTAAATAAACAACTACAAAAGTTTGTACCGGCCGAATGAAAAGTTAGAGTAGAGATGCACTATACCTGAAGATCCGTGACGTGACGTAGAAACTATTTTCGTCGTCTCTCAAGAAGCAACGTATTTTTCTCTACTATTGCACATGTTGCCAGTTGGACATACCGCTTTGACGTCATGCTATTAATTTGAGTGCAAATGACGTAACAGGAGCAATGACGTATTGATGTGATTTACTCGTGGGTTGCGTTCCTCGAGCGCGCGCGTAAACAAAGATGCGCACCTAGGCCGCCATATTGTTGTGGTTTCTAGATCACATAATTAGATACACACACTCGGTAGGACTCCTCTGAACGAGTGATCAGCACTTCGCAGAGGCCGCTACAAACACAACAAATAACAAACACCAGGGACAAACATCCATGCCCTCAGCGGTATTCGAAGCGGCAGTCCCAGCAATCAAGCGACTGCAGAAAACACGACCACCAGGATCGGCCATTAAGACCACGCATCCCAAACAAATTTTGTATTTTTTTAACACTGCGTGAACATACAGTGCGTTACATCAATTTTTACGTGTATAATAAGATTTACTTATTCATGTATCTTCCATTATAAGGGTGCGTTGTTTCAAAATCGCACAAATTAAGGGCACATAAATCATGACCACTGCATTTCCAAACCTCAGTTATAGGGCAAGTGGTAGGACATATCACAGCGGAAAAGATGGGCATTCGTCCGATGTTCTGTCACCATTCGATACTGTTACCGTGCATGCACACTACTCATTACCTCGCTACAATTTCGGATGATTTTCTATGAAATTTAGTACGAGAGGAACTTCAACCAATATGTTCTTGTCGAATTTCATTCTAGCTCTTGCCGGAGAATTTGTTTACAATACTGAACCTTCGGGTTATGTATTTATCAGCTAGTTAGGTACTATTTTTAGGTAATTAAGGCTACATTATTTAATTAGAAGTAACATCAAAGATAATAGACTTACGACCATGAACACGACAGTGTGTAAACCCCAGTTACATAGCAGCTGACCTAAAGTCACAGTTCTAAATTCAAATGAACAAAAGCTGTCCGTATTTGTTATGTTAACACACTTCGTTACTGTTTACGGATCCAGTACAAGGACTATATAAAGGAACACAGAAGTGGTATGGCCGCAGTAATGTCTTCATACACGGGATGGCAAAGTTGCTTTTAGTGCTGGTGAGCCTATAGCCTTGCGAGAGGCCGAAATGGCAGTGGGCAGACTGACAGTAGGCTGCGGTCAACTGAGCAGCGACGCCGTGCAATTCTGTAGATACCAACGTTTTGGATGCACCTGCTGCTTGAATTTCTGCCCTGAAGTTGAAGGCAGTTCGATACGTCTGTATCTACCAACCAATCAACACGGCGTCACGTTACAGAAGTGTATAATCTGAATACTTGGAAACGTTTAGTTACTTTTTTATTATCTGTTCTTTTAATGTTTCTGTATCAAGTGTATTTGATATGTAGGTTGACCAGGTAAATAACTACAAATTAATAACCTGGAAGGGATGCGGGAAAGGTGGTGTTAGCCAATTAAAATTAATGTCCTCGCCTCCTCGGGATGGGCAGAGGGAAGGCACTAATGTTCCCTATCCTGTAAACTGTTCTTTTGCAGAGCCGTGCCCCGGAACCCATCGGATTTCCTGAAACGATAAGTTAACCTTGAATTTTGCAGCGCATACTGCGCCTCGAAGATAACTGGCAGCAGTATAGCTGCCTGCTTACACAGTTGCTGTCATGTCACCCCTCCACCGGCACAAGAGTTCACACTGCAACCTGTTAATTCAGCTGATATGTTATCATCTGTTCCCAAGTATTCTAACACACTTTCCTGGAATTGCTTACACTTCTCTGCGAACTTCACGAACTTGTGCAGATAACAGACACAGACGTGGTACCAAACAATAAACACCATTGTACTACCAACATTACGGGAAAAACATTCACTTCCTTATACCTGGAATGCTTGGGGTGACTACGATTTCATGTGCCGCTACATCAACTGCGAATATTGTACGTCCTTGAATAATATATTGCGAGAGGCTTGCGAATAAATAATTGGAACGAAAGGGCCAAGAAGCGATCTGCGTGTTCTTGGAGGCACTTCGGTGAATAAGAGCAGTCGATGTCAGACCTCTCTTACACTGCGATCGCAGGTTCCAATATCTGTTTCGCACAGGCAGAAGCGTTGCGATTGCTTATCCTTTCTAGGAGTCCTCGTCATATCTAAGCGATGATTAAAAAACATACAACTTCAATTAAGGCCGCTCAAGACTGGATTCTGAAAGTAGCATCAAGAAGAAGAAACAGAAGATGGGAACAAATTTATTTGCAACAAATTTAAGTAGACTTATGAACTTCTAACTACGTACGCTTTGTAGTAATTTCGAGCGACACGTCGTTGCTTTATACGTAAATGAACAGAGAAACAAGTACTTAATTTTGTTTGGCAAACTTCACGCAAGAAGAAACTTACAGCACTTTAACATTAAAATGGATGTCGGTAATGTACAATGTAGGGATTAGGCTGGACTGAATTTGCGCAGCAGCAACGGCGGTGGACCTCAGGTTCCGTTTTTCAAATGACAGTTCGGGGAACAGGCACGTACTGTTGGGGCAGTTAGCTAATTGGTTAGGATGAGCTACACCCCAAGAATGTCATATAATCCGTAAATAACGGAATGAAAATCACTTAACATTTAGAAACTGGAAATATTACTGTACTTCCGTCCTTTTTTAAACGAACACTTTCTCAAAGCTGGGAAAAGACTGCAAGGAACTTCCGCGTGGATATAACAGCTGCATTAAATTCTTATCAGGATTTCTGGGAGAGCTGGATAAAAAGACACAGTGTTTCCTTTTTGTTGTCCCACATTTAAGCAAGGGGCTTCTAGAAGGGATAAAGATATCGAAGGCTTCGTATTTGGATTGCTGTCACAGGTCCCGGATTTGTGGTAGATTTAGATGGAATACAACACTTTGTCAATTGCCAAATTTCCTGCTGGGAGTGGTCTCAAAGTCGTATCTACAATTACTTGTCCAACAGGGTGCTGATTTTGACCTCCGAAACCACTGTCACCATACGACTGAAGTCACATGTTTAAGCTGCTGTCGTCATCGTGCCAACATGAAATAAACTTACCTGTTCCTCTCTTCTCACGCTGCCCGGAGGTGTAAAAGTGCGCGTCTTCTAAGATGACATTCAAAGCATTTCTGATTTTTCTCTTTGGAAGGGAAGTTGAAAAACCTTTCGTTAATAAGAATACACCGCATATTTCCTATTATGGGCATTCGCGTGCCCGAAGAGAACCCACTGAAATCACTTCTTCCGCCTGCCTGCATACGAACCATTTAGAAAACAAGTGAACTGATTTTTATAAAAACTAATATGAGGAGTGACGATCCCGATGGCCGTGTGGTCTAAGGCGTAGGTCTGAAGCGTCTGAGATCGCGGGTTCGAATCCCCCAGAGGGCACGGATGTTCGTCTCTTAGGTTTGTTGTGCGTTGTGTAGGTAGCGGCCTCTGCGACGAGCTGATCACTTGTTCAGAGGAGTCCTGCCGTGCATGTGTGTGTGTCTACTTGTGTGTGATTTAGAAACATCAAAACTGGGCAGCCTAGGCCCGATTTGGGCGGTTGTGTCACAGAAAAAATTAAGCGTAGCACAGTCGGTATAGTGACTGGGCTACGGACTGGATCACCCATGGTTCGATTCCCGGCAGAGCAGAGAAATTCATTTCTTTTCCCAAACGTCTAAAACCGGTCTGGAGCTCATTCAGCCTCTTAATTAATGGATAACGGGGGTTATCTTCCGGCGGGCAAAGCGGCTGGGGCGTGAATTTGACCAAACACCTCTCTCTAATGCAGAAGTTAGGAATTAGCGGAGCTATTCTTGTACACCTCCTATATGCCTTCACGGCGTGGATAGGGACTATTTTACCTATTAAGGGCGTTATTAATACCTGTCGCGATATTATACTGTCTATTAAGATCAGACAGTTTCTACCGAACACGTCGATGATGACTTATAACACTACGAAGTTGAAACGTAGCATAATCAAGAAATCGCATACGATTTGCTACACATGCTTCGGGAAGAAGGTGGATAGATGGTCAACTGCAAAAACTCGCTAAAATCTGTCCGCCTGCCAAAATTTCGTCTGCGTTCTTCTGAATGCTTGAAGCAAGGAACGTAAATTGTTCTGACAAGCTGGACTACCTTCGAACCTTATCTTTATTGACGCTAGTTCAAGCGTGTTTGCTTTCGGCGGGACACAAAGATACTACAGACTACGTCTCTTTTGTCATCATGAATGAACATGACATGCACTTTCGCGAATTCCTTGCACGTGTAAAGCTACAGAAAATCTCTTGAGATGCAGACCGTTATCTTTCGAGAGCTGTAGCACGTGGATTCTACTTACAGAAAAAGAATGAACGAACTTCGAGCAGGATCTCGGATAATCACTAAATTCTTTTGGACAAGGACAAGTGGATATCGAATTAAATAACGAACTATTCGAACACCCAAACAACCAACAAATCAATCAATCAATCAATCAACCAACCAACCAACCAACCACCCAACCAAACAACCAAGCAACTAACCAAGCAAGCAAGCAAGCAAGCAAGCAAGCAACCAACCAACCAACCAACCAACCAACCGATAAACTGACCCTCCGTCCGACCAATCGACTGACCACAAGACAAAGCAAACAGTTAACTAATTTTGTGATAATGAATTGGAACGTTCAACACCATCGACTAAAATACCATAATTGGATTCTACATCCAACCCTGCATTATTTGACTCACGCCTGCTATTCTGTATATGGTCATTCAGTTTAATTACCTACCTCCTTACGTCTAGGCTTTATATATGGAATCTTTATATGCGATTCATAAACAAAATTTTTCTCCTATTTCTTAATTCCTCTCATTCGAACCACACGTTGCCCCTTCTCAGACACCTAAAACTTTTACTACCAATATTTATTTTTAAATTACATTTATACAGTCCTTTCACGTTCATATTTATTTCGACTACTTCAAGACTGTCAACCCACCCCAACAAGAGAACTACTTACGATTTGAAACATTTCAGTTACAAATTCGTTGGGGCGTCTTTGACAATAATTCACCTCCCACGACCTATTATCTTATCTCTTGTTACACGGGTCAACTTTTTGCTCACAGTGTTGCCAAATGAGACGGGAGCTTGCTGCCAAAATTTTAGGTACCAGCTATCAATTGAAAGTTTTTTTTTTGTTGGCTACACAGATTTGCTTACCACTCTTGCATTGTTACTGCCTGTGCATGCGCATATATGCTCCCGTGACTGGGGCCAGGAGAGGATCAAAGACATGGAACGGTACACTTTTTAAATAGAGAAAAATCACAAAGTTACCGCATTTTTCACAAAGAAACAGTTGCAAGTACAGAATGCCCATTATAAGTATGTGTATATATATACATATATATAATAAAAGGCGTTTGTTTATCAGTCAGTGACAGCCATAAACAACTGAAAAATAACTGTAGGGGCTTGAAAGTTTGACATTTATTTTAGCGTGAAGATGAGATGTGCTGTATGAAATATAATCAAACACGATCCAGAGGATCAGGATGTCCTTGTGTTTGAGTATTTCTGTGGTAGCTGTGACTCATCAGAAAATGAAGATAGAGGCTTGAAATGCTGTTAGAGTTTTGCGATGACTGTGAGATGCGCTGTGCCAAATACAACAAAATCAACATCCTAGAGTACGTGGGCCGGACACGAGTTTTCTCATGTGTTGCAAAACAAAGGTGGAGCTTTAAATTTTGACAGTTGTTCTAGGGTTATTATGAGACTCCCTGTGCCAAACAAAATACAGTCAAAATCGGTCACGATATCGGAGTCTGGCCACGAGATTCCTATTGTATGGAATGAAGGGTTACATTTTATTTTATGCAAAATAAGTCAAACTGTACCTTAATTAAAAAGTCTCGCTGTAGGGTACATATAGAGTATGTAGAAAAAGCCGGCCGAAATGTGTAAATAATAAATGCCTCAATTCCCGTCACCCTCGAGGAAACCCAAGGCACTGTTCCTGGGATACGGCAAGAAGAATAACGATGGGTTGAACAACGAAAATAGGTGGAAAAGAAATGAGGGAGAAGGAAAGGAAGGAGATAATACATTTAGACGTAGATTTTGGCTAAACAGATCGCAAGGAAGCAGTTTCTCAGTCTTTGTATGTGGCCTGTCTGACTTTAACATATTTTTCCACATTATCTCATAAACGGGGGTACGCCATGGTGCATTTGGTTGAGGCACTGCGCTACAAGCCGAAAGGTCGTGGCTTCGATTTCCGATGGGCTCACTGAGATATTTCCTTGACGTAAGCCTTTCGGCCGCACTATTGCTCTCGGCTCGAATCAGCCTCTAACAGAAATAAACACCAGGGATGTCTCTCGGGAGTAAAGGCGGCCGGTGCATAGGGCTGACAATCTTGCCACCTTCATGTCCCGATTGTCTAGAAATTCTGGGAGCCTCAAACTCCTAGAGACCTCAGGGCCTGTCAAGGCCTGTACATGGGTTGCTTTACCCTTTTTTAAGTACAGGGAAAGATTACACAGTCTACAGCTTGAGCGGGGTGGTGTGGGGTGGGGGGTTAGAATGTGTGGCGTTAGTGTCGACGTAGTTGTTACTTGCGAAGTTTATAAACTGTCTTACTGCATTTACTTTCTATCAGCTAACCAAAGTGTTTATGTTCGTAGTTGCTACAGCAGGAACTGAAAGAAACATATATTTGCTGTTTAGTGTGGATTATACACTTTAGCAATTTATGTTTAAAATTTAAATGGATTTTTTTGCTTGTATGTAATAAACAGTCGTTCCAGTAATATTGTGCAGCTAAAAAGTATATTTTAAAATTCGTATGACTGTAAAGGTGGAGGGTACAGAGCATTGAATTAAAGCTGTACGTAGCACAGCCGACGGCCCGGTTCCATTAGAATTACTGGTTATATTTACCAGGCTCCATCTCCCCCACTTTACTCTCCTTTCTCCGTGTTTAGTACTGATGATGCGCTGTGACAGTTTAAGTTCTTACCGTGGAGCTAATAAAGATGCTCAAATATCATGGAAAGCTACACCATGTCTACTGGAAAGCAATTGTCGATATTTAGGAGGTGCATTAATTCATTTTCGGGTATTCGAAAGGAGGATTTTGAGAGCAATTTACGGCCCTATCAAAGAAGGAGATGAATGGCACATAAGAAACAATAGGGAGTTACATGGCCTTTACAAGGAGAAGGATATAATCACGTTCACAAAGTTGAGACGCCTGAGATGTGCAAAACATGTCATTAGAACGGAGGAAGACAGGCCTGCGAAGAGAATCCTCATTAGTAATCAAGGAGGTGCAAGGGGAAGAGGAAGACCGAAGATTAGATGGAAGGACGGACCGGATGATGATAGCAAGGCCATCGGAATAAGGAACTGGAAGAGCGTTGCTCTGAACCGGGAAACCTGGGATAAGCGACTAAGGACGGCCTTGGCCCCTGGAGGGCTGTTGCGCCAGTGACGATGATTAATTCATTTTCAGGATTAAGCAATTCATTTGGACCACTGAAGGTGAACGTACCATGTTTCCCCAAAACGGTAGTAATTATTTAATATTCGAAAGAGCCTAACAGCGCAGAAGACCTGAGTCCAATAAGAACTACAAGACCGTACCATGCATAAACACAGGTTTATCGGTACATCAATAGCTAAATATAGGAAAGGCAACCAACATATCTCCCTGCGATCCATTTTCTTTGTTTCCCATCTTATCAGGTTTAACTCTCACGGTCCTTTTATAAATATTCTATAATATTTTTGTGCGAATTATTTGTCCATTGTCAGCTTGTCAGATTTACTCTGAGGCACTGGTTACCATATTGTTCAGCGGAATTTCAAGGTTTCGTAAGAACATTTCATTACAATATAAAAGTGATAGTTCAAATATTATTATAAAACTTAATTAAACAGAGTTTCATGTTTACGACAATGCTCCATTCAGCCAGTTCTTACTGAATTTTTTACGTTTATCCTCTCGTTGTTAGACTGATAACAAGAGGAATAAATTGCCGTCAACAGAAGCAGTAAGTTCCATATCTTTAATTTGGCAACGTGTTTCGACACCAGGGGGTCATATTCAGGCCTGAAGGTGAATATCTGAGGTAGAAGTATGTTGCCAAATTAAAGATGTAACACTTACTAGTTTTTTGACGGCAATTTATTTCTCTTGTTATTATTTCTGAATTGCTGCAGTGCTAACGCGAACAAAACAACCGTATTTTGAGAAAAGTATCTTTCTGTTTTGCAACTGCATATTACTTTTTTACGTTTGTCTTTTGTATCCATAAAATGTAATTTTTGTTTCTAAGTATATTCAATGAAGTACATAGATCTGGTATCGTTGTTTAATATTTAGTTATTATTTTCTTTACTGACTAATTTTATAGAGGTTCCACAAAACTTTAGAAGCGTGAAAAAGTTTAATGGCCAAATTAACTAACAAACACTGATCTCAGGCCAGTGGGGTTCATGATATGCCACCATTATTATCGACATATATCCAGTCACGTCTAGACACATTTCGATATTAAGACAAGATATCAGTTCCTTCACGACAGATCTTTACGTGAAGGTAAGCCGGTATATCTCAGTCAGTAAGTATACTGAAAGGCTATGAGATCACCTATAAGGCTTCGATTCCCGGTAAAGGCTGAGAATTTCCTTTTCGCTTCCACGTTCATAAGGCACTGGGGCCCATTCAGCCTACGCCAAATGAGTAGAGTGGGTCTCTTTGCCAGGGTGTAATGTGCGTGGAGGGTTACGTTGACCATTTGCCTCCGTCTACTGCCGAGGATAAGAATATGAGGTTTTATGCCTCTACACCTAATAAACGCGTGGGGTTTGAATAATGAATTTTTACGTCAACTATCACAGGCGGCTGCTTCTAAATTAACAATGATTTGCATATTTATATTTTAACCTATTCATTCAACCCGTAGTCTGTCTTACGACAGGTCCACAGCCTCTTCCAAAGCGAGTTTTCCATAGAGTGAGATCGAGTCTTCTCTCTTTCAATTTACAGTCTCCTCTCTCTACCTTAACGTCACCCAGAAGCTGCTTACGTCTTCTTCCTCGTCTTCCCGCCACTCCTATCCTTCCCTCTATCTTTCATTCATTGACGTGTTTTAGAAGGCAGTTCCTAGCTGATCTTCTCCAAGCTTATGTGTTTAATTATTAAGCCATACGTGTAGTTCCTACTTCACATCCATACAGTTTTATTTATAAGTTGACGTTTGATCACAATGACAAGTACACAACGGACTAGTCCCGTGCCTGATGGACCAACCGTTATCTCATCTGCGCGCTGCCATGTGTGTTCAGCAGTTGTCACAGGTGTTCTGCAAGCAGTCATAGTAAGAAATAAGCATAATCAGGTTTCACTGATTCACACGTTACAGTGCCGCTGTCATAATCACGAAGGTTACACAAGATACGAATGTGACTTTCAACTCTGTACATGCACTGATTTATATACAGTACATACGCGACATTTCCGTAGTTGACTCTACATCCGTCTTTAGGTGATAGTTTTGTTAACAAATTTGTTATTATTCGTAATGTTTTATTAATACAGAGGGACAAAAACCATGGAATCTTTGAATGTTTGGCTAGTAGCCTGTGATAACCATGAGAGTAGAACAAATGCGTACTGCTTTGTGTACGCACTAGACTGATATTCAGGAGGTTTCTGGTTCGATCCAAACTGTCGGAACTATTTCCACGACAAGAAATTAACAACAAACGTCACTATGACGACAGACTGTCTGTACAGCAGTAAATTCTAGAAACATGCATCAAATGTACATCACTTTAGGATCGCGGTGATTACACACGCCAACACCCGGCAGCCTGTGACAGCATAATTTCCATTTATTTTTCTGTTTTGATTTTCGTAAGATGAAAATGAGTTTCTGTTGTTCGTTTCTTCACGTAGTGGCCATTAATTCCTAGTCACAGTGGCCTGTTTTGCATCAGTGTAAATAAAGCTCCTTCAGTAATTGCAGACACCTATGATTTTGGGAATTATGACGGTTCTCGTCATTTGTCTTGTGGCAAAGTTTCCAAGAAGGTGAAATGTTGTTAGAAGCAATACAATGGGCGGAAAGAATCTCACCGCCTGCAGAGACGTTGAGGCTTGCAACTACCATGAATCAAGGCTGAAAAGGTTGTACTCCACAACGGAGTACACGAAACTATCAAGAGCATCTTAGAAGTTTATTAAGATTTCCTGTAGTCTAGTCTTCCACGTATGTCTCAAGGTCATTGGTCTTTATTTTGAGGCAATGTGGTTCGAAGACAGAGCTGCCAGATAACTTGAGAGATTCAACCAGATCTGTGGAACAGCGAACTAAATAATTAACTAACTGACTAACTCCATGTAGCAGAGTCCTTCTTGAGAAACTTAACTGGTCCTCAGCTAGTCAAGAAATTCCCTGCATTTTATGGCACCCGAAAATTCATTACCGCATTTATCCTAAGCCAGATTAATCCAATCCACGTCTCCCCATCCAATCTCATCATAAATGTCTTTCTTTGTAACTAAGTCCTCCCTGAAGATGGCCTTCATGGGACGAAACATGTGAGAGGAATATTACGAAATAACGAGCAGTTATTCATAACTGTATGTGCAATAGTGGGCACAAACATTAAATACCTCGGCCCGTTTCTCTCCATCAAACCACCTGTCAGACACTGACAGTAACTACATCCTCTGCGAAAACCGCAGTATTGCCTCCGCGGTCCGCCTTACGTATGTAGCCTACACATGCAAACTACTAACAAAAGTACTTGCTTTTCGGCGGCTTTGTCCATTCTCTTTTAGCATATTTTATCGAACATTGTGTAGCGTTCTGACAAACTAAACTTGATTCATATTTGGTATCGAATCTGTGCCAGAGTACCGGTTACTGTGACAGGTCCTCGTGGTTGTATTCATTAATCCCAGACAAGCACCGGAACCTTACTTAGAAACGGAGCATTTATGTTTCCTCGCAGGGTTACAGGACGATTGACTTAAAGCAGCCGATGACTGACACAAGACCGTCTATGAGCGAATGAGAGCTACTGTACTGATTCAAAAACTTCGAAAGACGATAATCATAATGAGAACGCTTTCCTGAAGCCTATTCGAAAGAAGTATGAATTTATGTAAATTCATCCATTTCTCCACGTTCCAGTGTTAACAGTAGAGAAGCAGAACATAAAGGAATATAATGGCATGATTTTCGCGCCAATTTTCACGCACTCCGTCGACTGGTTAAAAGTCAAATCGCATTCAGTTGTGGACACGATGTTATCAAAAATACATTTTTTCTTTAATAAGAAAACATAAAAATATTTCAGATAAAATTTGCAATTCATCATTCGGTTACAACACTATGTCGCATTTATATGTGGACTCGATGTTATCACAAACATATTTTTCCTTATACTGAAGGAAAGTCGGATAAAACGTTTCAGATAAAATTCTTGTAAAAGAAGAAAAAACGTATTTATGCACATATTTGTATGGAGATAGGAAAACATTTATGGGAGAATATTTTGAACTTCGTTGTACGTATGTCTTTTATACTTCCGTATTTCCTCCTTTAACACAGGGGTTATATTTATAACTTCACACGGAAAGGCAAGTTCGCATTGTCATAGTGCGTGTGTGTGTCTAGTAACGTAAACTCGATAAATGTTTTATTAAACTATGTACAAATATGATGACTCTGAAAGCCATCCAAATTTTATAAGTCTAATTTTCTTCCAAAAATAATTCTACTAAGGCGACCTTGTACTCGTAATGTGAAAGTGACACTAGTACCACTAGTTTCAGGTTGTCAATCATTCGTGGCTGTCTGCCGGTATTAACACTGAATACGCGATACTCTTACATGTTTATTCAAGTCAAATACTTATTTCCGCAACGGAGTCATTACTATACACGAATATTGCGGTGCTGTCGTAATATGCACTTTCACTTGCGCTTTGCTATTTTTTCAAATCTGATACAATGGAGACACCACAAATGCGGCCTACTAACATACGTACGTAGATCCTGCAAGTGAAAAGTTATTCTTGCCAAAGTAGATAAAGTGCGTGGGGCGAGAAGAAATGTGTCGAAGCCCAAATTTGTTAGCTTGTAGTAAGGGGTTTATTTAATGTATGTTCGAAACCTTATTTTCAGTTTGTGTTACTAACTTCTATGTATATTAGCAAATGTAACTTAAGTTTCTGTCACTAAAATGAAATCTCAAAGCCTACTTATTATATGTGTTGGTAGCCGTAATTTAGTTTCTTTCATTAAGACATCGTCTGTGAGGACGGCAAAATAGGCGAGTTGCAGGAAAACGTCGACTGATGGCAGAAGAAATGGTGACATTAGTAGAAAACGAGAAACTGTCCTCGGCCTTTGCTTCCCTTTGCAGAAAAAGTAACATAATTTTTACAGCTACCTTACCACCTAAAATAGTGCAGTTTCTATGGAAAGCTTCGCGGTATGTTCATACCACGATACGTGTTATGAGACAGTCTATTACAAAGAACTTCAGTGTGTTTGAGCAGAAGGAGAATTTGGCATGTATTTTTAGTGTCTTATTTAGCGACACTGCAAATTACTGAGATCATGTGAGTATGGGTGAATACAATTGTATCAACTACAAACTCCACACGGACTGTCCTGAGCGGTGTGTTCTTCTGAATTGCTCCCGTTACACTGAGATTCTGAATATTAAGTGGAATGGATCTGTTTTAATAAAACAGATGAAACCCTATTACATTTTTCTGAATGTCTCTAATTGATTTATTTTCATTGGTTACTTAACGAGGCTATATTAACTGCCGAGGTTATTTCTCAGTGAATTAGAAGATCGCACGACGTACGAATTTGACATCCAAAAATAATGAAGAAGGGCCGTGGTATACTTTGTGGCCACGCCCCAGTGTTCTTCCGGATGGACAGACAAGGACGATAAAAACTGACACCAGCCTATAATGGGTGCTTATCGGTTTCTTAAGACATGATAACTTCCTAGAGGAGTGTGTTGTATTACCGCTTTACGTAATCTGTTCTGCTGTTTCCGATTTTACTAAATTCGAAATCCATTCACGTCATTCAGAACGAAGGATATATCCAGTCTGTAAAACAGGATTATTCAAGAACAGCAGTCTATAAAAAATCTGTGTTAAATATGGAAGGTAAAATAAACGTAAGGACTATGTCCTAACGTGCTCAGGATCATCGTGATGGCCTAACGTTAGGGCAAAGGACGAGACCCTAGCAAGGGAAGAAATATTCCAGCTAAAACTTGATTTAGGTCAACACTTTGAATGTCTTTTGTGAAAGATATCCTTTACTCTTTCTGTATTTTAAAAACAGCCTGGGACTTAAAGCATAACATGTGCGTCTGGGTTTGCATTTGTGTGTGTGTGTGAGTTTGTTCTATTGACTTTAAATTTCATGGTCAGTTGCGTAGATAATCTAGCGTGGTATATCAAAATAATTGTCAATTAACTTGTCAGGAAGTGGGAGAGAAGAGGTCTTTTATTTAAAGACATCAGTTGCTAAGGGTACATCATGTCGGTGTTAAATGAGTGAAATACGAGTGTAGACCGTTGGTACAAAGATTCTGACAGCGGAAAGCCTTATTACTCGGAGAAATAGCTGTTCCACTGCCGCTTTGACCACAGTGACAGTGCTTTCTCCGAATACTTCGGTCTTCCCCTGACAGTATCATTGCATCAATGCTTTATACTCCAGATTCAACTACCACCGACACCATATAATCTAGGCAATTGGCAGCGTTGATAAACAAGACACTTATCTTCCTTTTGCACTGATAGCTCCCGATGCGCTGTCTACATAGACTCCACGTGTGTATGTACACATCCCGTAATGTACTGGCGGCAAAATTTACTTTAGTTTATCATAAATTTCCGAGAAGCAGGAACATCAAGTATTGCCGAATATTTGGGAGGCCGTTCAACTGTTTATAATGAAGTATACTAGGGAATTTTAACAATATAGCCATCTAAAATTGATTAAAAATGCATCCCTTGAAATATATCCTTATATCCTTGAAATTATTTTTTGAGGAGGGGGAGAGGAGCTTTGGAAGAATCTGAGGTTGACGGATATAAACCGATTTTGTTGCAAAGAGTGCGTTTGGATAAATGTTTTCGTACGAAATTAATATAGACAGAAAGTGCGCTTCCTGACTTGCATTTTTTAGAAGTCTTATCAAGCCATGTAGTCAATCCTGCCAATAGAGCCTATTCTTAGACACCTGAATTCATACAGAACAATACACCCACAACTATGTCATTCAGTCCCTTCTTCACGTACACTAAAGGCAGTGACGTTTAAGTGGCTGGACATATAGCACAGATTCCAATAAGACAGCTACAAGTGATCACGCTAAAATAAAGGAAGAAACCTAAGTCCTAATAATGTTTTTAATTTTGTCACATGGACTAAATTAAAACTTGAAGAACTCAAAGCTAATCCATCTTATCGCACTCTTTAATCATAATATAGTCTCCATAAATTTTTGACTGCACATTTTTGTATATCAACGTGACTTTCTTGTTCTGACCCTTGACTGCCCATACAATCTCGTGGTTTCATGAACTTTGCTGCACTAGGTGAAGTTTAAAATTTACGAAGTTTCTAGTTACGTAATTTTGTTTCAGGTCATTCCAACTCTGCAAGGGCCAGTTCATTTGCTCAGGGCCTTGACTGCCGACACAACTGCATGCGATATAAACAAAAGGCTATATTTATGTTACATTAACTGTGGGAGAAACAGACGGACCGCTCACACCACCTTCAGGAAGAACTGAAACAACATAAGAAACTGACAAAAACACTAATCACCAACAAATGCACAAAGAGAGTTCTATCATCAATCGTAACACACTCCTACACGTTTCGATTCTGCTGGGTCATCTTCAGGGAGAACTTTTTTGTTATCGTTACACTTAGGTTGCACTTTACAGTTGAGTGAGAATGTGCTGTTGACTGTGTACTGCGTTGTTTTTGGAGGCGTGAACTCTCTGCGGTCCCGGCCTGCAGGCCGCAGGCTCCACAAGCGATTTGTGGTGAAGAGAATGGCACAGAGACAGAATTCTGTATTCCCAGTCAATCATAATTCCACCACTGCTCTATGTTTATCTGTTTATCACTCGGAGATGAAGAACGGACGCATGAGATGCCGCAGCTCTACAAAGACATAGCCTGACCCCATCACGAGGGTAATAAAAAGATCCCCCCTAACAAAAATGTCGACAGTGTATACAGTGACACTGTAGCACTGATAGCCCCTGTCTTGTTTGAAGATTATAGTGTGTTAAATGTCCTTCCTATTGCAAAGGGGTGAAAAAAAACACGACAAAAACTGATAAGTTCTAATCTCAGTTTCGGCCTCTAGCTAAGGTTAAGTTGCGCGTTCATCTTCTGGTTCCGTGCTTCAGAGCGCTGCGCTTTGTACTGCCACCGCAAATACAGCCTTTGAGTTTACGATATCTTAGACTTTAATAAGGGTAACAATATGTACGACATTCCCTTATATCGAAAGTTGGACTCTTTCCCTACGGCACTGCTTCAACCGGTTGACTAGATAAGACGCATTCTCTTTCTTAGAGTAACTAGCCATCTCATGCAAATCGCTAAGCTCCGTCTGAAGGGCACATTTCTCTCTTCATTTGTATACTTATAAAAGCAACTTGTATTTATAAAACAGTATGAATAACAGTAAGCAACAGTACAAGTTAATGTTCACTGATTTTCGCAACAATGAAACATGCTGGACAAAGTAGGCAATGCTGCAGTACTGTGCGTAACATATCAAGGCAGCGAACATGCAGACATGGACTGCCTCCTCAACACTTCACCGCACACTGACTTGAGTGCCTTTCGCACAAATAACGTAACTGAATGCAGTAATGACCCCTGATGCATCAACTGCCCAAACTGGGGGGCGCTTCCCTTCATAAAGACTTTTAAAAAGACACTCAGTGCCATAAGGTGTTACAAGTAAAATACCTAGGTGTTCACCGCTGAATGATGAAAAATATTAAGCATATACACGAAAATATGTTTTTCGAAATCTTAGAGACCTGGTTCCCTTAACAGAGTTTTCTTGTTCTGAGCACGGAAGAGGTTAAAGATACTAGTACTACGCAGTACGAACAACTATTTACATTCAGTAGCGTTGCACGTTGGATAAATACACTTCCAGGCATATTGCGTCTGTTTATTTTTGAAACTTTAAAGTGGGAAATTTTTACGATATCTGACGTTATTTTACAAATTTGTACATCTCCTGAATAATGTAGCTGCAACAAAAGAGCTACAGGAAACTACTTTGGAAGTAAGTTCCACAGACAGAAACTTTATGACCCTGGGCACAAACCTGGAAGTGGAGAAGGTAGAGTTGACCCCGTCATGATTCGCACATGCCGCTTATGGTTTATTTTAAGCCGTTGTTATTGTCGAGGACTACATAGCCTAGTATGGCAGAATGCTGCTGTTCCGTGCCTCAGTGCTGCGTGAGGACAGCACGAGCGGTGATCATAATCCGGGAGTCTGCTGAGGAGTGTGACGTAGACAGCCAGTTAACTAATGTCTTGCAAACGATATGTGAGGCTTCCACAAGCACGGATGTTGATGACTCTGTTTTTCTTAGACCTTACGCTGTGTACCAAGTATTTTAACATATCCCAAACTTTTAACCTTTCACAATGAAAACGCTACGTTCTCTTCAAAGGTCGTGATGACTTGAAGTACTTGCTACACAGCGAAATATCCCAGAAGGCCTGACTCCTCAACATCGACACTGGAAACCTCAGCTCTCCCATCTTATCCCTTATATCTGGGTGACGGTCGGACACACTGGGTTTATGACTTTCACGTAAAGGGAGATCGTTATCAGTAAACATGTCTCATCTGATGTACTTGTTCGAGTTTGAGGAATTCACAGTACAAAATCACTTTCACAATAAGAAAATGGACATAGTGCCTTCCACGTGAAGAATAGCCATATGTTGCTTTAGAGATTTGATATTTATGGCTCTGTAGAAGATCGGCTATTCCAGATTCTCTCGACGATCCACTTTAATATCAAAGTCACCTCTTGCTCAGTTTTATGCTACCGTAAAAGAAACTTATTGTCCGACATTTTGCACACGTTTTCCTGATGGCGGTTACATCATCTGCAATAACTCTGCCTACCCTTTAGACTTCTATTCTGGGGATGCATGTTCGAATCCCGGCAGGTTCATGGGCTATCATAACTGACTTCTCGTGGTCTTTCTCCGTCTATCCGTGGAAATTCCTGGATATTATCTCGATTAGGCCACGACCACTTCCTTCCAGATCATTTCGCCTGTTATCCTACCATCCAACGCTACACAGTCTGAGTTTATACATAGGAAGTTTTTTCCTGCTTGACCGATAAGCGACAGCCCAACGCCTCCGCCCGACGCTCTGCCAGCGTTGAGTCGTACGCCGCATGTCGGGGAGGTTTAACAGCTGGTGACGGGAGCTAGGCGTACGATCGTAGTGATAATAACCCGTAGAAGGTCTAATGCAAACTCATTAAAGCGCCGGGTCGTCGCTTATTGGTCAAGCAGGAAAGAGACACTATACATAGATATACATACATATGCTGACGTGTTTTTTCCCCAGGCGTGGAACAGAGTAAGTCGCAGACATGCGCGTGTAGGGAGAAATTGTTAGCGGCCTCGTAACGCTACACGATTAGACATAACGTATAGGGCCAGGTATGGTTACGATTATGCATGGACATTATCTGCGCGCCTGCGTTACGTCTTTCGCACGCCACACTAGTTACGGCGTTCTTGTACAGATGGCAGCTCTCTATTGGAGAATGTGACATCTGTACTGAAAATATGTAACTGTTCACGGTTTTGACGCAGAAAAATGTGAAAGGGGCAAAGGTCAGGCAGAGAAGGATTACTATACGAAAGGAATGAGCCCCCTGATGTTCAAGGGCATTTTCCAGTAAATATATTATTGTTTAGAAAGGTAGAGAAGACAGTAAAAGACGTAACGTATGTCGTCATTCATTTCTTTCTGAACTATTCCAGCATCCAAAAAATTGTTTGTACAAGTCATTTGTGTGCTGAAATATTTTGAAATGATTTATTGCTAGTTTGTAACAGCTCCGTTTTCATTTTTGCGATAATGTGAGTGTCTTAAATTTACTGTAGGGCTGTAAGGATTCGTAACGGAGTTGCGCAAAGTGGTAGGCGCAGAATACGTCATTTTGTATGTGGATAACTGTAAGTTAAGTTCGCACAATATAATGATGATGATAATAATAATAATGGTGGTTGGTAATGATAATACCAGCAAAAAACGACAAAAATAACAACCTGTAGTATATTTTAAAGCAGAAGTAAAGAAACTTTTCACTTGAAGAAGGCTCCACCCTGTGCCTTTCTACATACAAGAATAAACGCCCTTTAGTGAGCTAAACTGTGACTGTCTTATTGTTGCATTATTTACATGTAACGTCCAGAATACAGGATTTATAGGAATATATGACTGTGCGGTACCAAAGAAGACTTGAAGAAATCAACCCTGAATTCACTGTTTTTCCTTCATAGTGTCTTTATTCCTTTTATATTCTTCTTATTTTCTGAATTTTCTAATATTAAAATTACTTAAAAAAGAAATTTATGTAAGGAAATCTTGAATGTATGAGCAAAAATTGAGTCTTTAGTTATAAAGATATAATTCAAATTGGATACGTCACGTTTTTATCACGACAATGAAGCAGATAAGGAACGCCTTGCGCGCGCATTGTGTCGAGCCGAGCTTCAATCAAACCGTCCATACATTAATTCATTCATTTGCTGATCACACTGACGTTCGGCCATGTCAGTGGACAACATGAAACATCAGCAGCAGCTCAAGACCAAGAGTGGCAACGGGAAAAGTGCACGCTTCAGACCATCTTGCGGTGAGTTCAGTTCTCATTGCTCCCTAACCTCTCAGCAAACAAGGCGGAGACGGGCCCGTAACTGTAATTTCACACCGCTTTTTAAATTTTACGATTTATCAAAAGTTGTCCGAGGAAACCGTGAACCACATTTTATTAGTGTATAGATTTTTTATTCTGAAATTTATTATTTTACAATATGTTCTATTTTTTATTTTTTTAATAATTTGTTAATTAGACTACAGATTCTCTGCACCTTAAATTTGCAGGCTATAAGCTTAAAAGTTCTAATCGTCGCCACGTTTGTATTTGTTGACTTATCACCAATTTTCCGTTCAAGCTGCGTGGGTGCGCGGCCGTGCAGTAACTGAAATGCTCCCGCGCACACTGAATTGTTGCCGCGCAGCTGGAATTTTTCAATGTTAATTGTAAATATTCTTATTATGTATATGGCAAAAATAACATTTAAAGTGCCGACGCAGTCGTCAGGTCGTGTAACAGTTTTCTGCGCAGAGCAGTAGCAGGTCCGCGCAGCTGTAAACAAAATTAGAGAGAACGTTCCTTATGACCAGCATTTCTTATACAATACATAGGAATGGTTATGGTCTCCCCCGTACCAAACGTCACACGTCTGTCTGGCTACAGTTGTTCTTTAGTTACCGCCATCATGCAAAAGGTTACAAAATTTGATACAATTCATCTCATTGTGTTTTGAAATATTCAAAACAACATTAAATGGTCAGTTTAACACAACTGTGTTTTATTTCGTAGCTACACGTTTCGCTCTAGAAATCCACGGTCATCAGGCTAGATATACAGTCTTTAAAAAGCAGGTAAAATTACAAAATACAATACGTCAATATGATTTTGTTTTGTAGGAACCCATAAGTTTTTGACTATTTTACAATACAATTATACAATTTTGTATATGGTCGATGGGAGCTAGATGCTAACTATAAAGTTATTACATGAATATACTTTAATTCCTTAAAAGCAAAGGGTGAAATGGGTGTTATCATACTTATAAGTATTACATTAGATGGAGTCTTACGCGTTGATTACAAATGCGGACCTGTTGAATTTTCGCACGTGTCACACCGAGGTTTGGGAAGTTATTTTAGCAGCGTTATATTTTTTTAGTTGCTCTTATCGCTCGTATTTGTCCAGTTTGTCGGTTTTCCTTCAATGTTCTTAATCCTTTGAAGTATAGTGATTAAAATATTAAATTAATTTAGATTGAAGGTTAGTCTTCAAAGTCATATTTACCATCTTGACTTATACACCGTTCACGTTTCGCCAGACAACCTAAGAATCAGGTCGTTTCGTCTGTTGCTTTGAAATGAGTATATATATATATATATCCTACCATAGTCTTATTCGCGTCTTTCAGACAGGACACTAGGTCCAGCCAGCCTCCTGTACGTTGGGTACCTGGTCTTTCTCGGAAGTAAAGCGGCCGGAGCGTGGTGCTGACCACCTCCGTCCTTCTAGCGCTAGGTTGTGAATGGGTTGACTCTATACTTCCGCCTCCGCCCCCCCCCGCACCTGTACCTGTCCAGGCATGTGACGGGGCGATCGCTTGTTATATTCTTATCCACTTTATTATTGTCTCTATTCAGCCACGTGAATAATGTAGTTAGGCTGCCCTGCATATCACCATCACGTGAAAATGAAATCATTAGCAAAAAAAAAAAAATTAAGAACAGCTGAAAAAAAGAAAAGTAGCTGACACTTGTTATAATACATGACACCAGAACTGTAATTCGAGAAACTGAGAAAAACAGAGACCGACAGAGTTTACAAACGTGTGTTAGCACAACTGGCAGCTAGTCCACCTCACGAGTGTCCAGCTACATGTATACTATACATTGGCTGATTGCAATTTATATTAGCTCTTTTGCACATATGACCATGGTGATAATATATTGCAAATAAAAATGTACTCTTGGCGTAAATAACAAACGGATCTTTCGCTCTGCGTGTTAGATCTTTTTACTTCTAATTCCTTAAACATATATCACATCGAATATAGGTTTCAAAATAAGAATTTCAGCCTGTAACGATATTATATTTCATATCATACGTCCTGAAACCTTTCGTCCAAGAAATTTCATATAGCTCGCCTTGAGATTCACTCAAATCGCAAATTAGAAACGACTGCTCCAGGCAAAAAATTAATTTAGCCAAAAGCATTCAGGTGTTTCGCAACCACCAATCCGCTTACTCGTGTCAGACTATTGAAATGACTTAAGTAGTTTGGGAGATGAAACCCGGATACTAACAGAACAACAGAGAGGAGAATGGACTGACATTGCCTAGCCTCTATGCATGTAAACACCACACAATTCCGATTTTGTGGCTGTCTGGATTCCATGCGTCGACAGCATAAACGACGACGATCACGCTTCGTGCTTCTGACCAATACACGGTTAAAATGGCAGCTTACTTTACTTTGAAATAAAACTATCAAATATAATGATTCGTACGTCATTTGATGAAGTATTAAAAATGTCAGAGTTTATATAGCACTGCAAGTAACTTGGGGAAGATTGTGGTTGATGACGTGAAAAGACCAAGTGTAGGGGGGGGGGGGGGGAGGGTGCAAGGAAATGTGGCGTGTTTCGACGCAGAAGACGCTGTTCAACACTCAAATGAAGAAGCGAAGAAAAACACCCCGGACGAAACGCCACTTATAGGAAATTCTGCAGGTTTATAACACCCCTATTAATATAGGCTGTCTGTTCAACCTCAAAAATTTCCCATGTTTACCGGACTCAGGTGCAAATGTAAGCAGCAGCTGTGGAAACTTCTTATACTTTTGGTCTTTTTGTAGGTTAGGCTATGAAAAACGAGCGTCCACGTTTGCTTGCCGTATAGGGCAATGTTCTAGTATTTCTGAATGATGTTATTCCACAAAAATTTCTCCGTAAGATCCGCGGAACGTATTTCGTGTAGAAAATCAGCAGAAGGAGCGTCGGATTTCCCGGCTGAGTCTCTCCTTGTCCTGAACGTGACCGTCTGAAGAAGCGATAACCCGCGAGTCAGACCACTGTCTGATATCGCTAGGGAGCGATGACACATGTCGTTAGCAGGCGCAAGGATGAGAAAGGCGGCGTTCGGTGAACCCTTTAAAGGACCTTCTATGCAGAATGCGAGACTGGTCTGCTGTAAAATGCTTATTTCGCCTCCGGAAGTAATGGTATTTTGTTGTTGGATCATAGGTTACTTGCCAAGAAACCAGACCGACACGCTACTTTACAAAATTGTTACGAAACTGTACGTTATATAACTGTGTGAACAGGAGCATGACGGCCACCTTAACAAAGATCTAGTTACATATGCACGGGACGAAATATACTGGCACAGAAGATTTACATTTGTGAAAACCGAAAACACCAGTATGACGAATTCTTGACTCTGTCGTGATGAGGGTAACTCGATAATTACTATAACATGACATGTTAAATCTGTATGGTGACAGTATTATAAACAATTTTACTGGTATTGATAAAAACAATTTAGAAGTTGTGGTCATTTGGAATCTAACACCACGCCACCGGCGAATGCTCTTCTTCTGTGAAATAGCGTTAATATTTTTGGTGATGAAAATAATTGTTTTCTAAAAGTTGAAGGCTTTAACAATAACGACAACCTGTCAGTCTACTCTGTTCCTACAGTATATCTGCCACACTTTAACATATGTACGACATATTACCTCATTTCCTCAGAGGTCATCTCAATTGTACACTTGCAGGGAACAATCAACGCACAAACCAATCTTCATTGCCTGCAAACATGCAGTTATTATTGAAAGAGCTGTCCGGTGATACAGCGGATCTCCGTACGGCGATCTGTTGGAGATTATATGGGCTTCGTGCATATCATCTCCGTGCAAAAAGGATACACATCAGGGGCGGTGCCAATTCTGCCAGTACCACGATTGACTACGGGCTGGACGACAGTTCTTATGATTACCATTTATATTAGCTTTGTCGCTCCGTTGAGAGAGTTTCTAAACGTTACTCAGCTTGTAAAAGGCCATTTCTAGGCAACAGTGTGAGGCTACAGATCTGTTCCATGTAATGTCACGGTTGGGTATACGTAAAGTTTTGCCTTCACGCCCTCTGCATATGTCCATAAAACGTGCCTCGGACTGTGTCGTGGTTCAGGCGGTCAGTCGTCGTCTTCTTACCTCGGATACCCGGATTTAATCTCAGATTTGTGAGATTTGTGGTGGAATAGGTGGCACTACTTGTGCCCCCCCCCCCTCCCCAGTATTATTCCGTTAACATTCGATACTCATTCATCCTCCTACCAACGACGCTAAAGAATCTCAGGTATTGACGACAACATTACAAAAAACATTCGTCTCTCTCTCTCTCTGCATGTGCTTCAGCATACAGGAATATTTACACTTCAGTGGATAGCATGAAGTGAATTAGACAAGAAAGGAATCGTGACGCGTGAGTGACGGTGAGCCCGTAACACCCCTAAATCCTCAACATTTATTCTTTCCTGCTCCTAATATTTAGACGCTATGGCGATGCGTGTTTGTTAAGCACAACTAAGTCTTGTAAGATATGCGCAGAAAAATACATGCAAATAATCTTTTCTACGCTTTAAAAATTTTGGATTCTTCTCGTCGAAAAGTTAGGGTCTGTATAATTGTTAATTTTAGACTGCAACTACCAACAAGCTAGAACTATTCAGAATAAAAGTACTGTCATATTTCCTATTTGCACCCTTTACTAAAAAATCACATTAATATTGGTCGAAATTTGACATGAATGCCTCAGTACTGACGTTCTAAATATACGCGTACCTAGCTAAATAAACATGCAACATGTTGCTAAATGTTTCTTATAAAGTGGTAGGTAATGTTATCACAAACTCATTACATTCGCCTTTATCACTTTCTTAAGATAAAGTGTTTTGAAGACAACAATAACGACTTTATGAATGAAAGCAGAAGTGTGCGACGAACCTCCACCTGTGATACGCTGTACACTGTAAGCTTGTTTGTGTATGCATAACAATGGAAAAATCAAGAACCCTCCGGCACTTTGCCGTTCTTGTTAATGATTTTTGCAGTGTGTCAACTTGAAGTACACATACGCGCCTCTCGTATTATGAAAAGACGACAGTGGTTAATGATACACAGGAATCGGTACTTGCATTCGCCACTTGGTAAAGACGAAACTCGCGGTGGTTTCTGACACAACGGAGCAGTGGCAGGTATTTGTCCACGGAGCCGCAGAGTACATCGTGATACTTCAGATAGCGTTACGATCTACCAACAGAGGGCACTGAAGTACAGATTAATGTCGCTGACATCACGACTTCGTCGAAACGAATTAGTGACAACTAGACACCTGAAAGGTATTTAAGGAATGCGGCGGATTTGTGTGGGTTGGGGTATATGCCTGGAGACACAGCATCGGTCGCTGTCTATTGGCTTCGCAAAAATGTCGTCTACATACCGCAAGAATATCTCGTCACGTGTTCTAGCGGCCAGTGTATTTGGAAACGGCGTTTTCATTGACTGGCTAGGCATTTAAACACGTACTAACCCGTTACCCAGGCTTTTCTTCCCTCCTTTATACCCGCTTCCTCCCCCGCAAGTTTCAGGGTATCAGTCCTAGGCTGTAGTGCTCTCTCCTCACCCCCTACTTGCTCTCTATCAAATATAGAAATTAGGCCTACTTGTTGCACTGCTTTTAGAATCACACAATTTTTACTACGTACCCTCCCTGCATTACCGTTCAGTAGTTCACCGTGTCACTCACAGAATAGATTTGTGAGTTTTATTTCGATCTCAGCGAAGGCAGCAAAGGGATTCCTGAGTGTGACAAACAGGCTGATATCGGTAACATCCGTTTGCTTTTCTTTATTGCTGGTAAGAACCGAATATTTGAACAATATCGAGACCAGACTGGGCGAGCGAAGGGAAAAACAACGTCCTGTTTCTTTCACGTTATGTCCTGCCTTTGCGACAATGGTGAAAGTAGTTATCCTGAAACTGAAGCCAGCTTTCTTATCGCTAGCAGCAAACGTGTCGAACTTATATAAGAGTCTATCGTCAGCCATAACAATAGAACTGGACCGTGTCCCGTCGTTATCCTTATATGATTTTTTAAGTCCCCTTTTTTACACTATATTTTTATACCTACTGGCCTCGTAAGTTGGCTGTTTTTCTGAAGATTCTCTCTTAAATGTCCGGACGCAGTTCTTGTGTGTTTATAGTACCCAGCGAGTAAGGCAGCAGGACTCATTTTGATTCGGGAGGTTAAGGTTTCAAATCCTGCCATGGAGGCCGGCAATCTTGACTGAAGGATTCTTTTATTGTTCTCTGTTCCTCAGCAACAGTACCAAGATAGACAATACCTTAAACGAGACCAAGACAACTTCCTTCCGCTTTATTTTGAATTTACAGTTCTTGCGCATCCTACCAGTAGACGTTATAGGCCCGTGACTGTATCTAGTTTATTAAATAATAAATAAATCAATAAATAAAAATATACATGCATCTAACTACATTTTTTGTTTTGTATCAAAATAAGAAAAGGAAAAAAGTCTTCTGTATTTTTAAAACGTTATCTTTGTGAATTTTCATGCACTGTTCCTCCTGCTAGTGTTATTCAAATACAGTTACACTGTTTCAGAAATAATAAGCACTTCACATTTTACACCGCAGAGAAACTTCAGCTACTTCTTATATTTTGTTTACAACTGCGTACATGAAAATATGTAAAACAACCTACAGCAGACACTTTAGATATTAGTGGGAAGTACATTTTAGGTCATGTACTCTGCTTTGTATACAAATCTTTATAGGCAACATCATAAATTAAAATTAGGTCTCTTGTCCAGTAGGTAACGGAAAAATTCAGACCAAAACGAAATTTGTTTCAGGCACTCAGTTCCAAATTCTGATCATTTGAACAGTTTGGGAGATGAAATATGCGGATCGGTACACACGACACCTTTCTTGCCTTGTTTTGTAGGAAAAATGCAGAGAATTCTGCAGTTCCCACGCCCTACAGCACAGGACCTTCACGTTAACAATAATCTTCTCACAGACACTGGCGTATTTTTCTATGAATTAGGGCCAAATTTATGTTTAGTTGACTCATTTCCAATAATAAAAACCGCAAGACGATTTTTCAAATCTCCTTCAGAAGTTCATTCTTAGACTTTTCTTTGTTGTCTGTCTTACGACAGGTCCGCAGCCTCTTCCAAAGCGAGTTATCCGGACAGTGCGATCTAGTGCTTCCTCTTTCAATTTACAGTATCCTCTCTTTTCATTAAGGTCATCGAGTAGGTTCTTACGTCTTCCTCCTCGTCTTGTCGTCACTTCTATCCTCTGCATATTTCGTTCAATAACGTGTCTTAGAAGACAGTTCCTACGCAAGATATGACCAATCCAGTTAGCCTTCCTCCTTTTTACTGTTTTTAGAATATCCTCTCCTTCTTGACCCTTAATACTTCGTTTCTCACACGATTGGTCCAACTGACCTTCTCCATCCTTCTCCAACACCGAATTTCAAAACTTTCCAGGTATTTCTGACCTACTTTCCGAAGTGTCCCAGTTTCTCTTACACTTACGTTTCCTAATTTTGAATTAACCAAATTTAAACTTTCGCATCCAAATAGAATTGATCAGTACATATTACTAACTGCCTAGGGGTTAAAAGGAAAGTATTTTGTTTTTCGCGTTCCTAGTAATGAGCGTTCCATACGAATATGTCTACCCCACGCGAAGAAGATGATGATGATGTCAAGGGGCTAGGAGCGGGAGGGAAAGAGTAAGAAAGAAATGAAAAGAATAAGAACGCTCATATTATAGACATTCAATTAAAGATTCTGATACAGCTTAATATGAACAAGATGTAAATGGAGGTCACCACAGCCTGGTACTTGCCAACGACCTGTTGTGAACAACAAGAGCAACACGGCCATTCAACCTTGCTCAACTCTCTTTTAATGCATGTCTCGTACGTAGGCCCTACATTTAAAGATACGCAAATTATATTCCGATCACGAGCACACAGGGCCTGTTGAAGGCCTACGTGCATTGGGACTGGATACACACTTATTCATATTCTGATCACACTTATTCAAAGTAAAAAGAAAGTATCAATATGTGAAATAGTTGGGCTCATAATAATTTGGATTGCAATATTTGTTTGATGATAAGTACATAAACACACATACTACTTAGGAGTTCGAGTAGAATTTAATATTTACGAACACTACAGGCACCATAAAATGCGTCATGGAGTCTAATTAGCGTACAGTTCAAGCCGTTGTTATGATGCCACTAAATTAACCCTTTAAAGACGAAGCGTATCTGTTTTATATAAGGACTCAGCGCGTACCGTGCTGTAAACACTCTCCACTTCGGTTATAAAAACCAGTCTCTTAATGTTTTATAAGGCAAAAGTTGCTGTTTGTTCTGAGATCCGTACAAAACACATAAACGCAATATGGGCACCACGTAGAATTTCTTAATGTTAAACCTGGTCGTATGTAAAGTTACCGCTAGGCTTTCAAAGGTTAATGGTGCCAATTCCTTAATTTCTTATGACTCAAAGACGAGCCTTTCTGTGCCGCGAGCAGCATTCTACACAACACATACCGCCTCAGTTAACAGTTTACAGCACCTTTTCTCACGTTTCGTAAGGCACTAGAAAGGAATTTTCGAAAGCACGGGTTGTCATTCTGCAGATTTCTTCATATCCTTCAGTTGATGTTTCGTGTGTTCATTGGCAGTCGTATCACCTGCAGCATCCGTAATATAGGCCTGCAGTGTTTCCTTGCCGTAGTGATCAAATGCGAACAACACAGAAAGCAGAATGAGTTAGTGCAATACTTGCTCAACCATGATCAATTATGGCGCAATATTTAGGTGTGGTGGAATCAACAGTTACTGCCACCTTCATAGTCAATACGTGGCAATTTTATAAACTGAAAGGACTTAAGTGGATACACAGTACAGGAAGCATACTTGTCTGCTCCGTTCCAGGCAGGGCAAATTCTCTTTGAAGAATAGGCGCCAGCTCAAAAATTTAGCAGTCAGGCTATTGTTATGGGGTTTATTTTTTAATGACTACTAACACACCCTTATACTACTGTTGCTCGTATTATGCATGTCATTGACATATAAATTATTTACAAACACTGATGTCATTTTTCCGAAATATTGCTACTTTTGCGAAAGCTAAAAATCAGATACACCATAAAAACACAGAAAATAAAACTTGAAAAATCAAAATACCTAGAAATTCATTGAAATAAAAATTCTTTTATTGAATTTTTGTCTACTTAACATTAAAACACAAAAAGAATTATTCTGCAAAGTACAAGGGACCACTTGCCCCTCATATCCCGCCCCCTCACCTTCCATTCAGGCTTCCGCTTGGAGTTCTATGAACACATTTAATATTATGCTGAAGTGGTTCTGATAGTCAGAAAATTCTTTTGCGGCGAAGAGCGAGCTTTTTAGCGCCGAAGTTTTTGTTTAACTGGGAGTTAAAAAAACACAATTTCAAATCTAATCGAATTAAAGCAAATATTTATTACCTGAATCGAAAGGCATGCAAATCTGCTTCTGCATAGCACTGGGTTTTTCGCAGTTGGCAGTCTTTATGTCTAATCCTACAGAGAGTACTTTTATACATCCTATATACCCCAAATTACCGTCCGTGTTTCCAATATCAAGAACATCCCTTTGACCCTTATAAACCAACTATCGTCTCCAGTAAAACAACATACTTTTCCCGGGAACCAAAGCTGTTGCACACTTTCTAAAGCGTCTACTATAAAAATAATGGAAAGAGACGTTTGAAATTTTGTAGTGGCAAGGATGTTTAAAGATCCTTAATTTCACACGTTTTCAAAAGCTAATGTGATGCGTATGTATTTATTATTGCATGTAGCTTTTATATGTACGTCTTTGATTCTTTTGCACTAGGGTTTGGAAAAACTGTCCGATACTTAAGAAATTCGGTATGTCACTGAAGTTCTTAATTCCTTAACGCTTCGGCAATCCCTCGCCACTTTTATTTGCAAACATCTTCTATTTTATATTCGTATCAGTTTTGCAAAACGCAGTTTTCCGTTTTATGTAGCTTTCTGTGAATACTGTTTTCATATCATGGAAAATATAATCGTTCAACGTTCTGAAAAGTCCAGATTCGCTGCTGGCAGAGCTGTAATGGCATCCAAAATCAGTTGTCTATATTTTACAAATTCCCATTGCAGCGCATCATGTGTGACACCTTTTTGTTCTAAATTAAATTAGACATAAGATACGCGTTAAGCGGCGGCTTTGTCTGTGTTTAGTGATGTAACAATTGACTCATATTGTGACAAAACGCAACAATCGCCGCCGTTCTCTTCACCCTCAGTAAATACAAGGCCTTGGTTTGATAACTGTCACTTCAGAAACCGCGATTCTCTTCCGAACACTGCGCCAGCAGGTGACAAGTGTTTGCTTTCAAGTGCTAACTACTTCGCCTTAAGTCTTAAAGACGAAAATTAATGAACTGTGTTTGAAGATTCAACTCATACGCCACAAAAAAAACCGTGTCCGTCTGCATTATAAAAACTAGACCGTTCATGCTCGATAGAGGAACAATGGCTGTTTTAGGACACATGCATAATACAGATACACGTATGTTTTGTTGGCAGAACGCAGAATAGAATTATATAAATATAACATGGCTGTACATGCGTGACCAGTGGACTTTAAGGGGGTAAAATACGGAAATGAAAATAACCTTTGTTCATAACAGGCCTATAATCAATTGAGCTCAACGTTTTACACTAGTAATGCTCGTAATTTCGCCCATAATCGGATAATAAGCAACTTAATTATTTCTTACAATTAAATCCTATAGACATCACTGCGTCATGACTGTTGTCACTTAGGATTTCCTAGAATTAAAAGGCGTTCATTTGTTCAGAGCTACTTACATTATCGTAAGGCAAAACACGAAGCTTAAAACAGGGACGGTCTGTTCGTAAATCTTTCATACTCATTATCAACGATTAATAATTTGAAACGGTTACAAGAAAAATGTATTTTAGTGCGCTAGGTTAGAAGTGATATGAAATGGGGTTATGTAACGCACTTTTATGACTCTTATCGTTTTTTTGTGAACATGGTGCCTACATGAGTAAACACGTGGCCATATTTTGACGCGAGTCCTATTGATGCTGCCTCAAAGTGTTCACGTGATGTTTTATCACTTTGCAGTTAAAACTGATGAGTCCATTTTGCAATTCATTTCAATTCAATAAAGCAGACCAATGTATCAATTATAAGTTTTAAAGCAATCAACAATGGGTTTACACAAAAGTAAACTATTCAGAATCTGACTTATTAAAAGTTACGTGATTGAAATTACGTAATAATAATTTTACAGTTCAAATGATTAGAGATTTTAAAACAACTGCTGTTTAGGCAACATATTTCACTGACCACGCATACATGTTTCAGAGCTGACTGTGGTGAGAAATACGTTTAGTACAGAAATCCATAGTAATTTATAACATTATTATTTATCGAGAGGCACGCGGTGGCGCTGTTGGTTGAGGCACTGCCCTACAAACCGGATGGTCGTGGGTTCGATTCCCAATGGTCTCCATCCTTTCGGTTGCACTGTGGCCCTGGAGTCGACTTAGCCTCTATCAGAAATGAGTACAAGGAATATTTCCTGGGGTAAAGGCGACCGGTGCGTAGGGCTGACAACTTTATCACCTTCATGTGCCAACTGTCTAGAAATCTGGAGCCTCAAACTCTTGGAACCCAGAGGACATGTCCAGGCCTGTAATGGAATTGCTTTACCTTTTATTATTGTTTATTGAACAAGTTTCTCGTTGACAGCTGACAGGATTTACAGGTAAGTGCCTTCAGATTCCAAAATCGGCATTCACGTAAAGGAAATTAACAGAAACCACACACAGTCGACACGCTGCACACCTCACCTCGTGGTGCAGAGCGCCTGAAATTTTTAGCCAAACTTTTTTTGCCCATTTAGCTTCCGGGGATCGAATTCCTTTAGGGACGAGATTTTCTGTCCAAACAGGTACTGGGGCCCACCCAGCCTCCTATACAATGACACCGGGACGTTCTCGGAGGTAGAGCGGCAAGGTCGTGGCTTTAACCACCCACCCCCATCTAGGGCCGAAGTTAAAGACAGTGTAGAGCTAAACGTCTGCCTCCCCCCACCCCCTTGCCTTCGTAGTAGGTTACAGGGTGAAGTTTACGCAGTTAGCGAGTACAGGTGAACTAGCTGGCCATGCAGAGCAGTTCGATATGTTCAGTAACAACATATCCAGTAGTTAGGTTAAACTCAATAAAAGGCTAGCAGGTAATGTGAACGTTTGTATCAACATATTTGATTAAATTATTTTTGAATTGTTTTGTTATTAGTGATAAAATTCGTACTTGGAATAGATAACAAAATACGCTACATCATCGTTAGTAGTAAAACCTCATGCAGCCCGTACACTTACGCATTTCTCATCATGTGGCCCAGTACTGAAGAAGCTGTGACACCCCTGTCTTAGAGAGACAGAAGATAATATGGAATAACAGCCGTATGGTTCGTGAGGTGGTTGTGTTTACGTATAAGAGTTTTGTGTGCAGATTTGGTGCTGTGCGTATTACAGGTACAATATTACGCTGCGGTGTTTGTGGAAGTCGCACAGATAGAAGAACGTTTATAATTTACTTGGAAGCCGCGATAGCATAGTCGGTATAGCGACTGTGCTACGGGCTGAACGGTCCGGATTTCGAATACCGGCAGGGGCAGGACCTTTTCTCTTTTTCAAAACGTCCAGAACAGCAACGAGGCCAATGCAGCCACCTATTCAATTCTTTATCGCCAGTAAACCCGTTGTGTTGCGTGATTTTGTCCATTAAGCTCCACCTACCGTCAAGGTTAGGAATGAGTGGCGTTATACCTCTACTCCCCCTGTGTGCCTTCATAGCATGGACGGGGATAACTGTACATTTCTTTTATCTTCATAACTTACCTAACTACACGAACGGCGTTATAATCAATGACTCACGATAAAAGATATGGAGCGAATTTTACATACTTGCCAGGACTATAGGGGGAGGGACTGAAGATTACCGCGAAAAACGTGTCAGCATATCTGTTCTGTAACCTGACATTTGACTCTTGAGCGTCCAAACATGGCAGCCATGATAGCTACATTTGGTACGGAATGTCACACCATCTGAGAGCGATCGTAAATAAACTTAGCCAAGACACAGGTCACGTCGAACCTGAGGATGGCGGAAGACCAGTATTTTGTAACAAACACGCGATGACACTGACTGATCTCTAATAATCGTATAGGAGGTTGTAAGGGTCAAAACTACATCGTCAGACGCAGGGGAATTCACCCTTATGAGACAAGGACATGACCCCAGCTTGTCGCTACAAGCAGACCATGGCCAGTTTTATCTGTTAACATACAATAATGGCTACTAAGAGGTCAAAGCGCGAACATGAAGAGTCTTTGATTTTCATCAGGGTCTTTATTTTAAAATTTCAATCTGTCTCTTTCTCTAAATATTCTGCTGGATATTTCTGTACTGAAAATCCGCGTGTACCGGTACTTGTATTCGGAAGGACGAGTATGGGTTTTTCTAAACAATAAAAAAATTCATATACCCTCTCACTTCCTCTAGATCCGGAATTGGTTGAAGGACCTTAGGACCAGCTTAGGTGAATTCTGCGAACGACACATATTTATCTGTGTAAAACTGCAGAACCTCAGTTTATACACAGAAAAGTTAAGACCGCATAATTAATATAGCCTACGTTTAAACAAGTTTAAGCCTAGCAGAACCCACTACATTCCGAGTGTGTTCTATTCCATAACATTTTTTTCAGTACTGCGATTTATTAGAAAAACTGAAACAAAGGCGTATACGTGAAACACAACTCAAGTTATCGAAGTCTGAAAATGCACAGTGACTAGATGAGCTGCCTGTACTTCTACACTTAAGTTTTGAAGCAATAACAGGTTGCTGCGGGCCTCTTTGAAAGTGCTGTCTGGCCAGGTTGAGGCATGGGTGCCTACTTTGCCACCCGTAAACTAACGGTGTAGTCAAATTTTGAAATCAACCACAAAAACTAAAGGCCGCTTCAATCTCAGGCTCTTCCTATTTTTAATTTATATATGGGTATCATACGTAGAAGCCTGACATTTCCTATTCTATAGTTACGTATGTCTGTTAGCAGGCATCAACGTTGTAGCAGTTACAGACAGAAACAGAAGATAACATCAGTAAATGACAGCGGAAAGCACATATGCATTAGACAGTACTGAAGCCTGTACCTTTTCCGAATATATCGCTTTTCTATCAGACTTTCCAGAAATATTCGCTTCAACACCGTGCACTGCCTGTTGAGTAATATTTTTTCGTAGGTTTCTGAAGGGTTAAAATTTATGAGTAGAAAAATGGAAGGGCTGTCATTTAAAGCCGTACCTCGGGATGGAAATTGGTAGTTTTTCCTGATAAAATCTCAACGGGCTTCACACAGAGTTTCAGTTAATAATGACTGCGTCATCTTCTACTCTACGCTGTATGCAGCACAGGTTCAGCCGAGAAGATATCTTTAAGTGAATGACAATGATGTCGGCTCAACACATATTAGGTGCAGTTTTGCAGTTAAAGTGTATCTGTTTGTGTGTTATTTAGTAACATACGTACTTTTAAATGCACGAACCGAATGACAGGATGTAAGGTGAAATGTACGAGGGTTGCTCAGAAAGTAATGCCCCACATTTTTTTTCTCGGAAACTATTTATTCAGAATGTATGAAATTCACGCACAGTATAACTGGATGTTTCCTTTACACATTTTATTTTTCCACATAATCTCCATCTAAGTCTACGGCCTTACGCCAGCGCGAAACAAGGGCATGCATTCCTTCCCTGTACCAGCTGGTTTCCTGTTCACGTAGCCATGTCCTCACCGCACGAATCACGCTCTCCTCATCTTCAAACCTTGTCCCACATGTGCGCAATAAACATCAGTGTTGCTACCTCTCAATTTTCATATTGCTATCTTTATTCTGGAATGAGAAAAAAAATATGGGGCATTACTTTCTGAGCAACCTACGTAAATGATAGGAGTTGATGTTTTCGCGGCCTATTTAATGTTGCAATTACTAAACAAGCCTGGAAGGATCAGTGAAATCGCGAAAAAATCAAGTAGCCGAGATATGAACAGGGCATTGCCCGAACAAGTGGCAAGCGGTTTACGGTAGGAGTTGAGGAGCGACACCGGTAAATAGGGTGGTTAACTATTCTTTCTAGCACTAAGCTGCGAAACGCGAAGTTCCAAAAGCTTTCTGTATCATTTGACTCAACTTACAAATATCTGATTTAATTTGAAGTGACACATCTATAGATATTAAAGCTGGGGTAATTTTATTTTAGAATATGGCCGGAATGATAGCAAGCAATGACACGATAAGAAATGTATGTATGACACGTAATACCTGTCCTCCTGTGTCTCTCAGTGTGGTGGATCATGGGCTTCCTCCGATAATGTAGAAGGAGTGTGCGCCGTAGCAGTGCTATCTACCCCACTGTCGTCATCATTTTATCACTTCATAACATGATTTTCAAATTTGACGTCACCAAACGACAAATACTGCTTACGATACAGATTTATTTCATTGCTGGCAGTTATATTACATCAAAACAACCACGATGAATGTTTTGAATATTACAGCACATTTGAGCCTTAAGAATCCACAATCACGGGCGATCTCCAGTACGCAGATTTTAACATTATTATTATTATTATTATTATTATTATTATTATTACTTTCATACATAGTATATAATACTAATAATAACGAACTTACTGACTTGCCTTCTGTGTATGGAATCTGATGTTGTGCATTATCTCTCGAAATGTGTTGGGTTATGTCTTAACATTTTTCTCGGTTGCATTTAATAATTTTGAAAATTATACTGCATTCTAATATTGATACGGTTTTCAGTGTAATACAGAAGCATTCGGAGTATCTCCGCATACAGAATAATTTTGTTAATGGAAACGATGAGCACCATGCATAATTTATCCTTTATACATCAGATTTGATGGTTCTTTCGGATTAATTGCTACGGGGAATTTTTGGACTTAAGATAGAAAAAATATTTAGTAAGTGAAAATTCGATAAATACGAGCTTCACAATCTGTGAGGTCTAACCTATACTTTAAGGCGTTCCATTAGAAAGGGGTGAAAATACCGTAGTCCATACGAGGTCAAAATAAACGCACAAACATTTGTAAGGTTTAGTAGGAAGAAAACAATTTGGCAAACCCAGATATAAAAGGGGGATAATACTAAAATGAACGGCTTTTATTGCATTAAAATATCTGAGGATAGAGTTAATTTTTTTTGGCGATTTCGACGGACATTGGGGCCCGAGAGAAGTAGTTAATATTGTGACGATCTGAAAACTTAAATAATGCTTTCTATGACAGGATCGATGAAGCTAGTAAATAATATACTAGCCGCATGAGGCATATACGAATGCCAAGTCTATATGGATATAAGAATGACAATGCAGGTATTAGTGAGTGTATACGGAGATTAATGACGTTTGGCACGGTGAACTGGAAAGGATATGGCAGGAAGCGACGGAGGAAACGTTTTCATTATGTATCACACCACTTACAATGAGTTGGATTAATGTATTTGCCATTACCCATAATCTAGGTTTATTAAAAACATCACTTTCCGGGGCCTCGCTCTGTCTCCGTCTTCAAATGGGAAAGAGAGACGCGGTATATAGCTCTGAGATCCTTCGCAATATTTGGTTCAGTGTACAGAGACAGAGGCCAGCACTTTCTGACGGAAAAAAACAGAATTGGTTCCGCTTCTCTCCCCCCAACCGTAAAAGAGAGGCAGATCCGTTGTCCGAAAGGTTCATCCAGTTTATTAAAACACACGACTATGAGAATCCTTTGGAGCGATCTCACGTGACATGCAAGGACAGCCACGAAAAGTCACAGTCAGTTTATCCATATTTTTTCCTGGTTTGGATTCGAAGCAAGCACTTCTTGAACACGCGAAACACGTTAACGCTGAAAGAACTCCACTGGATTTCGTACCCGTCCTGCGTGTTTTTACAACTCGCTAAGTCAGAAATAAATGCTACATCACGGTCTTCGAATCTTTTCCCACTTTATTTCGTTCTGTTCCAGTTCAACTTAATGTACATCCTTTCCCCAAGAGGGCACGTTGAAATCACCACCCCATTCTACGTATCGTAACATGCACAGCCTACAGTATTGACCACTGTTTCATAGAGTCGCCTAGCTAGGATTTATCAAGATGGCGAATATCAGGGGTCCCGATGGGGCTACAACCCCTTAGAAGTGCCTCAGACAGAGTTTTGAATTTTAATTTAAGTGTTTCAGCATTTTTAATGAATTTTTATCGTTGGTTTAACTTATATTTTGCTCTACCTTTTATGCAAATTATTAAATAAAAATAGACCTTTGCGGTTGCTATGAAGTTAATTCAGTATTTGTGACCTTGGCAGCTCAAAGACGGGGTGAGGCGCGGGCTGCCAGTCACAATGCCCATCGTCCTCCTGGCGATGCCACTGTTTCCGTGAATCAAGACAATTCATATTGCTGCTAAGCAACCGGACAGGCTAAGGATATAGAATTACAAAACTTTTTCTGCATTTATCATATTTACATGCTATAATTTACAATAACCAGTAGTTTATACACCTTCGTGATATCACAAACAACGGACCTGCTAAATTGTGTACCCACCCTCGGAAGAATAATGTACGGTCAATACTTAATTTGATCTTCTGCACTTTGAATAAAGTTGCTGACCAACATAGCCAATTTACTACACCAACCAAATGCACGCACAGTATTTACATACAAGTGTTATACACAAATTTCCGACATGTTTTGGTGCTAGCGTACCACTCGCACGGAGCACAGGGTGCCAAAGCTAAAACGAAGTCATTGACGAGCCACTATTTGTATGGTTCCACAATTTATTTTAGGCTACGCTGTGCATATCTCTATCACAAAAAAGGTCCATCCTCTATTTTAAAATACATACAGTTAAAACAGGATTAAAATATTCTATACAAGATAAATATAATTTTTAACAAACTATAATTGTACTGTTAATGGTGGAAATCTCTAGTGATTGACGCTCAACAATTTTAAAAGTTGTTGACATTTATTCTTTCCATAATATATTACGTATTCTGTAATTTTATTTGCCTTGCAGCCTCAGCAGCACTGTCATTAATAGCTGTCACCGTTACTGTTGCCACTTTTCTCGTGTGGACCACAGACGTTGTGAGCTTAGTGTTGGCTCAGGTGAGTACGTACTTTAACCTTTTAAAGCCTAGCGGTAACTTTAAGTACCACCAGGTTTAACATTAAACAATTCTACGTGGTGCCCACATTGCGTTTATGTGTTTTGTACGGATCTCAGAACAAACAGCAACTTTTGCCTTATAAAACATTAAGAGACTGGTTTTTATAACCGAAGTGGAGAGTGTTTACAGCGCGGTACGCACTGAGTCCTTATATAAAACAGATCCGCTTCGTCTTTAAAGGGTTAAACGCCATCTGCATTCTTATATAAGTAGCGCATTCTACCACTGTTGATTTATTTAGCGACACTGTGTTAACTGAAGTTAGGTCAGCCAGATGGGACCAAATTAGAAGGACTAGCACAAAGATATATGTACAGAAAAGTGCAATGTACTTTTCTGTACGTCCCATTTATTCGCTGATTTCAGAACAAGTCTATGGTAGTGTCAGAAGACAAATCATGGGGATTAAGGACTTTGAAGAGGAAAGTGTCATATAGGAATCAGTGGAGGATTATAGCTGAGATGGTCAAGACCTGAATAGGGCTGTGGTACCACCGAAGAAGTGGAAACTGCTAAAATTTCGTGGACGCGAATAAGTACAAGAATGACAAAAAAGAAGGAACGAAGTAAGGAAGGATGGAATGAAGGCAGGAAGGAAGGAAGAAAGAAGGAAAGAACGAATGAAAGAATGGAAGAAGTGACAGGAAATGGTCGAGGATATCCAAGACGGATCTATACGGCCTTAATTAAACCAAGGGCCTTCGGAGTACAGTTTGTTAATTACTGTACGTACCACACACATCCTACGCATTTCTTTTCTGTGGTGAAGCAGCCCAACTCGGGCCTAGGCCGCCTGTATGTTGAGGTTTCCATATCACACACAATTAAACACACACACACCCGGTAGGACTCCTCTGAAAGAATGATCAGTTCGTCGCAGAAGCCGCTATCTAAACAACACACTACACACAAGAGAAGAAGAGCCATATCTTCAGAGGAATTCGAACCCGCAATCCCAGTAATCAAGCGGCCGCAGATCTACACCTTCGATTGCACGGCCTCCGGGATCGGCCATATTCTATGCATAAGCTTAGATAATTTATATACAGGACTACATATTTTTAATCATCGACTACACTGCTGTGAAAAATTCAAATTTCATACCAGCACTTCTCTGTCGTTATGAAACCCTTACATTCAGTACCGTGATTGTGTGCGTCAGCCCCTTTCCCCTTTCCAGTCCATCTTAATCCATTTCACATATTCCACAGCCCAGTTTTGTTTCATTCTTCGATCTCCGACTAAGAGTTTGACGCGGCTTTGTCCCTTCAGTTCCGAACCAAAATTCTGAACGCATTTCTCATTCTCCAATACATGCTACATGTTCCGTAATTATCACCTTTCTTAAGTGGCTGACTCAAAACGATAAATTCAACGAATGTCTGCTTTCAGAATATGGGAATTGAAAACAACACTTTTTCATACAAGTGGTGGGTAAAGCCGCCAATAAGTCCGTTTTTAGCCGTCTATGTGTTCAACTATACCAACGCTGACGAATTCAATAAAGGAATCGATTCGAAGCTCAGGGTTCAGGAAGTGGGACCTTATGTGTACAGGTAAGTGTACATACCCAGTCATTTGTAACAACAACAACAACAACAACAACAACAACAACAACAACAACAAAGCAACGGCAGTCGTCACCGTCATTATCCTTGTCATCTTCTCTCCCTCTCATTATCGCACGTATTACAAATGTTTTGAATTCTAAGTTATTGAAATATGCTCTACAATCAAGGCAAGTCCACTTGAACGTAAATTTTGGCCCTTAACTAGTGAAAAACAACGCTGAATGTGATGATGAAATTATTCAGTTCCACTGAGTTCCTGTTAATTTAAGTGCTAATGGAACAGCCTGCTGAGCAAATAGAAAATAAGTCCTAATACACAAGTACAGCACACACAGAAGCAAACGAAAATTAACAAATAACAAAAGGAACGAAACACAAGACCAAAAAGTAACATGCCTACCATCAGTTTCACTCAAATAAAAATCAAGGCTTAATGAAGAAAACCCTACATTATAATGCAGAATATAATTTCACCCCTGCTAAGGCAAATACCTACATGTAGATAGACGCAAAGCTACAACTGCTAATTTAAAATCTACTTGAAGGCAATTTACTTTCTAAGTATGCCAGCTTTTCTACGGACTAAGTATGCAGCTTTTATTTGTCTAGTAGGACAATTTTTGCATGGAGCTCCTTCACTGAAAATACAGGAGTCTCTCAAATGCCGAGCAGGAAGTTGGAAGGCCTGTAGTGTTCAAGTGGGACGTAATATTTAAACATACATAGTCATTCTTTACTTACACTTAAGCCTAACCGCACAAGTACAATTACAAAACCGGTATAACAGTGACACAGATAACGACAACGACGGAGAACGAGAAGATAATTATGACGACGATAATGATGATGATAATAATAATAGTAATAACATAACGAAAGAACAAGGACGAAACAAACGCGTGCTTACACTTACCTCGAATGAAACAAATGTTAAATTTTAATAAAGTAATGTTTGCAGCAGAAAATTCTAATTAAATGTGGCAGGAAACACTGTTTCGCGTTATGGAGAAAGAGAAACTTCGGCGATATTTCGGTACGTTTACGATTCCGGTATTTGTTTTGAACAAACACGTGAAGACACGTTTGAACAGCTTAAGAACTCTGAAGTTTGTCTCGATTTTGCTGGTTGGAAGCAGTTTACGTGGCGATAATTATATATCGAGATACGGTCGGGATGTTCGCGGAATACAAATATGTATGTCTTCAAGTTCATTTCCCCTTATGATTGCATGATCTTAAGAGAAAATAGATTGCATCGTTAAAATGCAGTAGAACTTTAAATTGTCCACTTTTATGAAACACTGTTTCAACGGTTCTCTAGGTTTTCACACGAACATACATGATGCACCTTAGCGGCGGTCTGTTCTCCAACTTTGCCTTATGAAGAAACCAAGACATTTGCCTCGTTGTCGCTTGCCCATTACGAAACCTCGACTTCATTGTAACTGAAATCGTTTTCTGTGTTACAGCACATACACGGAGAAGGTGAATGTTGTGTTCAACCACAATGGAACAGTGTCCTACCAGGAGAAGAATACCTTCAAATTTGTGCCGGAGCGCTCTGAGGGTTATTCGCCTCTCCAGGACTACATTACAGTGCCAAACATGCCCCTTCTGGTCAGTCAGAATTCTTTTGTTTGACATAAAATGTAAATAGAAATTTGACCATAACCGCATTTGCCCCTTGATAGTGGCTACTGAATCCAAGAAACAATTTCCACGAAACTTAATACAAAATTTACGTCATTTGAGGAAAATAATCGTCTGTAATTTTTAATGAGTCGATGAATAATACTAAGACGGTGGCCACAGTACTTTCTGACGTGGAAACCACACAAGAATTTTGTTTATCGAGTAAAATACCCGCCGGCTGACAGCCGCTTCAGGTGTTTCACTTCTCTCATGTTTATTCTCCTGTGAAGGTTTATGACATATGCTTTGAAGCTTTAAAGGCGTGCAAATTTAACAAAGTCCTCTCGGCGTACGCTTGCGCAGCACACATTAGAATGGGAATTCTATTGTTTATTTTTTAAAGGCAAACAATCATTAAACACTGATCCACAAAGGACATTATTTTACTAGAAAAGAAGGTAAAGAAACTAACTTACCTAAGCGTTTGAAAGCTTAAACTAACTCTACTTATATATTCAAACTTAAAAATGCGACATAATATAAAATTGTTTTGATTTTGAGATATTAGTTTGTGCCTGGGCACACCCTGTACGCACGTGTCTGCTTTTGGTCTGACAGCCACATCAGCTGCTTCACGTAAACCAAAGTTCTAGCGACCTATTAAAACCCTGAAGATGGGACGAAATCTGTCTCTGAAACGTCGACATACTTGAACAGCCTGAGAGAATTTTACTGAATTCAGTTGCCGCGAAAGCTTAGAAAAATCTTTCATATTACATTAAACACGCGAAAAATACATGCCAACAATTTTTTTCATGTCGTGTTTGTCTGGAGTAAGTAATAACAAAATGGCGACCACACAATTTCCCACTCTTGAGTTTGGTTGCGATAAGAGACGTAAGGTTACATGTTGGATTAAGAGTATGAATATTAAAAGGAACGCAGATTGTAAATTTTTACAAGTTTTATAAAATATAATTCCAGGTATCTTTAATTACATATTTACCCTCTCGAGGCTTGAGATAATTCTCATGTGGTGGGAGCAGAACATGTAGAAGATGATAGGGTGTGCCAGAATACAAGTATAAAGGCGCACAGAAATGTATGCCTACAAGTGGCTTGTACTTACAATGTACTTTAGTCCCTCTCCATATTTGGGGTTACGTGAAGGAAACAGATGACCCGTACAAGCACTAACAGTTATCCCAGCGAAACGGGTTAGATTATTTGTAGTAAGATTTCTCAAGTCATTCAATCAGACAATTAGCCAGTTAGTGAGAGAGATCTAAATGGCCAGCCAGTCGATTGATAAGCCAATCCTCTCTTACAGAGCGCCATGTTCATGCTGAAGGACTCGAACGTATTGACGCAACTCGCATTTCTAGGATTGTCTGCTGGAATAGCGACCCCACCGTTCGCACGCATCACGGCGCACGACTTCTTCTGGGGGTATGAAGACCAGTTGTTCAGCTTGGCTGTTGCTTACAATCCCTTCGTCGAGAAAGTGCCTTACAAGAAGTTCGGCGTTCTTGTTAAGGTAGTAACGGTCATCCGAAATGCACATGATGTACGAAAACTCAGGCCTTCTGGGATGTTACGTTGTGTTGCATGATAAATATTTATTGATACTTCGAAGGATGGTATTGCCTTCAATGGGCAAGCAAACTGTTGTCCCTGAAAAATAACACACTAGGCTCCTCTGCACGGTCGGTAACTATTTACAAGTCTTTTTGTTTATGCCGAACATCCTAGTTGGCGTATGTATACACGGTATATACTTCAGTTCTTCAGAAAGGAAATCAGTCACGACCAACATTTTTTATTTGCTTTATTAAAGATCACTGAGCGACCAGGTTTCGGCTTGTACTGTATAGCCATAATCAGGCTCTGTATAAACATCAATTCAGAAACTCTACACAACATGAAGGGAAAGGCCTTGCTTTTTAGAGGAAGGCCTTTCCCTTCAGTGATTTTTAATAAAGCAAAGAAAAAGTGTTGGTCATGACTGATTTCCTCTCCGAGGAATTGAAATATATACCGTATTTACAAGTCGACATGGTATGACGTCCTAGAACACTTAAATCTTACGCCTTTTGTGTCTTCAGCCTGTGAACTCTTCAGGAACGCCCTAGGCACGTGTGGCCGACTTTTGACGAAGAGCTTACTGAAGTTAATATTTTAAGTGACGTTTTCCATTTCAGAAAAATCATACTACAAATGACCACATCACGATATATACTGGGAAGCAGGACGTAGATAAACTGGGAGTGATAACGCGGTTCAACGGCGAAGAACGCCTACGTCACTGGAGCGGGGATGAGTGTAACCGGATTGACGGGACTGACGGCACCATGTTCCCCCCACACCTTGTGAGACGCAACTCCACGGTCTACATCTTCTCTGCAGATATGTGTCGGCGATTCCCTCTCGAGTATACGGAGGACATCATAGTAAGAGCACTGCAGTTTGTCACAGTGTCGCTTGTAATGAGGAATGACAATTGGTGTTGAATTCCCGACTGATATCGGAGACTGTTATACTTATTTACCGCTGTTTCGAACGTTTAGAGTCTACGAATAAATTATGCGTTATGTCGATACACTAAATTCATAGCGACACCGAATTCTTTTTCCGATTGTCATATAATAATACTGTTGACTATGGATATTAAATGACATCCTTAAATACGTTGTAATGAAAACACTTGTAACCTGTTATGTGAAGCCAGTAGCACTGTGGATGGTTTTGAGAAGGGAAAGCCATCGCGAGATTCGCTAATAAGATGCCAATGTCATCAACTGCTCGTCAGATATTCGTAATAATATTACATCCGTGACCTGCATGAGGTTATGTCAATATTTCACCTGGTTATGTAAAACAAACGGTAGGAAATGTATTGTACAAACTGTAGGTTAGGACAAAGAGTAAATTCCCTTCACAAGGCAATAGAGGACACCTGTCTGCGGACGGCCTCCTATGCTGAAACACGCAACGAATTTGTGTTATGAGGAAATATCTTTGTAAAGCTGCATTTGGCTAAAATATTTAGTAACATTTTAGTAAAAACATACCGCAAAACATACTGATGTCCCATCAGCCTGTAAATAAAAGACTTAACCTAGATATTTTGCGTATTAAGGGAACGTCAAAAGACGCCTTAAACCATTAGTATATTGTTAATTCAACGAACTTCGAGAGACGAATTTTAAACCAGATTCACAAACGTCCCTCCCCTGACCACTTGACGATGGGAATGGAAGCATTCTTTAAAGGGTAGCTTTAAACAGCAGGTTATGCCAAGTCCTGGGAGACCATCCCATTGTGCTAAGGAGTTTTCAGATGTTGAAATATCACTGTTGAGGTGATTGAATTGGACACTCGGAAATGACCCTCGGAAATTAAATTTCATACCTACACACCTGAGGGGTTACGCAATTAGTGTAAATGCGAGGAGGTGAAGTGCTTGTACACTTAACTTCTTCACCTCCGAAGATGATCACATACAATCACTGCGGGACAGCAAAACTGGACGAAACGGTGGTTTTTCTCTAACAAACGAAATTTTAACTGCACACATAATTTATACTTTAACACTCGTAAGTGAAAGGAGGAGTCGGGGCTGTTCAGTAGGTATTGTGACTACGCTATGGGCCGGACGGCTGGAGCTTCCAATAAGTTTTTCTCTTCTCCCAAATGTCTACCCATCTCTGGGTCCCACCAGCCTCATATTCAACTGGCACCATTTTTTTTTGTGAGGGTAATGCGGCCGGCCGTACTGTTGACCACTCACATCCATTCGGAGCCGGGGTTAAGAATCAGTGGAGCTACACCTCTACTCTTCCTATATGCCTTCAAGGCAGGAACAGGGAAAAGTTTTGTGCCTTTCTGTGTATGCACGTAGTTCATTTTAAACCTTTACAAATTGCTCCTCCTGCCTTCGACGAGCTGCACCGCTCTACTGACTGACTCTGCAATTTCATTTACCGTACGTTTTCTAAAGTATGTTGAAGGTACACTTTTGACAAGAAATCTAATACTAGGCCTCACTTATCAGCTGAACCTTGTGACCTCACTTCAGGCGACCAAAGAGACAAATGTTGTTACTCTTTCAGGCTCATAACAGTATCCCAGGCTTGCGGTTCCGACCACCTCGCAATGTGTTTGCAAAGCCTGAGGAAAATCCCGAAAATACCTGTTACTGCCAACCGGACAGCGAATTTTGTCCGCCGTCGGGAATATTCAAAGCCACTCCATGCGTTTACGGTAAGGCAAAGTCGGTCAAATGGACTGTAGGCAATAAACGCCAACATCTAAAAAAAGACGAGTTTTCATCCTAATAGTTATTACACAGAGGCCGTACGCTAGTAGGCCTATACACTTTACATGTGACATCTATGCGTAAATCAATGCAAAATCAGAGATAATTATTAACGAAACTTCAATTAACCCACATTTCACAACCAAAGTTTTGTTGGCAAGATTAACCATATTTGTCATAATCACTATTCTGAGTAGCCTTACTCGGAAATTATTGCCTGTGGACACGGTTAAACGATTTATTGACGGAGACTAGAACGAAATGCCCCTTGATAAAATTTTTAACGACTCACGAATTCGCCGTACGAATCGCGTGGTGGGTTCCATAGAACAGTGGGCAGAATTTTAGGCCTAAATATAGCATGAAAAAATACTTTTTGCCTTTACTTAAGTTGAAGGGTTTTCATGAGCAATCGGTACATGCAGCAGAAACCAGTGTGCACTGACAGAAGTCGCACAGGAGGCTCAGAATTTAGAGAGTTGGAAATAATCACGGCTGTTCACCGAAGTACGCAGTGTGAGATCTAGTTACACGTTAACGCTGAGATAGGATCCCGTGATCTGTACAGTAAATAGGGGTCGGAACTCTTTTCTCTCGAGGTCCAGCAAATACTCCTGCATGCAAAGATGGTGTGTCAGGGCAGAAAAATACAAAATAATTTTGTCGTGCTAGATTTCAATTTTTTCTGCCTGTGCACAAACAAAAGATTTTCCAACAATAATTATCATAAAAATTGTAGTTTTATCGGAACTATTTTATACAGGCATAAGAGTGGACAACCGCGTTTTGACAACACAGTCATCGTGGGTGTCAGAGTTTTTATCTGTTTACAGGAACAGCCAAAAGAAATTATGAACGGGCTAGTTAAATACGTAGCAAAACAATACTTTATAAAAATATGCACGTACAAGTACATAAAACATTTAAAATAGCTCAGTATTAGTATTGCAGTATTTTGTAATATTTTAAAAATATTTTATTACCAGCATACTTGGATGTCCACTGTACTCCCTCATACGCCTATTAAAAATCTGAAGAACATACCGTGATTTTTAGCTTCTAGTTTTTCAACTTTTTGCAGCAATTGCATAAATAGTGAGTCTTATTTCACTTGCCACATACAGTGTATCCCTTCAGGGTGTCCTATTGTATCTCTTCCAGCTCCGTGTTTATGACCAACATTTAAGGACTCTTCTTATTTAGGCTGCATTACGATCTAACCACATGCAGGGGCCTTGTATAAAGGGTAGGGCATATCTCAAGTTGCAGCTTTGTGTGGCGGTATCCTTACTGGCCACTTCATGTGCCCGTAGCCATAATGGCTGCACGTTTCGTCTACACGTGTCAGCCCAGAAGCACTACTGGGTATGGAATATCTCTCAATGCCACACATGCTTTATTCCTACAGAGTAGTGCTGCCCTCTGACCACTTTGCAATATTATCTATTGTTTTTAATTTGTTGATTAATTTATCTCACGAAGGCTGTTATCAACTTGTATTCTTATCGGAACACTTTTATATGTATATACAAAAATTATTCTATCGACATTCATCTATTCGTTGACACACCCATCCATCCATTCACCCACCCAACCATCCCTTCATCCTGTTATTCATTCATCGACAGGCTTGGCTGGCCTTAAGAATTTAAATCTTTAGGAAAAAACAAATCAGAAATGGGAGCCAAAAATGTTCAGAAAGTAGGAGAGGGAAGGTAAGGCACCAGGATATGAATTACTATAAACCAAACGGAATGTCTAGCAAAGAACATCTGCAGCTTCTCGCTGTTTAGTTAAATGAGTACCGTCAACCTGGCGCGCAAGAGAAGAAGAATTATTTTTTGTATCAATAAGGACATATACGTCCAAACAGTACTGGATTGCTATTTTAAGTTTTCGTGAATAGACTGAAGTGCTTAAAACTTAACAGCACCTTTAATACTCCCACGTTTACAATCTTTAAACTTATTACAATAACTGGTATTATTCTGAGGGAATAATCGGAAACAAGAGCAGTTATTTCCCAGCAGAGCACCAGAAGGAACTATGAAGCCAACAAATGAAGTCACGGCAAATTAGCTGTTCTATTGCATACCTACAAGCAGCAGAAACTAAACTGCATAAAAATAAATAATCATAGGAGGAAATAATGTCTGTCAGCATTAAACAGTCATCAAACCCAACCATATGAAAACCCGGAGTTTGCAGACATCTTGCAGAAGCAAAATAGCATTAAGCTTATTAGTTTGTGTCAGAGTATATGACATGTAGAAGCACAAAGAATAATAATTTAACCCGCCACGTCGCACGATACTGAAACAAGTTCTGTTGTATACAGTGATTTATATTCACAACCAACTCGTACACACACAAATGATAAATTCCAACACTCAAACGCCATTATACAAACCCCTACATGTTTCAATGCCTTAATGCATCATCCTCAGGCGGCACTATGTTTAAAAACAGTGCCCCCTGAAGATACATTAAGGCATCGAAAATGTTGGGGTTTTTATAATGGTGTTTGAGTGTTGGATTTTATCATTTGTGTATGAGTTGGTTGTTAATATATCATTTTATATAAACACGTACACGGTATGGACAATGTGGTTCCCTTCTTTTTAAAGTACTGAAATTTTTTTATCTGAAAAAAATTCCTAAGGCAATATAACCTATTATTTCAAGAGATATGCAGTGGCAATTTTGAGAGAATCCTGAAGTTCCAGTGGTGTTTCCGATTAGATACTGGATTAACCAGTCAGTGTTTGTTCCTTGCCTTCGCGAAAGCTTATTAAAATCCAAAAGATTTAAAGGAATATATGGTTTCAGTGTTGCACACATCAACTTTATCGACTTTTTTCGTTTTCTGAAAATAAATTTTAAAGTGTGCACTGAATTTCTAATGAAATATAGAGGGCTCTGGCTTTTCGTGAACCACAAATTGATAACTTACAGCTTGTCTGTTACAGGTGCACCAGTTATGGTATCATTTCCTCACTTTTACCTGGGCGACCCACGTCTGCTGGAGACAGTAGAAGGACTGAAACCAGATCCGGAAAAACATGATTTGTATCTCGATATACATGAGGTACGTTGTGCTGGATTATTCAGGAGTCAGGGACGGGCTTGAATATTAATAGTGATTTGTTTGCACACTTTTTAACATAAACGGCACTTACATATACATACACACACCGAAGCAAAACATTTCAGTACTGAATTCAATTTGGTTACTCTGTTGACAGCTGAATCCACTCGATGTAACTGAAATGCCCTGGGATACTTTGAGACACCGTGATTTACCTGATGCTAATTCAGGCGAACTGTGTCCGAGGAAATTTAAATCTGTTTAGTCAAGTCAAATCAATTTTTCTGTCTGTAATATTATATTATTACATAAATATATTGAGACGTTACAAAATTTTGTGGTTCTCACACATTTGTAACATCTCAGCGTATTTATTCTTCGTAACGCACCTCCCTGAGGATGACAAAATGAGTGGCCGACACATGTAGCAGATATTACTACGTTTATATTTTCATAAACTTGCGTGCATTTGGTGGCTTAGTCACCATATCTAACTGTTCAATGCACAGTTATGGATCATTTAAAAGCAACAAGGTAGTCTTCCTCAGAGGAAGAGAGTACTGTTGCTCCCCAAAATTTGCGGGGCTTCATATCCAGCACTCCCCAGCTAAGGTAATTTACCTAGTACTAGCCGATCTTAAACATCTCTGGGAACTGGACGTATATGTAGGAACCGCAACGTCACTTACGGAAGATAACTGGAAGCTTTCTCCGAATTCCAGTTCTTAGATTTGTACGTAGATGTGGCAAATATAGGGAACTGCTAGCTACTTAGAAAATCGTACTGGACATCGATATATCGGATGACTGATCCATAATTATCAAAACTGATTGGTTACTACACTAGCATCAATGATATATTTCACGTATAATTACATGGGAAGAAACAATTCTGTCTTCCTTGGCGCAATATCCTCAAGAGAACACTATACCCGATGTTCCACACTTTCTGTGGCTTACTTAGCACACACGCCGTTTCGGAAAACGGGTTTGCTCCCGTAATCAGGTAAAGTAACATCATAAACATAACCCGCTGGTATCACTAAACACAGCTAATATTCATCTCCAGACAGGAGTATCGATTTTAGTCGGGTTATGCAAAATGCAGATGTAAAATAACAAACAATGAAACAAATTCGTGATAACAATTACACTCAGTATTTACACCTCAAGACAAAAACAGGACGATGTCTAACCTAATCCCAATATACTCTGTAATAAACTTGATCTGTGAGTGAAGTTACAAGTAGAAGCCACATGAACTAATGACGGGCAAACCGTGCACGCGTTGAGTGGCAAGTCGTCTGTGACGCTGTCTTCAGCGCTCACAGTTTTATTTGACTCGTATTTCCTGCTGTGCCACAGACTAGATTTCTCACTGTGGTTTCAATTTCAGGAGTTGGGGGTGCCTTTGGACGGCAGATCCCGGTTTCAGGTCAACATGTTGGTCAGAAAGCCTGCCACCCTCAGTCAACTTGCAAATTTTAAGGATGGTTCTATACTACCCATTCTCTGGTTCGAAACGGTGAGTACGCCTGGCACAGCATATCTTATATTACTGTAGTAGGTAAAGGCATATGCTGTCAGGTTTACGTAATTATTTACATTGATTGAAGCTTTGTGCCTAAGCGGATACTTGGAAGTAAAGCAAAGGCAGAATCAGGACAATTAATATGCGATAACTAAACGACGAAGCGCCTCAAAATTTGTGCTCCGAATCTGTTAGGCCCCACTGTAGCGAAGTAGCTAGACTGTTACAAAGAGAGTTTCAGCGCGTTTTTCAGGCTTTATGTGTGGCTAAATGGACTCTGATAGTCGTGTATTGCAGATACGAAGTTATTGTTTAAAATCTGATCACACTTACTCTCTATGATCACAAATACCTTTTCCTTGCATGTTTTAAATATGTGCAACAATAAGCAGGCAAGCAAAATATAAGCAAGCAAGCAAAAAAAAAACAAACAAAAACAAACAACCTAAGCAGCTAAATGAATAACCACCTAGTACCCATTTACCTAGCTAACATCTAGCTAGCTAGCTAGCTAACTAACTAACTAACTGACTGACTGACTGACTGACTGACTGACTGACTAACTAACTAACTAACTAACTAACTAACTGACTGACTAACTGACTGACTGACTGATTAACTAACTACTATCCATGGAGCAGTCATTCTTGAGAAGCGAACAGTTTTTCGTCTACTCACGAATTGCGCCACGTTTCATTGAACACTTACACTCATTATTGTGTATAAAACAGCCTGACACTTGTTTCTATATTGATCCATAATAATTCATTCCGAAAAATCAAACCTTGGTCCTTTAAGATCCATTTAAGTACTATCCGCCCATATATTCCCGGGTCTTCCAAGTGGTTTCTTTACTTCAAATTCCTCACAAAATCGCAAATATTCGCGACATTAATAAGTATTTAAAATACAAAATTATAAGTAAGCCCACCATTTCAAGTATATCTGTGCTCTATTCTGTACACATTTTTCGGTAATCACTACAGTAAGATTTAATTTGGCTCCGTATACAACAGGGTTGCAGACGGCTGATTTACACAAAATGCTATTTTTTACATGCTGTAGGAATCCACGCAGTAGTTACGGAGATACCTCCCCAAATTCAGGTTGTTTCATGCAGTCTGGACAGAGCAAGTAGGAAGGGACGAGATGCCTTATGATTCACATCGGGAGACAATAAGTTCGAATAAAATTTGGAAGATCTAAGGAGAACAAATATTACGACGCTTTCTTCGTAAAAATTTATTTTCACCTCACCTACAAAAACATGCAGTTACAAAGGTTAAAAATATCTAGTTTTAGAGTGGTTCGTGAATTATGAATACTGAAAATAACGCTGAAGAGTTCACGGCCTACTCCACGGTAGCCAAATATTTCTCAGAGGGAATCAAGGAATCGCAGAAATTTCAATTAAAATAGAAAGTTTCTGTATAAGGAATTGGAGCCAGCACCTTCCAAATAACGAGAATAATGCGAAACATTCTTCCGCAACATTTAATTTCATCTCCGCTCTCTTCAGTGTTCATCCAATTATCTGATTCTATCCTGAAGAATCTGTGCAGTCGATAGTGTGTCGTCAAATACCATCGTCTACCATACTTTGTAAGGACAAAGGTGTAGTTTTCTTCTTTCTGCAGAGTACATAAAAAGACTGACACAACATGCTGCATCTACCAAGTGTTTCACGCTGCTGGCCCTTGACACTTATGTATAAGAGAGTCAAGATGGATTCGCGGCACACATTTTGAATTCGCTTGAACACTCCAAGGTGGCATTTTTTAGATAGACCCTAATCCCCTCTCCTTTCAGTTACGTCAACTCTTATTTTGATGTGTCATAAATAATGTTTTTTTCATTGCACAAGTATTGTGGCCTGGCAAAATATACACTTTTCTGTCACAGATGTTTCTTTTTGCCGCCAGATGTAGGAACGCGCTTGAACGATTTTCTACAAATTTAATGTAAAGACTATTGCTATCTCATTTGTTAGCAATTATAACATCGCGTTCAAATCGAGCCTTATTTGTTGCTCCTTATTTTATTTGTTAGCAAAAATACACCCAGCGTGATACATGATTAAAGGGACAGAGCCAGGATTCAAAATTTGATTTCCGGTATGTGTCTCCTCTTTATTTAATTCTCTGCGTTTAACTTAATATTTAAGGCATTTAAGCCTTAGTTTGGGGATATTTCATAACGTAGATAAAATAACGGTTACACCTACGAAATTACTGGAAATTATAAAACGCATTTTAATTTGTTTCATGTTGTGTCATTTACTTGAATAATGAGAGAAATGGATACAGAACCTCCACAGATGCAGATGTTACAGAGATACAGACCCTACAGAGATACAGACTGCACACAGACAGAGACCCAACATAGGCACGGACCGTGCACAAATACAGACTTTACCTATATACAGACTACAAATATTATAAGTTCCTTGCACATCAGTAAAAGTGAATGTCACCACGTCCCCGCTGCTTTACGCTTAATAGATACGTCAGCCATTGTGAAAGAGGCTTGGTGGTGCCGAGGGCCGGTCCGGACGTGTACAGAAAATCTCGTCCCTAGAGGGTTCTGAACCCCAAAACGTCAAGCTCGTAGCGAGTCTCTATTCCGCCTACACCACTGCGGCCGCCATTTGTGGTCTGGTTTCTCGCTGTTATAGAGACGTGAGTTTCCCACTGCCGTGACTATTGCTGTTGCGATCCCCGGAGCTACGACAGTGCCTAGCCTGACAGTTGGGTACGCACACGGTGAATACTATATATACGTGACACCTGCTGGAGAGCTAAACACTAACAACCACCTCTGGGCTATTACAGCACGGAATCTCACATCCGAACACTATTGCGAACAGAAAGATTACTCGAATATTTACAAAACTGCGATTTATATAGTACGTGTAATATGAGACGGTATAAGACTGTGTGTACATTATGATTTTCAATTTCGTTATAATTTGACAAGAAGAGATTTTTATTTTAATTAAAAAAGTTTCAAAATAGAAATAATAAAACATTAAAATGCGATTTTCTTTAATGAAAAAGACTATTTTACTGTAATGTACCTAATTGGTAATGAGCTGCAGACATTACACTGTCATCAGCTAATTCCTTTTACTTATATACAATAAATTACAAGAAAATAAAAACTACAAACATACCGCCTATGAATTAGTTAACTTTTAGTTAATCATTCAGGTGACTGTATTACCATGCCTTCCCTTCAGAGGCACACTATAAGAATGTAGCCAATACACGAAGCGACATGAGGCCGCGCGTAGGCCAATATGCTAATAAGCTCAGAACCTGCACTTCCTGTACCCTCGTATTTATTAAGTACATCACGCAACCTTCACTTTATGTGCTTTTGAGTAAAATCGGCAATAGAAATTAAGTTTTTCTCAGCTTGATATGTCAGGGTACAACCATAAATGTACACCGGTAAACGAGGAGTTGCTTCAAGCAGATACGTACAAAGAGAGCCTGCTAGTTAGGCAGCTAGTCTTATTGGCTTGTTGAATAGATTAGACAGGTAGATTAGACAGTACAGATATATTAGGACAGACAGACTAGATAAGAAAGAGAGATTGGATAAATGAATAGACGTACCTTTAACTATACCTACATAGCTAGCTGGATGGATTTGTAGAAATATAGACTGGACAAACACATTCATTAGATAGGCCTACGTAGCTATTTAAATAGATTAGAAAGGCTTAGATAGAAAGATGGTACATAGAAACAAACATAGCTAAATGGATAGATTATAAGAAGAGAGTCATATACTGTAGAACAACTTGAAGAATAAAGAGAGAAAATACTGATTAGAATAGTCAGGTTTCATTGTACAGTACAGTACAGTACAGTACACACACTCGTATATTAGACTCATTGATACATAGAGAGCTTGGTGGGGAAGTAGAGAGACAGACAGTAAATTTTGGACTGTGCTTTGCAGGGTATTGACGGACTGCCCGTCGACATCATGGACATGATGTACCACGTGACGTTCACGGCACATCATGTTCACTTCGCCATGCAGTGTGCGCTCCCGGTGCTGTCGATCATTCTGCTTTACTTGCTTGTGCGGCGGGTCCGATGTCACTCAACAGCGGAAGACACCCCCGACGTTGATGTCGTTACGCCCAAATGATGGCCGTTCGCTTTCGCCCTTCGGCGGCGGAGATCTCCGATGTTAGTGTCGCTACGCCCACAAGATGGCCGTCCCCCGCTCCACGTGGGTCCAACTCACGTGGCCTCGTGCTGGGCGCCTTACTGCCTCCCGTCTGTAGCAGATAGTATTTGCATCTTGCGTTCTGAGTCTGTTGCATCCAATTTTGAGATCCCCATGCAGCCCCCTAGTCGCACATAGTGCCCAAAGGTCATTAATCCTGCAACCTCATTTTCACGTACAAATCAGTTACATACATTTACGTACGTAGTTCAGTTCTGCAAAGGACACCGTCACATTTATTATCAAAGATTTCCTTCATGACCTCACCCCTGTTACTTACTCAGTCTGCTTGTTTAAAATATTCCCTTCTAGTCTCTACCAGCAATGAACTCTGTATGTTATTTCTTCTGTTCTCTTTCTGTTCGGTATTCAAAATCGGTCCCCAAGAACCAACTTTCTGTTCATTCATCTCTCTCCAAACTACTAATATTGCACATCAGTTATGTTGTTTATATAAAACTACTCTAATTCCATTATTTACCATCCCTCCACATAAATGCCTTTCTCAAAAAGTCGCTTACACTTTCTTGTATCTATTAATCCTAATGTCTTCCAAGTACCTGTTATACTCCTGCATATAAACTATACGTTCCTTTAATCGCAGTTTTCTTAATATCTCAACCTATACCCATAATTTTCTACAAGGTCTTTTTTTTTTTTGTAATTCTGCCTTACTGAAGCAGCTATAAACAGAGAATTCCCCGACACCCATCAAATTCCACGAGCGAACTGTCCAATGTCACAGGTAACAGAGTCTAAGGACACGACTGCGAACACAGTGACAGGCCACTCTCTTAGACCTATATAAAAATAAATTCTTGTTCCTTTTCATTATGCACTGCCAGTCATCAAACAGCTTTCGTCAAACTAGCCCAAGAATAGCGAAGAAGTGCTCACCGCGAAAGTCTACTATTAGGAACGACATTAAACAACAAAATTTGCATATCGGTGTACCGTCCTGATCTGACGGTGAAGACCAAATTGATTTTTGACGTTGTGCCTTTGGACACTCCACTAGAAGTCTTGGCCGTCATGATGACGGTATGTCTAACGTTTGTTACCTCCTGAACTAGTTGGAAGTGAGTGGTTAGCTTCACGACCCGGTCACCTTAACTCCTGGTCCTATACTCAGGTATCCTTGCGGGCCTCACAGCTATCCGATCGCAAAGATGAAGCGACGAGTCTCCGTTCCCATCAGCAATACAATATTGATTCTACCGAAGCCTAACCACTATACTGACTGGGCCATCCCTAGTAGGTGCCGGCGATGTTGATGTGACAAGAGAACAGCTTGATTGTAAGCTGGCAACTCATACAGTGTGCCGCAAATAAGAATGCCTAAAGGATGAATTCCGTTCTCCCCATGTGTCTTTAAGGCGTTGTGTTTAGTCAAGGGAATGACATGACTTGGTAACTTTAACTTGAAAATAAATGAACAAGAAGTAATATGGACGTGAAGGTTTTTAAAATCGATATAAATAGTTTAGACTTTTACGGGTGCCGAAATGTCGGCACTGCCGTCTCTAACTGTTACACATTTGGCACCCCAGGCTGTAACACAAGTAGAACTGGCTAGACTGCTCGAAATGGAGACCACCGTGTTAAAAGCGTTTTTTTTTACGTCTGTTATGCACATCTTATTGCATGTGCGTATTCTTGTTTGTAAAATAAAGCGATGAAATGAGTTACCTTCTTTGAATTGTCTCTTCTTTGTAGGTTTCCCTTTCCGACTCTTCACAAAAAATAACTACTCAAATCACTTTCATTTCTATTCCTTACGAACTCCTCGTAGCTACGTTAAATGTATCCCCGTCTTAACTTCCGTGTTTTTCACTTGACATCCGGCAAATTAAATCTTTTACTCTTCTGGATTTTCTGATTCCATAAAAGAAATGCAAACCCAATATCACCATTTTCTTTCACCTTTCCCCTTCCTGAAATTCAGTACGGCATGTATCCATTAGGCTATTTTATGGCGCCACGCCCTCTTTCGCTGACATACTAAAGTTCTTGTTACGTAATTGCACCTTATGTTTGTGTCAGCTACGAGGAACGACACATACCTCCACAAATTTGACATGAATGACTCAAGTTCACAGAGCCCAAGTGGACATAAGAGTGAAACACGCTGATGATTCAACAAAAATCTTTAAGAATTCCGTCCTACATAAACACGTTTATGTGCATCAGTCACAATCTACCATCACCGGCCTGTCATACAGCATTTACAAGACGGCAAAATGTAACTAGATATAAATTCATAATTCTGATTTTGCTCTGTGAGATCCCACAAGTTCAAAATTATCACAATGATAAAATTATAAAATTTTATCGGTCAGTCGGTAGTTGATTTACCGTTAAGAGTTTCCGTGATTTCTAGCCAGACGTACATTCGCTTCGCAGTCCTTACCTCTTCCACCTACTCACAGTACGTGTCGAGTTTGTTTTTATTTTCACTTGATCACACTCAGACACACACCACAGTCGGTAGGACTCCTCTGGACGAGCGATCGGCCCGTCGCAGAGACCTCTACCTCACAACACAAACACTCACAAGAGACAAACATCCATGCCCCCGGTGAGATTCGATCTCACGATCCCAGCAAGCGCTCGGCCGCGCGGCCATTGGGATCGGCCAGACGTACATTTTTGACGTTAAATTGCTTAAAATCAGTAGATATAATTGCTAGGTAAATTGTTATTAGACACTAATGTTATTTAAGTTTTTGTAATCGTTTATATAAAGAAATTAGAGTCGTAGGCGTCAGCTAAGTATTCTATGTGGATCGGATAGTTTGTACATATCACGCCGAATTTAGGCGACTTAATAACTCGGACGTATGCGTTGTTGTTTTGCCAAATATCCCTTATCTGATATTCATTAATCTAACCTTTTCACCTGTTATGTGGCCTTTACTTGAGTCGTAGGTTATCACATGTTACGCAAACAATGAACATACCGATACCTTCAAAGTCCTAAAAAAACATCAGTCAAGAACTCCCGAATATTAAGTAAATCTGCCCTGATAATACTACCCTTCTTGCTTATATGGCTTAAGTATTATTGGCTAAAGTACCCGATACCCTTTTCACCACTTTGTCCTTAGCGGGCCTGCAGTCAATCTCATTTCCTTCTCTTTGAAAGGAGAAAAACGACCACATCTGCAGACATACTTTAACAGGCAAATGCATCTATCGTGTAACGTTTCCCAAATATTTACTTCTTTAAGGTTGACATTCCTTTTTCAAACGGGCAAAAGACAACGGCTTGTTCGTAATTCTTCACGAATGAGCACAACTTAATTCAAGATACACTTACTATCAGAACAAAAGCCTGAAGATCTACGTAGGTCTGACACTTGTCCAGAAAGACCTTGTGTGGTTTGGATCAATATTATGGCATCGAACATTTTGATTTAAGGGGTCGTTAACTTTATTAATTCTTTGAGGTCAATGACAAGATCATTTCCGAGCACAGACCTTCAATTCACCTCAAAAAATCATTAAAATTTCCCCTTTAGCAACAGCTTTAATTTTTCATGGATCTTTAAATAACGCACATCTCAACCTGATGTCCTTGAATATTGTTGGATGAATCACTTCCAGCGCCAAAGCAATGGCCTGGAGAGAAATTTCGTAACTGACAAGTTAATGTCAATCATATAACGTGACTGAAAGTTGAACCTGACCTTTGAGGTCAAGACTGTGAACAGGCACCTGTGCTAGCAATACCTAACTTGTGGATATTACAGTAAATAATTCGCAAGGCATTTTTATAAGTTTCCTCCAAACATACAGTTTAAATTTAAAATATATTTACATACTCAAGCACTTTTTCTTAGCAAGGCTGCGGACGTAGAGCCTAATCACAGATTCCAGTATTACTCATATTTCGTATTTATAGCTCAGGTTGGCAGGCTTGGAAACAAACTCTCACAGTTTACACTGTCCATGCCGTGTACGTACTTGTATAGAACGATAAGCATTACCAGCCAACTCGTACACAAGCGCTGAAGTGGTGTGCAAGCATTTGTGTTCGAGTTGGTTGTTAATAAATACCATTCTAAACTCTCGCATGTTCATATACATGAACTGGATACAAGACTTTGTCTTCCGAAGACCTGAACCTTGCGTTTAGGAGCGAAAGATGACTTTATTTATAGTACAACTAAAACAATATTGTTAATCTTTGTACTCGCAATGTGAAGAAAACAGATTGGTGATATCACTTGCTGAATTTTGTGCTACACCTTACAAATGTGACGGTTCGCCACACACCTGTTTTACGTCACATTTTCCTATACTTTATGCAGTAAATGCAGGTCCTCATCTAAGTAAGCCTAGTTTAAGAAATTCCTCTCTTCTGGCGCAGAAAGCAGAGAGCATCTCCATCATGAAGGCCACTCGTTTGAATGTGTTTGTGAAGAAACTGCAGTTTTAATTACAATCAACCACAAGATACACTCTTTTAGCAAACTGCTGGGTTTTTAATAAAAACTGTTTGTACTATAAGCTTTAAAGGGAAGAATAATAAAAAAGAAGACTTTCGAGTTACTCAGACCATGAACGTAGGAGCAGCCATTTCCTCGAAACGTCAATAACGGTTTATGAATCGACATGGTGTCATACCCTGGACGTCTGTAGTCTCGTTACCTGAATCAGCTTAATAACAGCGACTCTGAAGGACTTGACCTTCACCTTGAACTACGTATTTATGTTCATGACATTCAGCTTTCATCGCTCTGCAAATGAGGCTTGTTGTCCCCTGGATTGCGACACAGTTATGATTCGTTAAGTGGTGACAAACATGCTACCTCCATACACTGCTTTGAAAATGGACGCAGGAACTTCGAAGCGTTGATAACTACGTACGTACGAAAAAAAATATTACCGCATAAAACGGTGTCGTAACCTGGACGACTAAACTAATAAAGAATTTCGGCTGAAGAAATTCGTGTAAGTAATCACTTGGGATATTTACGCAAGTGGCTAACAATGAACATGAATGTGGAAGGATATTTTGAGGACACTGAATTACACTGTCCCAGCATACGGTACAATGAAAGGGATTTTGTATTTCAGGTTGAATAAGAAAAGGAAATTTCCTGAAAATTTGAATATTTATGGACTTGACAAGTAGCTTGAGACGCTGTTACCTCTCAGAATGAAGATCATGTTTCATTTTCTACTAAACACGAGAATATTTTTTGCCTGGAATGACAGAGAAAAAGCAAGAACATCCCAGGCAATAGAGTCCATGTTCTTGCAACGATTCGAACTTGTTAACATAGTCTAAATTTAGATTGGTTGTCCATGTCTGGTATAGCACATTTCTTTCTGGATAAACTTCGAATAGGAGCATTTTATAAAGCTGGGCCGCTACTTTCAGTATTTACTTAAAGTGACACGCTGGTTCACATAAATCATTTGGGCTGACCTCAGAAATGACAAGTCAAGGTGAAGTAACAGGTAAGCAGTAATCGTATCCTATAAGTAAGATAGGACGTCCTTTCATTAACTGTCAATAACAAAACGCCAACACAGCAACTTTAACTTATGTAAGTTATCAATATGGGCCTACTTTATTATGTCAAATCACGCTGCGTGCAGTATATCGCATCTAAGATCGCTTCATGTGTCCACAAGGTCGTCGTTATCCACATGAATGACAAGAGCTGGTATTACTTACTGCACGTGTTTGACTTGTGAAGTTTTGCCTCGTGAATAAATTATGTAATTAGGGCTCCTACTGGGAAGCGGTCCATCCCAGTGCGAGGGTTCAAGAAGAAATCCCTGAAAAGACGTCGATCTACGACACTCGTACTATGCGAACACTGTCATGTATGTTAGTTCTTAGTGATTTACTGTAAAGGTCGCTTTGCTCAAGAGCATAAACGGACCTTGGCGCGCTTTCATTCCTCTTGGTTCAATATTTGACACGCGATTTAAAGGAAATGTGTAAATTTTATCAACGGGGACCACCGTGCAAAATATTTGCACATGCCATGAAAAAAGACCCTAATTTTATTTAAAATACCTTTCAATATTGTGCACGTTTAACGACGAACAATGGGAAGACTACACGGCCCTCAGCTTGGTGAGATCTTCCATTTCAGGAACTTTACTACTTGCTTTTCGCACAGAAGTAAACACAGAAACGAAAAAGACGGAAGAGTATAACATGTTAATTCCTTTTAATTACCTAATAGGTAACTCCATGTTCTGCAAACCTCTACCGATGAAGTAAATAACAGTGAAAATGAATTATATTTGTGACATTATTATTAACGTTTAGAATAATGGAAAAATATAAGGCCTAATGAAAGTGGTGGGACATGGTGTGCATATGTGATTTATGCTATATGAATTTAGCTTCGTAAAACAACATGCTTTTGAATTCGGGCCAGCCATCAAACGACGGCGCAGTCATAGCAATCTGCTTTATGGTTCACGTAAAAGTTATGGGGCCACTCTGCATGCTGAAGCGTAAGGAGCTTCAGACTCAACTGTTCATGCTAATTACAGATAAGCACTGCTAAAAACAAACCCTAAATATTACGGAAAAGTACATAAATTTCTATGAAAGCCACTGCCATCTAAAATTTCTGAGTCTGATATTACATCTTAAATCAGAAAGAGACCTTGCATAACTCAGTGTACTTACCAACGGCATGCTACTGTGCACCTTCACTGCACGCTTTCGTAGTCCTGTACACCAACAAACGTGTACAGTGGTGTACTTTGGCCATGGCAGTGGTTGCAAAGGGAGCAGGCCAACACTCGCCTGCTGATTACGAGGAACCCAAGTATTCAAGTTAAAAACACATCGGGCAGAAGTGCAGCCGTGTATTGAATTCGACTTATTTCTCTTATACGGGATAGGATTTCCTATTGTGTTCTTTTACTAGAGTTGAGAATAAATTTCACTCTGGGCTTGTTATATACTTAACATCCAAAAAACTGCGACCACTGAAAAGGGGCAGACTAACGTTTTTTAGAGGCTCGTGTATATATGTATGTTTGTACGTGTGTGTGTGTTCCCTGCAAGTTTCCCCATGAGGTGAGGGACGCCCACTCACACTCTCAAGGCCAAAGGTTTACTGCTGAGTAGCGATAAACCATCGTGTAGCAGAGGGCATTGACGTCCTTTGTGTGACGCAGCAAGGACTACACGCCCCCCCCCCCGCATCATATGCGACAATAGCGTCAAGACTGTTGCATATGCTTGCACACTCAAGTGGTGGTAAGGGCGGAGGAGGCGCCAGACAGGTCTCAGCTGAGATGCATTCATGTCTGTAATCACAGGCAACTCTAGAAAATACATATGGCGCAGAAACGGAGCCTCCGTTCCTGCTAGTCCATCAGAACGACACCACCACCGCTACGGAAATTACCGCCAGCAACGGCCACCGCGCTGAAGCTAGGCCTGTCTCCGCTGGCTTACAGCAACGGTTATCAAAGTGTGGTCCGCGGAGGTTATTTTTGCCTTCCTGTTATCAGTTAACTAACTAACTAACTAACTAACTAACTAACTCACTCACTCACTCCATGGAGCAGAGTCTTTCCTGAGAAGCTAACAGTTTCTCAGCTAGTCAAGAAATTCCCCCATTTTATGGAACTCGAAGGTTCATTACCGCATTCACAAGCGCCCGCCACCTGTGCCTATCCTGAGCCAGATTAATCCAGTCCATGCCTCCCCACCCCACTCTTCCTGTTATCACGTATTTGGCAGAAATAACGTGTCGAATTTTACGTTACTCAGACCGCGCACTGTAATAACTATACAGCAGCACAGATCCACCAAGTGTTCAGACTGCACTCCTGCATGTTTCGAACCAATCAGTCGGTTCATCCTCAGGCAGAGTCACAATTTCACAAATCATACACTATCCAACAATATGAATCCAAGATCTGGATGTAGTTGTTAAAATACACCAGTTTAGTTGTTAAAAGGAGGGCTGTGGAGTCGGTACACAAAAACTCCAACTCCGACTCCTTCATAAAACTCAATATGTGTTAATAACGGTAAACCTGTAAGACATTTCATCGCCACTACGTGAATCACGAGGCTACTTTTTTGACTTATAACCTATACTTAAGTGTAAGTCTAATGGTTACTGTGAATATCAGGGCTCTGGATTTGGAGTATCTACCTAGTAGTTAAGATTTTAGACTGAGGTCGGAGTCGGTACATTTTTACCGGGTCGGTGTCGGAGTCGGTACATTTTTATTGACTCCAACTCCACCTAAAATTCCTTCCGACTCCGACTCCACAGCCCTGGTTAAAAGGTAGATAAAACTGGGGTGCGTTGACATCCGCCGATATATGTGAAGCAGTTTTTTTAACGCACTGTGTTACTATGAGTGACAGGGTGTGTTTGGGTCGATGGACAGACAAAACTGCTCCACATATATCGACGGATGTCCACGCACCCCAATTTTATCTACCTTTTAACAACTAAACTGGTGTATTTTAAACAAATATATCCAGATCTTGGATTCATATTGTTGGATAATGTGTGATTTGTGAAATTGTGACTCTCCCTGAGCATGAACCGACTGATTGGTTCGAAACATGCAGGAGTGTGGTTGGAACATTTTAGTGTATAATAAAGTGTGCACGTACTTGGTCTGTGATGCTATAAACGTGTCGAATATTCGAAAATATAACATTTGTTTTATTAAGAGAAATCTACGTTGAATCGACTTTCGGAATTTGGACGCACACGGGAATAAAGACTTTCTACATTACGGCAAATGTCACAGAACTGTTAACAAAGTGAATTAAACTAAGACCACGCAACCAACAAACGAACGAATGAAAGAACGAAACAACCAAAAAGCTTACCAAGGGCACAAATACGTGCGAAGTGCAAATCACCGATATCGTCTCCGTTAAACCATTTCTGCTTACAAAGCGCATAGTTTGAAAGTTAGAACTGCGCACCTTACAAGTTTCAACCGGGCGTGACCTTATGCTAACGGGGTTGGCATCTTGAATGTGGGCCTTGACATGTCCACATTAAGGATTATCGCTGCTGCATGCATGTCTGGGGATTGAACCAAGAGGGGCTGTCACAGCAGTGGCCGATGGCCTCTGCCTTAGTGGAGGGTGCGGGTGACAGGACGGGTCATGCCTCGTCTTAAATTATACCTTGACATTTGCCTTAAAAGAAGAAAAATTACAGAAAAATCCCGATCAATTTAGTTGATAACACTCAACCTTCTGTCGACTTGTACACCATTTCATTGGCAATCTGCACTGGCCTGACGACTTTTAAGTGACCTTTGATTGTCAGAGACATGGGTCGGCACAAGCGCCCTCCATATACTAGAATTAGGACCCATCGTGAAGGAAAGTTGTTAATTCACTATTATTCATAGTCATACAACGGAGTTGTGTATAAAATAGCAGGCCCAGGGCTTCACACTGATCCAGTTACAATCCTATAAACAGTGGCCCAGATAACCGCTCGGGACGGCCCCCCCCCCCCCAAGCCGACCCCTCGCCGACTCAATAATTGGAAGCCCCCTGCAATTAATTACCAACGAAGTTGCTCCCTGATCTCATAACAGCGAGTTACGGTTCTCAGCTCCACAGACACAAACACCTGCTCCATCATGGCAACAAAACGAAACAGGTGGCATCTACCTCGATTCTATGCCGATCTTCGAGGTTCAGACTGGAAGACTGAAGAATCAAGGTTTGGTTCCCAGAGGAGGTGAAGTTTCATCTTTGCAAAATTTTGTCCAGCCCGGTTTTAGAGCCCATCGGACCTCCTACCCAGCGGATTCTTGGGGCTTTTACTTGGGATTCAGTAAACAATTTTATGCTCCCGATCTTGCAGGAACATTATAGAGACTGGATGAAGCGATTTATGTGTGTATTTTTGGAAAATGTCATGTAGCTTGATGAATAACTTCAGGCATTATTTAACGCCAGTGGTGTTGCACAGTACATACTCGTATGTAGTGGATAGAAAGGAACACAAGACGGAAGCGGTCCCGGACTGTTCGATACCATCGCGAAATTCGCTCTGAGGCTGTAACACAGACGCGCGAAAACTTAAGTTTACGACGTACAGTTTTCCTCATAAGTGAATTTTATAATAAGCTCAGGTAATGGTGATTTACAAATTAGACAAGCCTGTTAAAGCCTCTGTTACGAGTATCTCCTAACGATGACGCGCTCGACCTCCTGAAATCTATGCAACAAGCCTGAGCTTTCACCAGCCTCAGTTTACATCATTGCAACACCAGATTATCTACACCACGGAATTCCATTAAATTTATCTCGTCTCAGACTGAAAGCAGAAATTTGTTTCCAGTAACGGCTTATCCAGGCGATTTGCCTAACGTAACTGATTGATGGTCTGAAGCACTAATTCTAAGGTCCAAGGTCTTCCTTATGTAGGCCACAGATATCTAGCTGATGAAGGAAAGATCCGTTATTACAGAACCCGAAGGTTTATCGCAAAACCGACTATTGAAGCTCTAAAAAAATTATCCACCTCAAAGATTTGAAACCCACTTCCGCAAGACGTGTTCCACTATTCCTGTACAAACGCCTACACTTTTATGTAACCTTATGTGGGGGACGCTCATCCGTTAGAGCTGCAGGGCTGCGGCCTTCCCAGAAATTTACAGAAAAGTAATACTACATATCAGAATAAACGTTTGGTTAGGAGTATTTACATTCTTTGAAAAACATGAATGAAATCATTTTAAATTAAAATACTTGCGACGGAATCTAAGCGCTACAGAAAGCGAGTCGTCTGTGCCCCTACCCAGACGTTGCCTGTTTGGTCAGCGCGCCTAAGGCGAGTGGTGGCAAGACAGCGGTAGCTAAGTTGCGGGTGGGCTGCAGGCACTGCGGCCCAGAGAGGGTTTAAACGAAAACTTTATATACCTGTTTACTTTTCTAAGTTTTCAAACGCTGGCATTTTGATAACAATTTGTATCTAGCTGTTTTTAAAAACCATATTTGCAGATATTTTGATTTTAGTACTTGCAATTTTAATATAAACATGGACAAGAACGGTGTAAAGTATTTAAAGGACACAAATATTTCGAAATTAACTCTACATGACAAGACTAAGAATTTAGGTGGCGCAACGCCTGATTTAGTTATTTCTCAGCCATTATCAAGCAGAATACAAACTTATGTGCGAAAATTTAACCCTGCTATACACATGTTAAACCTGCTGAAGTGGCTATACTGAAAGAAAGGCTCTACTAGGCCTTCTCATTAATCGTGTAATAATACTAGCTTCAGCCCTACCATAAGAAAGTCCTGCGAACCTCCACCTGTCTTAGCCCATAAAATTTCTCATTCAGAACCTCCCATGCTTTTCGCGTTTCTTCCCTTCCGTGCCACATGCCTGGTTTATCCCAGCTGTTTTTTAATCACTCCCACTATAGCAAATTATAAACCGAATGTTGCGGTCAATTACTTAACATTACTTCGTCACCCGGAGGTATGAGGTTCGAATTTCGACAGAGATAAGGCATTCGCGGCTTTCCCTAGTAACTCTAAAAAAGCTCAGGTATAGCATTTCAGCGAAACCATGGCCCTTTCTTTCTAAATCCTTTGCTATTTGTCATTCACCAATGATCCAACCATTAGACGCTATGCAGACCGGGATACCTGCATCATAAAATCAACCGCGAATAAAGAAGTACATATTATATTCCTCGTTTTGATGTTCTTTCCCTGTTTGTTACTCATGTTCATCTCACGTATTCTTGCTGTAAAATATGGATCTGTGTGAAACTATTGCTGGAATGAATTTAGCAAAGAACTTGCGACACTAATTACTGCATTTCATTGATTTGACATTATATGTCTAAATATTTCACTTCATGGAAACAGAAAAAATCAAATTGCCCTACACACTTTTCCACTTTCACTTACTTACAGACGCGTGTAATCTTGACATTTGTCACTTCTTAAGAAAGGCCAAGTCGTAGGAACCGTGCCCTTGTACACATATTGGCCAAATCTCTTTTTCCCACCTACCATAGGTATAAGTGACACAATTATTTACTCGGCTCTTAGTGCAAATATTGGCACATTTGTAAAGCAAACGACTTTCGGGGACACAGTGTTACGCGATATTATTGCTGTATATTCAAATAATTTAGACTGAATATCATGCGTCAAATTTTAAAATACCGGTTTCACATATGGAAGATTATTGTTTCTGATCAGAACCTAAACCGGTTATTCAGTAATTTTTGAAATATACGTCAGTATTTATTACAAACAGCATACGACAAACGTTGGTAATTAGTGCTATATTTAGTGGATGCGCACTGGCAAAAGCCTAGTGTTGCCAGTCATATCCAAAGGAATGTATTCGAAACCGAACAGATAATTCTGATTTAATTTTATTAGAATAATATTTATTGGAGTGAAGGAGCAGTATCTTTCGATGTGTATCGGACACGTCACCGTTAGTCCTTAGCAATGCACTGTTCATAAGCCTTTATAGGCGCTTTCGCAGAATTGCAAGAAAAATCTAAAGCAATTAAATTCAGTTCGGAATCTTTTCTCTTTCCATTTGCCGTCTAAATACTTAAAGTTTAAAACTTAAAACTGTAATTTTGTCTGTTGTTTTATATGGGCGTAAAACTTTACACTTCAAATTAAGACAACATAGGCTGAGTGTGTTCCAAGACTAGGGTGAGGAAGTAAGAGCACACTGGCAGAAATTGTGTATGAGAGACTTATTATCTTTATCAAATATTACTTGGGTGATCATATGAAGGAGGATACGATGATGGGAACATGTGGCACATACTCTGCAACAGAGAAATCTCTACGCGACTGCGGTGAGAGAATCAGAAAGCAAGAAACGGCTTGGAAAACCTGGAAGCATATGAAACTAAAATACATGTATTAGAATATATCCTAAATAAATAGGACGGGAGGGCGTAAGCTGGACTAACCTGGCTCAAGTTATTGAGAAGTGGCGAGCTGTTTTCTACATATTAATGAATTCTTAGGTTTTATAAAATACGGCGAATTTCTTGAGTAGCTGACGAAGTATTGGGTTTTCAAGGAGTCTTCTGCATGGAGTTAGTCATTTGCTTAGTTACTTAGTTAGTTAATTAATTCCAGTGTGGTTAGAGGATTACTGACATCATGTTGGACTTAGGATTCCAACTTGCTCTATGAGAATCCCGGGTTCGGACTGGTTTCACAACGGAAATTTTCGTGGTTTTACCCGCCACTCTAATCAAAATCCGCGGAAACGTTAAAACATTATGCCTCCACTTTCTTTCACATTTCACCGTTTTCGCCATTCGCAATCACATTCTTTGACATTATGTACTATACAGTCTTGAAAAGTGTCACTAGACACATTAAGATGCACATCAACGACAGAAGATCTTTTATAAACAACTCGAAATATTTTTAACAGCGAAAATATTCAAAAAATTCAGGATAAAAATTCTCGGCCCTTTGCATTGCGAAGGGTTCTGCAGTAGCACTTGTAAAGTAATAGAGTATACTGGTGTCCATTTATTAAACTCTCTGTTGTCTGACGCGTTGAAAAGTTGCCGGGATTACATTAATACTGCCTGATATTACACAACATTCGTCCAAAGAGAATTTATAAATTCAGTTCCTACCTCAAAGTAAACACACTTCGCCTCCATAACAAGACAGATTTGTCAATGTTGTTTGGAGACGTAACTGCGGTTTATGTTAAGAATCATAGGAAATAAATAAATACATTATGTGGGCAGAATGCGGGGTTTTAACGTTAAAAAAAGTGGTACATATATTATCCACTGCGCTTAAAGGGTTACTACAACTGCATTATGAAGAATGTGGAAGAAAGCAGATTTGGCCTAACATGATGCATTATAGCGGCATCACCTGCAGACCACCTAACTACACAAATAAATAAATAAATAAATACACAATATCATCTTTGACAATATGACAAATACATTTATCACCTTGTTCACAAAAGGTTACTATTGGGCCGTAATCTTAGGTACATCCAATTACTCTTCTGTTACCTGGACACAACAATAATTTTAGTAAGACTAAAGGGTATCGCTTCTGTCTTGCATCTGGGAAATGCCCAAGTCAAATCTCCTACGGGACACAAACTACCATGACACAATTTTTCCATCTTTCTCCCCAGTCCGTCTAGGCAAATGCCAGCGATCCTTCTTTTTAATCACCAGCATTTACTTCCACACCTTTCCTATTCTTTATTCTCTATCAACTTAGATTTCAATGCATAATAGTCAGTTACTGAAGGTGTAATTAAATAAGAACTGCGTTCGTCCATAATAGGTTCCGGAAATCGATGTTGCTTTGCGTCATTTCCTATCGTAGTTCCAGAGTTTCCTCAGTAAATGGCTCACTTTAACAAATGCGATGAAAAAAGAAGTGCGCTGTAAGACGACTGCCTTGGGAGTTCTACACGGCTCTACAAAGAGCTGATGTGAATAGAAAGTGGAGTTTTAGTTTGGCTGCAACTTTCGACACAATCAGTCGCGTCGCGCCGTGTTTACTACCACGCGTAGGTGACTTCTTGTCTGGGTGAGTAAGAGCAGCTGTTACGTTCGCAAGGTGGGGTCTGAAATTTGAGCGTTACTGACTCATTTAACAAATTCGAAACAGGATACTTTTAGCCAATTTAATGTTGCTTTGACGTACTCTTTTACGTTATACGGGAGTGGGGTCAATTACTTCAGAAAGGTAATAGTAGAACTGCGCGTTGATATTTGGATTAACACTTTCCATCTGCATAATTATGGAGAAAATATTAATAAAATTTTTGAAATCTGATGACAACAAATATCCTCTGTTTCATTGCAACAATAGTAAAGGTAAAGGCAAAGCTGTTTCTGGTTTGATCAAGCACCACGCCGTACAGGTGTATGGACAGTGGAAGCACAACTCGCCATTTTAACCTCTAGAGTACAAGGAAGTGAGTGGGCAGGTTCACTAACTGGTCACTTTACTCCCAGGAAGAGATAGCCCAGTGCCAATTGTATATAAGACTGGGAGGACCCAAGAGGCGGTCTGGGCACTTTGGACGAGAGAAGCTCTTGTGCCGGCCGGGTACCTAACAAAGACACTTCCGTCCCTCGGACTGTAGCCTAAGCAGCTACACGGACTTCGTCACTCCGGCTGGCATAAATAGCAGTACGGGTGGTACTGGCAGCAGTAGCAGTAGTACTACTAGTAGTAGTATCAGCATCAGCAGCAATAGTACTAACGTCAGTATTAATAAAATAATAATAACAACAATAATTACTTTAAAGAGCAAACAGTCCTTTGTAAAGAGGTCTGAATTTGGCTTGAGCATGGGTATTTGACTTGTTTCTTTTAATGGTTTTCAGTGATAGATATTTTAATCCACACTCAGGGGCCGCATTATTTCTAAACACTTTACTTTTTTCAGAATTAGTTCCGAATCTGAATGTGCCAATATCAGAGACGCAGAAAATCTGTTTGATCTAATAGAAAACGTGTAATGTAAATAGAAGATACTTCTAAAATATACTGATCAATTACAAGATGTGTTTTTGTCATTTTTAAAGAGATTTTCAGTATGCCAGAAAATGTATCGTCGAAGGCAATATGGTTAACATATAATGGATTGGAAAGGATGAAGAAGTAGGAAGTCGTGGCATAAGGGAGGTACAAACCAGGAATTTTGGGTTTGGGGTTCAATAAGTGTTGACTTAGCAATGAAACGACACGGATCAAAATAAAATTCGACCGACAATTTTAAAGAATATGTTTCGGTTATTTTTCGGATTTATAACTGCGTAGCTGATGTAGGGTCAGGTGGCCCAGTGGTTATGGATAATGAATTGGAGAACATTAGCAAGGCAGTAGTCCTGTTGCATTTTGGGGTCCTGTCGCCGTCTTTACACGCCGTGCGATAAACAGCAGTCACGGCACTTGATGAAACCGCAAAATACGAAGCACAAACAACATTTTATTGACTAGCTTACAAAGACAAAATTAAGTATATATAAAGGAATATTTGTGCAAAAATTTTACGACAGTACTTCTCTTCTCTTTCAGTTCTTACACAGAGATAAAGTCTAAAAGGTTTTGACGATGGTGTATAATATTGTGTAGTTATGGGTATATGGACTTTATCCATCGTCCGAAGAGTCAGATATTAAAAACATTAAAAATTAAAATCATAACGTTTCGGAAGCTGGCTCTGCTTCCGAAACGTTTTGATTTTAATTTTTTAATATTTTTAATATTTTACCCTTCGGACGATGGATAAAGTCCTTAAACCCATCACCACACAATCTTACACAGAGATGTCGCCTGTGTTGTTCCTAGAATACATCCAGCCCATTTTCTGAGTGCATTTCAAATATTTCGTCTAGGCAAGTGAATATAACTCAGACAGCGTGTTCTTGGTGAGTTACTGTGATTATGAAGTGTCAGATGTGTCGTATGTGCTAGAAACCCTACTGAGATGTTTTCATTCTTTTCGGGCCACAAGGACACTACAGAGTACAAGCCGTCTGTCTACGTAGGATGACATAACGTGCATTTGTAGAATTGTATAAAGCATAATTAGTGTTTGCCTCCTTATCAGTTACCTTTCCATTCACGCCATTACTTGGCGTTCCTCCACCTTTACGGTCCATACACATGAGATTCGGTCCTACAGAAGCCTACGTTTAGAACGCATAAATTTTGGGGTTCTTGCTTTCAACTCTAACAAGTACAGTTCAGACTTAAATTTACGGCTATCCCACCACTTTTCCGCATAGTCCCCGCATATCTGAAGCACTTATCATATCGTGGTACGATCTTCTGTATGCTCTGTTGACAAAGTCCGTGCCCTGTGTCATCAGTCATCTTCTAACAACCATCTAACCATCGTGACCATTTCTAATTATGTGGCCGCCAAGGTTTTGCTTCAGCTCTGCAAATACGAGAAAATCGCTCGTCTACGCCTCAGTCACGATCGCTGTAGGCTTGTAGTTATGATATGACACGCTGTGCAAACTTATTTTACTCTCCGACCTTCCTTGCATTAACCCTTTAAAGACGAAGCGTATCTGTTTTATATAAGGACTCAGTGCGTACCGCGCTGTAAACACTCTCCACTTCGGTTATAAAAACCAATCTCTTAATGTTTTATAAGGCAAAAGTTGCTGTTTGTTCTGAGATCCGTACAAAACACATAAACGCAATGTGGGCACCACGTAGAATTTTTTAATGTTAAACCTGGTCGTATGTAAATCTACCGCTAGGCTTTAAAAGGTTAATAGCCTTTGCGTTAGCGTGTGAAGCGGGTTAAATACAAGGCATATGGAATCCTGTAAGCAGTTATACAACTGAAAATGCGAAGACGCGTGCTAAGTTTGAGAAACTGATGTGTTGTTTGAAGGTTTAACTATCGTGAAATTATTCGAAATTATTTTATCGACTCTACAGTGGATCGTAAAGCAGACAGGTAGCGTTGCGACGAAATTAAGTGGACAGTTCTTGTGCAAATTTTGGGAGACTGTTTAAAGTTAAAAAAACCAAAGGTAGGGCTCTCCTTGAGTACGCCAGGAAGGCATGCGGGAGAGAGGAAGTATAGCTTTATTCATTATTAGCCCGGGACATATACACGGCAGTGATCAGCCGTGTATATGTCCCGACTGCTTACATTCCCGGAGAAAGAGTTCCCCGGACACCCACTCTATAGAAGATGAAGAGAAGAGTACACAGGATCCAAAAGGTGCTCAACTCCTGTCACGGCACGCAACAACAGCAGGTGTTTCAGGTCTGCTGAAAACCCCCCGCTGTTCACTGAGTGTTCTGTAACTGACTCGTGACTCGCTTCGCGTGGGATCGCTGTCTGTCTCGGTTCTGAGACCGAAAGTTGTTACGCCACACTAGGTGGCGTTCAGTTCTTGCTCGGGTCGCGACTGCGGAAGGATGGAATAAGACAAGAAGAAAGAGTTTCCGACACGGTACTCAACCTACTTTACAAACAGAAGATTGACGGTAATGTTGTTTTCCAACCTCTCTGACGATGTTACACGCAAGTCTGTTTTCACAACAGCCAGCCTTTGGCCACCTCACTTGGAGTCTCTCCTCTTCAGAACAGTTTTATTACTTATGTGCCCCTCTGACCTTTGATTGCAGGCTTCTAAGGGGCCGCCGTCTCCCACTGGCCATCGTTTAACTCCGTTTCCTTCAACTCTTCCCCCTTATTCTATACCCTCGCTTTTCCGGTGACTTATCCTTCTACTCTGACGTTAGGGGCAGCAGGTTCCTCCAAACCGTTGCCCTTCCTGAAAGACTACACGTCATTATATCGTTGAAGAAAACAATCTAATTTAATTGGCGTTTTGTACGTATTTCTTGGTAAGCAAGATTGATTTAAGACTCAGCTGACACTGACGCGTCAGCAGGTACGTAATTTGGTTAAGCTGAAGACAGAGGAAGACCATTTGCCCGAAACGTCAGTGTCAATGCAGAGGCATAGGCTTAGTCAGAAGTTAGAACAATCACCTGATCAATGACCGCCTTCAAATACTGACGATGGACAAGACGGAACAGCTCGTACAAATATCTGCTATGCCTATGACAGCAAGCATATTTAATCACGTGGCTTCCAGTTCATTGTCTGTACTGTGCTCCTCTAGCATGAAACGAAACCAAAAGGCAAGAGATTAGCAGGATCTACTCTCTTCTCCTGGCGGCGTTATTTACTTTTATTTTTGTGTGTTAAACATATCCTCCTCTTCTTACGTTGGCGTTTCAGATTTACTTACACGCACATCTAGCACAGGGTTTTGAGCGTTTTAAAGCCTGCCATTCGTCGGTATTAGGCAACAGTTGATACTGTATCTTTTGCCTTAACGTACTTGTGTAAGATTTCGGTCATTAATTTCCTTCGCAACTCGCTTCCAGTTACCAAATCTTAACATTCTTACGACTTTGTGTTGGTCAACATAGCCTAAAGTCTGCCCTTATGACCAATGAGTGAGAGCCAGCGGACTACCAGCTTGGCCACTTCACACCCTAGAGGTTTCACGTCATTTTAGCAATATATTTAAGAATGACGTATCGATTATTTCGACTTAACCAAAATTACATCACATATAGTAACATGTTTTAGCTTTTTTGCAACCACTGCACGCGCCGTTGATTAGCTTGGTCGAAAGTAAACTGAGATAAATTATCATATGCAGAGATACATAAAGGATCAGATATATATTTTTGAAAAACCTTGTACTTGGGGAAATTGCGCCGTTTCGAATGATAGATTGCCCAATCTTTCAAAACAGGAAGAAAAGAAAAAAAGAGGGGAAAAATATATACTTATATCAGTAATGTACAAACTTGGGCCATTATAACAACGGGACTCAGGTTCGAAACTCAGCCGGGGCGTCATTCTAAGTTCGCGCTTATCTGTTCTGTGTGAGCAGAAACTTTGTAATACTTGTATGTCTATCTACTAGAAAACATGCAAAACATCTACACTTAAAGGTTTCACGGTTCTGAAAACAAATTCTTTATCGGAGTAAAACAGCACAATTAAACAGCGCAAATATAAGAATGAGCAATGTATTCCTCAGCCTGAAATAGTAGCAGAATTATGTATACAATAATAAAAAATAGGTCAAGTCAGGTTTCCTCGCTAAAACTAGCTACAGAAACTCAACTACATTAAAAACACAGCAATGAACTTTAGCTGCTCTTGAGCTACAGAAAATAAAGCTTCAGACTGAAAAGTTCTTTGCCAGAAAATAAAAGAGTTGACCTAATTAAACTCAAACGGATTTTGAGTTTATTTCCTTGATTTATTTCATCCACCTTACTTCATTTCTGCCCGCCACTGTTTTCTCTTTTTGATCGCATCCATAACGGCTGTGGGTCTCCCCGCGCCTCTAATCCAACCAGTGCCGGCATTTCCTTCGCCTGGGGTAAAGCGGCCGGTGTGTGAAGGGAACCTCTCATGTTACTTGGCGCCGAGGTCGAAATGCTTGGCTTTATACGACCACACCCACCCACGTGTTCATGGTATGAACAGATTTTGCCATCCACCAGTATTGCTTAAGTTCTGTTTAGGTTAGCTATTGAACCGGTAGGAGCCATTCCAGTCATCTGGCTGGTTCTTAGCGGAAAAAAATAGCGCAGCAAAACTTCCACTTCCCAGTAGATAAAATGAAGTACTCATAATTTAAATATCTGAAGTTGTGAGATTTGGTCCATTTCTGTTCTTAGCATCAAACAAGTTACATACTACACAAGATTAAGGAATTCTGTAAGCAACCGCTGCCATTCTGACCGAACTCTGACGAAAAATGTACAGCGTATAGTATATATATAAGTTATTCTTTCTAAAATGAGTAACAGAGAACAGTCATTAATTTGACTTAACCTTATAAAGACTTTTCCATGTACTTTTCGTGCTACCTAGCCAATTCTTTAGCCCCCGAAAAAACATGCAAAATTATGACAAATATGTCCGTGCGAGTCCCGGAGCTTAATCGCAGCAGAAGGCGTTTTTAGAAACTTACGCCCCAATCTAACATCGGGTTAGAGGACCTAAGAGCGAAATTCCTGCTTAACTATGACCAGTTACCCCGTCAGCTGCGTTTACGTTTGTTACACTGCATTTATTTTCATTATAAGGAGATGGTAGGGGAGTTTAGAAGGGCGTTAACGGAATTTTCAGCACTTAGTCTGGGTCACTAACATTATCCTCATTAAATAAATTACAAATATACGTATAGCTTAATAAACACCTCAAGATAAATATGGATAAATTTAGCAGCAGAAGTTTTGTTCCAAATTTTGTCTTAATTCTGTAAATTCCAGCTCATTTTTTCTGCATTCACAGGTGAAGACTGGATAATGTCCTTCACTAAATATTCTGTTTCAATTTATTATCAGTTTATCTAACGACATTCTTTATTCATGAGTTTTGGTCTATGGTAGGATGATCAGTGAATAACGTGAAAGGAACTGACCCTGACCTTCTCTAAGGCGACATCCAGGCACGTTATTCGAGGAATGAGAAAAACACGCAGCACTCCAGTCAGCGTACTTGGTTTCTTACACGAGACGTAATGAAAAACATTCCGCACACGAACCCGCAGTGCCATTCGACGGCAGCGCTGCATCTGTTATTGCAGACGTCGCTGTCTTGCGTCGTACCACTCGTCTTCTTGCGACAGACGTTTCGAAACGATTTAACCCTTTAAAGACGAAGCGTATCTGTTTTATATAAGGACTCAGTGCGTACCGCGCTGTAAACACTCTCCACTTCGGTTATAAAAACCAGTCAGTTAATGTTTTATAAGGCAAAAGTTGCTGTTTGTTCTGAGATCCGTACAAAACACATAAACACAATGTAGGCACCACGTAGAATTTTTTAATGTTAAACCTGCTGTACGTAAAGTTACCGCTAGGCTTTAAAAGGTTAAATATTTGAATTGGAATCTAATCGCAGATGCAATACATTGCGTAGACAAGCTGAAGGTTCGTTGCTAAATTGCGGTAAAACTCTCTTTTAACATCAATAAACTACATTCTGCCTAGCAGTGTATATGGGCGTTTGGTAAGATTCTCGGAATGAACTGAATATTTTCCCTAAACAGTAACTAAAGATTGGCCTTTGTAATGGAGACGCCGTGTGTTTTTGTGAGGCAATGAACTTTTAAATATTATGTACATGAAGGTAAGGTTTCGAAGTTTAAAGAATATGGGAAGAACTGCTACTGTGACAACAACGTTTAAATCGTTGTTTTTGACATAACTTCCACATGGGACTCCCTCCTACATAACCTGAAAGACGTTATGAAACTTTGTACGAGATTCATACTTATTTCAGAGCGAGCTGGAACTGAACTGATGCACCTAAGCTGAGTTAAAAATGTAATGGCTGCTTTACTTAGAGTTTAGTGAATGTTCTGATTCGCTGCAAAACAATGCCTGGATAAAACTTTAAAATACTGTACACCTCAAAAACATTTTTCATCATATCAGATTACGAACTGGTAAATACCTATCGAAGTTTATCTATTAGAAAAATAAAGATTCTAAATTACTATTATTTATCGATGACAGCCAGTTTCCGCAAGAGCCTTACATTCTTTTGCACCGGTCCTCGGCACCTACACGTTTGTCCTTCTATTAAGGGTATGTGTGAGTGTGGAGACGCATTCAGAAACCTGTACTCGTGACACTTTGCCCACCACAACACAAAACATGGAGTGGACAGTTCTCGAATCAGGGCCTCGGCGGTGACAGACTTACAACAAGCCACCTGAGACACGACACGTTCTACACCATCAACAGATCATTCATATCACATTTAAAAATTCATTTCCTTCATCACAGAAACGGACTCTGTCTCGTGTCTTTTTTCAAGCACCTGCCGCGGTGTGTAAGGTTTTCGCTGTCCTGCAATGTTACTCAGCGTGGATTGGTAGTTACTAATTGTGTCTCCATTATAAAAACCAATCGGTTAATATTGTTTAGAAACCCAATCGCTGTTTATTATCCGAATCAGAGAATACATAAAAATGGAATATGTTGGCGAAATGCAGGTTTCCCAAATATTAAAAAAGCATTTCGGTACACGCAGCAGCAGCTGACATTCAAAGAGATAGTAAGTTTTTGCTTGACAGAACGTATAATGAACTGTGTTGGTGCGTGATGTCGAACCAATCCGATATCGGCACCTCTGTCAGTTCTTTTCTCTATGGATCCTCTGTTTTAATGCTCCAAATTTCACGGCCATAATTCGGAACTGACACCGCCACATTAATGGGTTCAGTGTACGTTAATTCGGGCGTTCCCCATTGTGTTTGAGTTTTTTGTCGTTTCCTTACACAGCGATCAAAAGAGTTAAATTATACATAGAGGCTACAAGACGTTGATAATGTAATATAGTAGGATGGACCGTAGTAGAATGGTTGTAATTGATGAATGGGGAAACCTGTGGTATTTGTCAGGGTTCAGAATCGGCTGCATACATTGAGAAAGAGCATGATGATAAACATTCCGAATAGCATAATCTCATAAAAATGGCGGAAGTTTGTTTTGGATAGGTGGATTCTAAAGTGCCTGTTGATAATTTTTCAGAAGCAAATGTCCTTCTGGTAATAACATGCTGTTAATTTACGTGTGTGTATTACAAAGTGTGAAATAATGCATTGTGTAAAATGCATCGAAATATCAGGTAACATTTCAAATGTTCAGTCTTTCATAACATGCCCAGGAATTTGAAACAATGTCAGAATTCATGCCAGTAATGTGTTCAAGATGAACTTGACAAGCCAAATGGACCTGAACGCCTTAACCCTCTAACTTGTTTTATCTTGCTCAGTAAGTATAGCCTGTTTATCTCCTTCATTACGGTTATTAAATTCAGTTCATTAGTGCACCAGAAAATATCAGGTTTGAGAGATCTGAGTTTCTCATAGCTGTGTCGCTGAAAAGTCAGGATTTCTGGGGTGTTACGTTGTTTAAATTGGTAAGTAGTTACCGAAAATTCGAAGGATCGTAGTGCTTTTATCTTCAGGATCAAGCAGTCAAAGATAAATTTCCTGTAAGATATACACTACGTTTTTCAACTTTCCATTGACGGTGTGCAAGTGGTGTGTATGCAGTATGGCACATGTTGCGATTATTGCAACACAGACACAAGTGTGGGGTTCTGTGCCCTTCGAATACTCCAATCAATACCAAGAGTGAAAATAAGGTAATTACGGCGTGTATGTAATTTAATCCAAGTTACACATGAAATGTGTTTCCTACTCACAAAGCACACTAATGCAGTCGGCTGAAAAGACCAAATTTTAACGACATACAGATTGGAAAAGTTCTTTGTTCTGAAAATCATAAGAAAAATATAATATCCTCTTTATAAAAGTACAGAATCTTTTAATGAAAAACGCAGTACATGTATTAAACAAATAAATTTGAAAAAGGCTAAAAGCTGTTTAACTTAAGATTTTATACACACCTGAAAAGAGCCTGGAAGGATTAAATGCTATCAATCAGTGAAGAACTACAATTTTATTTCATTATCTTCAAAAACTGTATTGATTTAGTTTATTTTCCTTACATTTGACAGGTGAAGAAAATTTTACTCATTACTTTATCGATTATATCAGTTATAAATGATAGAATTTTTCTTTATATTAAGTCTTCGTGAAGAGCAGTTAAGTCTTTTCTAGTTCCCCTTGGATTATCGTGTTTTCAAATCCCTCAGTTTAAACACCTTAAAATGTTTAGCATCGAGCCCGATGAGCATGCTGTCTTAAGTTCACGACCTTGGAATTCTTAGGCACTAGGGATAAAATTCTGAATACCTTCTCATACAGAAAGCTATTCCTGCTTTACTTGCTTGTTCAATGACGGTGCAAGAATGTCACGTAGGTGTATCACACGCCATAATAAGTATTAGATCTGTATCACAGAAATAGCCTATTAAAAATCCGAATGTACTGTTGAACAGTAGGTACAATACCCAAACATAATTTACTAAAAACCAAATCACGTTGTGTGTATTTGATAGTTATGTCTATTTCTTCCATACAAAGCCTCCACAATCCCAGTTTAATCGCTTTCTCTACTCACGAGAAATTTCGATCAGGGCACAGACATTTTTAAAAGCTGGATTTATCTGGCGTTGCACAGTTCCGTAGATGAAAATTCGTCAGCCATCTGTTAAGAGTTATCGCGAAATTTCAGTACCAATATCATAAGTAGCACGGGAACATCCCAAGAAAGAACAGTCTTTGGCTAAAAACGAGGGTGAAAAAAATGTTAAAGACAGGTAGAATGTTTGTTCTTGATTGATATTTTAGACAGTGTTCATCGTGCCAGGCTAAAAATGCCACAATGTATCGGAGACTCGATTTCTCACCGTCTTCATGTGGGAAGGGAGGGAAGGTTCAGTGTCCGAAACGCTGTGGGGTTTTTAACTATGGAAGACGGACAGTAAACATCGTATCAGCTACGTCCATTAGAATAAACCATCGTCATGATCTTTTAAAGTTACAACAAAATGTGCAATTTGGAAATAATTAATGAGGCTACTACCATGTTCCAGCTAACACACGCACTGGTCCGATAACAACCTGGAACAATGAAAATCGTCTCGATTAAGGAAGAGGGCGACAGTATGAGACGGGCCTGCAGTTGTTGCTGCAGCTTTCCGAGTTGCTGTGAATGTCGAGACAGTCTATCCCAACAGGCATTGCAAGAACACGACGAGAGGAAACCATCGCGACGTCACTGGCATGGAGGTCACAGATCGAGTGTAACCAGTTTTTATAAGGGTGAGCTTCAGTAGAATATCCGAAGTTAAATTAGTGTGCATACACAGCCATATACACTAGCAGACAAGTAAGTTTTTCCAGTCACGTAAAGGTAAACAATTTTAATGGGACAAAGGTACTGTTCATTCTTGGAAGGCGCCCCTGTTGTTCCTTACAGTTCTGAGCTGTCAAAAGGAGCTTAAAAGAAATTAATTAAAATACTCTAAATCGGAAGATTTCTTTTGCAGCAATTTTCTGGAAAGGCAGTATAGGTTCTTCCTCAAACCTGCTGAAAATAATATGAAAAGATCACCCAAAAATAATATCGACACATTTCTTCGTAAGGAAAGAGTGTGTACGTAGATGTACGGTCATGGTTTTTTTCTGTCTGCCTTTTATCAAAGTTGCCACTATGAAGAGCCAAATGTAGGTTATATACTGCCCACTCGTCATTTTATTCTCCAATTCACATAAACCCGATCATAATATACACACGGGTTTCGAGTAATTTTTCAAGCCGCAAGGTAAATAAGAATAAAATAAAACACCGACAGACACAACACAATTCTATACTGCATTAAAGATATATTGCACGTGCAACATGTTTCGGTTGACATTTGGAACATCATCATGCGCAGTATACAAGATAATAAAACACAACACCATCGTGCATAGAGTATAAAGATATGACGAGAAACGCATATTTTATGGACTATGTCTACGAATTTGTATGATCTGAATTTGCAATGTGTGATATCTTCAACATGTAAATGGTTGCCAAGTTCTTGTACCCCTTTGATATGAACACCCTGACGATGAAAAAGGTTTGTAGAAACATAGGCAGGGGCTTTTAGTACACGTTGTGTATGTATTTACCATGCGCATTTGTTGGTGTTATTAAGTTTATGAAGGTAAAATCCAATTGCTTTAATACCGAAAAGTACGCTACGGTCTTAATTTTGGCTCGGTTAGTGATAAAGAGTCCGAGACTACACACATAACGGACATTCTATACTGAAATGTAGTACCACGGTTTCATATTCTCTATGCCTGAAATAGACCAAATGTTACAAAAAAACTTGCGCAACAACTCTTCCCTGGAAATCGACATCTTCCGAAAACCAACCACCACAAATGCAACTATACATCACCTATCCAACCATCCAACAGAACACAAAATGGCGGCATACCAGTTCCTCATACGCCGGATGAACTCACTCCCACTCAAAGACTCCCGCAACCAAAAAGAATGGAAAACAATCAAGCACATCGCAGCGGCAAACGGATTCCCATTGCAAATAATCAGCTCAGTGAAAACACGACTGGAGAAACAGGAAGAAACTCCTAGACAGCCCACAGACACACACAGAAAACGGATCACACTGACATACTTTGGGCCATACATCCGATCCATCAGCAACCTATTCAAGCAGGCAAATTTACAAGTGACCTACAAACCCACCAACAGCATCGCTAAATTACTCCGAACACAACCCAGACATAACAAAAACGACTACGAGAACAGCGGCATCTACAGCCTCAGATGCGCCACCTGCCACCTAACGTATGTTGGCCAAACCGGCCGAACCTGAAAACACGCTACTCCGAACACGCTAGATACATCCGCTCCAACAACCCGCAGTCAGCATACGCACAACACATACTACAACAGCGACATGAATATGGACCCATGCAGGACACCATGACTCTAATCCACCGAACAAACAAAGGAAGACGCATGGATACAATGGAACAACTACAGATCCAGAAACACCACCAGGAACACCGGCTCATACCAGAACAAAAACCGCATGAATACAACCCCCTATTTCAACTGCTGTACGACACCCGGGCGCAACTTGGCAACACATGAAGACCCCCCCCCCCCGCCTAACGGCTCCCTGACCAACACACATTCCAAGCATACCCCACTAATGTGTGACACAAGCCGAGACTACAAAAAAGTTCACGCCTCCATAAACGGCGCAGTGCACAGTCAAGAGCACATTCTCGCTAAACTGTATAGTGCAACATACTGTAACGACAACGGAAGGTTTCTCCCTGAAGATGACCCAGCAGGGTCGAAACATGTAGGAGTGAGTTATAATTGACGAGAATAAACTCTTTGTGCATTTGTTGGTGTTTAAAGTTTTTTGTATAATATAGTGCACGGACATGGAACACATTAAATTAGACCAAATGTTAGCTCATTATTGCTTAAACATACAAAAATACAGGTATAATAGACTTACTCCATATCAATTGTCGATAGCAGACTGGAAATTATACGAAGTGATCTCTAATAATGTGGCCAATTGATGAGAATTGCCCGGAAGAATTAAAACTTGTGAAAGGATTTCAGACAGAAAAATACATCCGACGTCAGGTAACGTGAGTCTCTCTCTTTGTAAAGTCAGCTTTGTTTGCGGTCTCTTATAACTTATTCAACAATTTGTCAATCGCTGTTCTAAGCGTATGAAGTAGTGTTACACCCTCAACAAGAAACAGAAAAGAAACCCGGAAGCGTTGTTTCTTAAGACACTGAAGTATGAGATTTCACCCATGGAAGTTGCACGTGAAAGAGGACAATGTCAAGGAACACTGTGAAGAATCATCAGCGGTGAAGCAAAAGCAAAAGAGGTCACTAGAATCTCTAAGCGATACACAGAAGCAAAAGTAAGGGGAGAATGAATAAGCGACACTCAACTGACTAGCACCTCAATTACATGTATGTTGGAGAACCCTTTAAACCGAATTTTGTATGACTGCACGCACAGATGCCGGAAACCTGTATCAGACTAAAGGTTACGAGTAAAACAGCATTGAATGTGTCTGAAACCGGGATAAATACGTAAGCAAATGAAGGGGGAGGAAGCGTAAGAAAAACCACAACTAAATAATGAAAAAGAATTAAAACCTTGTAAGTATTCTTTCAGCCTTGATCCTGTAAGTTACTACAGGGTGTTTCTCTTGTCGCACACCAGAGCACGGCAGCTTTATTGCACAAAAAGCCTGCATCAGCTGAGACATCCTGTTACAGCTGCGGTGGTCAAATCAGAGATAAAGAATACTTCTCTGGAATAAGAAAACTAATTCGTACGTCTTTTTTTTTAATACTGACTGTCAGTTCATGTGAAGCTACCTTTAAGGCGAGAGCACACGCGCTCCGGGGCTAATATTTGGCTTGTAAGATTCAAGTCAAGAGACAGAGTTACATAATCGGGCCACATGCCTTTTTTTTTTATTCCGAGTGATAACTTTGAAACCAGCAACCAGCTAGTCCAGATACTAAGAGCCTGTAGTCCCATTCCTTGAGCACAGGCGTGCAAACACTCCACTGGATTTGTTTCTTGGTTTGTTTAGCGATGCTTTCTACATTACTTATGTTACATAAACCTGTCATGGGAGGATTATTGTGAATGGTGGTTGGGAAAGATGTTGAAAGCACAGGTCATGGCTTCTATGAAGTTTCATCTCAGTATCTGCTAAACCTGTAAAGGAAATTACTTCCATAACAGGCTTTTACTAATATTCCTTTTCTACTTGTGTTCAATGGCTTGAGTAAGAGAATAAAATTACATAGAATATCAGAGCAAAAGGTGGCTTCAAGATCGAGAATCGAACACTAAATATTCCGAAGAAGTGTGTGTCTTACGACCAAAGTTATTTGCAGGAGAATCACAATTTCTTTTTGGCAGCGACAGAAAATCCCAAGCAGCGGACTAATATTGCACTGCAGCGTGCTACGGAACATACTCATATCTTTGACAAACCGTCACAGCTGAATATTTACGAAAGCCCACTCACAATTCTTACGACTAGGGCCACGAAAAAAATTAAGGTCTAATTAATTTTACTGCTTCTCTACAAAACCATCTGAAGCAAGAACCGTAAATTTAATAAGACTTTTATTTTACGATATTATCATACTTTACAACTTTTCGGTTTGTGAAATAAGTGCGTGTGAGGAAAATATCATGTCGGAATCATTAAAGTGAAACTTTTAAAGCGTGTGTATCATAATATACTTATTGACACCTGCCAAGTGGCTTGAGATATGAAACATGACGACAGAATAAAAGACAATTTATGGATTCATTTTATGCTCGCTGGTGTGAAGAATAAAGCCGCTTTCCATGATCTTTCTTGTTGTAAAGCTACAGAAGCGTTTCATTTAAAGACGCCGCCAATTGCGAAGATTATGCAACGTCGGCAGTGGATAAAAACATGATTATCGGACATTGGTGGAAAGACACTGACAATGGAAACAAAAAGAAATTGGGAGCACGCCCATGGCTTGCTAATTTGCTCACCGCAGGTGTCACAGAAGCTGGCTTGTGCTCGAATGAGACCCCCCGTGGTGAGAGGCTGGCAACTAGTTACTGAGTCATGGCAGGTCCATTGGGTGATTTTTTTTCTCTTCCTGTGGCGCAACAGCCCAACTCGGACATACGCCGCCTCACTGTAGAGGTTTCTAGATCACACACAGACACACACACAGCCGGTAGGACTCCTCTGAACGAGTGATCAGTTCGTCGCAGGGACCTCTACCTGACGACACACAACACTCATAACGGACAGACATCCATACCCCCGGCGAGATTCGAACCCACAATCCCAGCTTGCAAGCGAGCGGCCGCATACCCACGCTATAGATGCGCGGCCACTGGGATCGGCCTGGGTGTTTATAGTTCTCTGTTTATTTGATGGCGTTTGGTCAAGGACTCGCACAGTTTGTAATGGATACACGGTCATTTGTGTAGCAGAACTGCTGCGTAATTTAAGCCGAAATACTTGCCGCAACAGCTACAAGGCAGAACATTGACATCTCACCCACTGAAACCTATTGCCCTTGGTAGCTCACAGCGTATATCAGTGACTGTCCTACTTGTCGCACAGTGAATCGCAGTGGGCTTTGCAAGCTGACTCACTGGTATTGCTATTGCTGTCAAGGTCTAATTATGATCAAAACTGTGTTTATAAGTGTATTATACATCATACTTGGGGAACAGAAAATTAATAGGACCACATTCAAGACAGAGAACAAGTCTGAAATACCCCTTTAGGAAACAGAGATTGGGGATTTGCACTATAGTGAAGTGACTCATTGCAGGACTTAATTAGGGCATGACAGCAGCGGTGTTACCATTTGAACTATAAGTACGTGAATGTTCTGTGTTTTAATTCGTTAAATATTCACAGACTCATACAACAGTTTGTATACAATGCACAGAAGTGAGATGGCTTAGTAAGAACAGCCGTTAGGCTGCGGGGTTCAGCGGCCGGGGTCATTATTTTGTCTAACTTTCGGTTGCCATTTCCTGCCTGCTCGCTTATCACCTTAATGTTGCCCACTTAGCAGACCGTCCACAAGCGCAGCGGAGTAGCGGCACGATGTGACAAATATAGTTTCCAGAAAAAATAAGGACGCGGTCTTTTATCCTGTAGCTTCACACAGCGATACACAGATGAATATATTATGTTGGCGCGAAAACAAAACTGCTCAAGGACTATGATGGCTTTATGTTTTCCCTCAGTTTCTCCAAGCAAACACTGCTACGGCACTTCCAAACAGGACACGATTGCTTTCTTGAACATACTTTCCACTTCACTATTCACTAACCATCCTACAATTCTACATGATATAATCAGATCTACTGACAGTGTCATTAAACAGGCCATAACCAAATAAAAAAGAACACACAGGCATTTAATACTGAAGGGGATTTATGGAAACATGTCGGGACACCGAAAGGCTTTAGACAAACCAGCGTGGAATCCATCAGGACTTCAGTATTATTGGCGTTATATCCTGGTGTTTTAATGCGGAGGTTAAACATGACATACTTATGTAAGTGTAACTGTACAGAACATGCGTATATATAAAGAGCGTGGAAAAGTTTCTGTACTGAATCAATGCATCAAAATTTTAAATACCCGAACACAGGTCATTCTGCATAACGGCTGATGATTCACTGCAAGGCTACCGCATGAGAAACTACGTCAAAAACATCTCTGTTTCAGTACCACCATATAAACAACGATGTGACGTATATAACATGCACCTGCTCTATTATCCAGCACAAGTTCTCGTTAATTCGCTGTCTCCAGAGGCCTTGTCGTGAATGCTTTTATCGTCACATTACATGAGTAGAATTTTACCTCCACGAGTTTACTAAAGGTTTGCTTCTTAGAACACTGACGGCGCTGTTTGCATATCTTCTGAGATTATTCAGCGCCAGATTTTGTGTATAAATTATGCAAGGATGGTTGCAAACTGGAAACAATGTGGGAGGAAGCCAATGAGTAGGTTTAGAAGAAATGTGATAGGAAAAATGCAGAGTAAATTTATCTGACACATAAGACGGTAAGTCACATGGATCTCACTTCATTGGAAAATGACGAACACACAAACTTCAGAGAATCTGTCAAAGTCCAAAAAATCTGTCTGTGCAAGGCAAAGCATTAAAATTCTCCTGTTCATACTGTGAACGCGTACACGGCCTATGGAGGTACCAGTATAGCTCCCTGTCGGGCCTAGATGGAATAGAGTGCTCAACTTCACTCCCCGGCCGCTATACACCCTCGAAATAGCGCCAGTACCCTTTGAATAGGAGGCTGGGTGGGCCCCAGAGCCGAACTGGACTTTTGGAAAAAAGAGAACTCTCTTGCCCTTACTACGATTTGTCAATTTGTGGTTAAACTATATTTATTCACCTATACTGAAACTTGCCAGTAAATCAGATTTCGAATCGCCGGTAATGTCAGTCTCACCCTTCCATTATATTTTGCACGAATTTCCAATATGGCATGGGTAGTTATCTGTTATTAAGTTATTCGAATACATAGATTTTAATGAGATGGTGCGAAGGTCATGACTAGTAAGTAGGTAAACGTTAGGACGGAGGTCGAGGTCTGATTGAAGGTAATCCCTTGCCATATGCTGATACAAACTGCAGAATCTCTCTTCAGGATAAGCTGTAATCTAACGAGACAGTCGAACTGGGTACGTAAATCCTGAATAAAACAACACTGTGTCAACCGCTACAGCATTCTGAGCTCTTGTTTGGATAGTAAACAGTGAATATCGCCTTAAAGCGAAAATTAATTGTGAAGACTGGCAGGAAGCGTAGCCATGTCAAGGACTTAATAGACATGATTCATTCTGAGGACTGAAGATTCAGGTGTTCCTGGATGTTACGTTATGGCGGCTGGTAAATAGTTACGAATGCCATTAGGCACAGGGGCACCCAGAATTTTTTCTGGGGGGGGGGGGGGTGAGGCTGACTCTGAGGCTACATATAATTTATGTTTGACTTTAAAACCTATGTTATGAAAATGATGTCAAACTCTCTAAGCCGACATTTAGTTAGGCTACAGGGAAATTTAAACCTGAAAAATTTGCATATTTTGTAAGTTTTTATTGTATTTTTCAATATTAGAGTGTACTAATCAGCGGATTTCAGTGGCTGATTTAGGCTACAGCGAAAATCACGTAAAACCTTTCATATCGTTCTGTCTACAAAATCTGTATCTTTTAATTTCGCTTTGGGGGGCGCTGCAGCCCGGCAGCCCCCCCCCTCCTTGGGTGCGCCAATACCATTGGGCATACGTTTACCAGTCTACATGACATTATATCCAGGAAGACTCGAATCTCCAGCAGCACAATTGTCAGAACTTCAAATCTCATATTCCATGGACTATTCTGGTTTACATAACGACGCTGGAAAACTTCAGCATCACTGAGCTTTAACACAGTAGGGTAGATGTATATGAGGCTTTTATTATCTTAACGAATTTAAAGTTTGGGTTTAAATTTTACGTACAATAATTTACACGCACGACTACATATGACTTTCTTGTGAAATACTCAGACCACGCTAACCAGCCTTGTCAGTCAAATTTCTGGGACTTTCTTCAGATATAAACTTTAAATGAACGCATCCGAAGTCATTAACCAAAGCGCGAATTTCCTGTTAAAATACCAGGAATTAAAACCGGAATTTACAGTAAAACACGTATTTGTCTCCATTACACAGACCAGTCGGTTGATGCCGTTCGGGAAAATAAACACCATTCGTTGTAAAAATCACACAAAACACGTAAATACGCTGTGTGGGTAAAAAGGTAAAGTTACCTACCCACGCCACGACGGCATATAAGACGTTTAAAGTTATACCTCCACTCATTATTAACCTCGGCACTAGATGCACGTGAGTGGTTCACTACATGCTCCGGCCGCTTTATACCCGGGAAGGAGGCACGGTATCCATCGAACAGGAGGCTGGGTGGACTCCAGAAACCGTCTGAACGTCGTGAAGAAGAGAAACGTCTATTGCCCTTACCAACATTCGAACCCCGGTAAAATTATTTTATATTGGAAAATGTGTGGCGCATGTTGTTACTGCTGAGCGTTAAATGCTTAAGTGGCACGTCGGATTCGTACAGTATTTGGTACAATGTTGAATGGGGTAGTCAGTGGCACCTATCGTGCTGTCATTTATTTTCGTTTCATTCAATCACGCAGGCGAATGCTTGGGTGTACTAAAAGCACATGACAACATAGGCGACGGCGACGACATGCTACTTCATTTCACCTCTCTCACCCCGTCTTTTTACATTCGACACTACACAACCACGTGATACACTGGTTAGTAAAACAACAAAATAAATAAATAAATAAATAAATAAATAAATAAATAACACAATGTGTAGGCTGTATCTTTAGTTTAGAGTGGTTTTACTATTGGTTTTGTAACAGCACCTAAACAAATATACATAAACAGAAGGCGTGTGTGTATTGTAGTGCTTTGGCTACACAATATGTTAAAAAGTGCCCACATACTATTTCGAAATATAGAGCACAGAAATATTTTTTGACTCATTACGTTTTTGAGACAGTTGTATGCTTTTCACTGTTTTCACACTCGCACCTTCCTTTTTTATTTTTGCACCAAAATTCCTTCTTAGGAAGAAAATCATTCGAATCCAAAACTTTTCTCTGAACACTGCGATAATTCACACGGTACTGGAACGTCCTACAAAATCATGTCGGAACGTGTGTGTAGGGGAAACACAGAGATGCCGTTTCTTTCTGTAAAATATATCAACGGGTTATCCTAATAAGAAAATGCTTGCATGTGGAGTAATTAAGGAAATGTGATCGGAAAGAAAACATAAATCTCCGGCGGGGGTGCACAAATCTCTGGCAACAGATCGCCCTGGGACTAAAATGTTATGACAGCGTCTAAAGTCTGTGGGTCCTTGCTTCATGACCCCCTTCTGGCGCCTACAGTTGTAAGGTTGCTGCTGGACTTTTGGGAAAAAATGTGAACCCATGAACTAATTTTTAATTTTTTTGTGACTGACGATGGAAAATTTGTCAAACAGGTTATATTACAAAATTAAAATATGATATGTAACGCGTTATATGGTGCATCTTAATCTCGTTCTCCAACAAGCTCTCGGTATTAATGAATTCAGACAAAAAATACGTAACCTCTCTTACCTGTTTCTTATGCTGTTTTGTGCTTCACGCCAAAGAACATATCTGTGTTGTTGCCTAACTAAAGCGATTTGTAAACACGCGAATATGTTAAACTGTAAGAAAGCCACAGTCTGTTATTCCCTACTCTGCCTCGTATCAAACACTGATACCGCTGAACAGGAAGTTAAACTGAGGCAGATCACGTCACACGAGATTGCAGGGACTGACTAGTTCAATTCCTGCACTGTACCTTTCTGTATAATACAGCCTTCGTGTTTTTGTCATTCGAATCTCTGGAATCACAGAGCCCATACTGATATCAGTGGAAAGCAGCTTGGCGAAAGGTGTATGAAGATATACGTAAAATATAGGAGGTGGGAAAATGTGAGTTGCGTGATGCTGAGTCCCTAATAATAGACAGGTATGGGAAAACTAGTCAATGGCAATTGGCAGAAGAAAATCAGAAGTTTTCAGGAAAAATCCTGCTACAACGTCACTTCCCCCATTGCGAAACCCACACGAGATACCCTGCGATTTAACCTGCGCTTTCGTTGTAAGATATTGGCTTGAAATAGTGACAAAAGCTACTGGAGAGGAAGCAAAAGAAAGCTGCAGGAAACTGCACAACAAGGAACTGCATAATTCGTATGTCATTCTTAGGCGCTTTCGAAAAATTGGGAAAAACGGCTATTAGCATTGTCATGTCTTTCTGTCCGCATGGAACAACTCCGCTCCCACTGGACGGATTTTCATGAAATTTGATATTTGATTTTTTCGAAAATCTGTCGAGAAAATCCAAGTTTCATTAAAATATGGCAAGAATAACGGTTACTTTACATGGAGACTTACGTTCATTTATGATAATATCTCGCTGAATTATTCTGAGAATGAAAAATGTTTCAGATAAAGATTGTAAAGAAAATCAAAACACGCTCTTATGTTTAATAAATTTGTCCGAAAATCGTGTTGCTTTTGAGATAATGGGGAAAAATATGGTACAGCCGGACAGGCCACAGATGAAAATAAAATACAACACAAAAGAATATGCGATTTGCATGCCGAGTAACTAAGGCAAGAATAGACACACACTCATAATATTTAATATTTATTGTTTCTGTATGACAAAAATGGTTACGCGAACGCGCCTCACTAGTACGTTATACATACATTGCGTGACTTGCTAGCTGTTATTAGGTTCGTGAGGTCAAGGAGGATGAGATGGACAGCATGTGGCGCATGCAAGTGGAGGTGAAAAATTCATAGAAATTTTCAGTCTGAAGACGGGAATGGGAAACTAATACAAGTATTAAATTTGCTTGAAAGAACTAATAAGCATGGGTGCGGGCTCAGGTCGTCTGGCTTCGGATGAGGTCCAGTGGCGGCTTTTTTGACATGATAATAATGAAATAAGGGACCGGGATAGCGTAGTCTGTACAGCGACTCACAAAGCGCTGGACGGTTTTGGGTTCGAGTCTCGGTGTGCGGGAGATTTTCCGCACCTGTTCAGATTGGCTTGCGGGGCCATCCAGTCTCCTGCACGGTGGGAAAATGGGTACCACTTAAAGTGGCAAAGGCATGGTGTTGACCGCCCAACCACACCCAGTACCAAGGTTCAACAAAGAGTGAGGTTACATCTCCACTGCCCCTCTGTGCCTTAACGGCAAGCTGCAGTGTGGAATTTACTTTTCATGACGTAATAAAAGGCGGGAATATTTTAAGGAGCCTTAGAAACTGTCAGCTTCCCAAGAAGAATAACTCAGTCATGTGGTGTTAGTTACGCAGGCAATTACGTGGATAGCTGCTGGCGTGGATCGTTAAGGACATTACTGTGTTTAAAGCTAGTACCTCAGCTGTAAATATCTACACTGTTAGCTCTGCCCAACTGCTTTTCCGGGTATCATATTTTTCCATGACATACTAGGAGTGTAGTTTCTCCGACAGACGAGACTTTCAGATATATTTACAAAGGCGTAACTGCAAACGGAATAACTGTATCTACACGGGGAGCAATACTGAGGAGCCTGAAACGCTGAACAGACGAAAAGAGTTTTGTTGCAAATAAATATTTTGTGAGAGCGTTATTAATTGTTTAAAACATACTTGTAAGAGAATTTGGCTCTTTTTCAAGAACAACTTATCCCTAGGGATAAAATCCAAGATAAGTTGTAATCTGAGGCTTCTGTCGGAACAGATTATGTTTAAATTCAACACAACATATTTTGTGACTGTTTGTGACAGTGCCTGATTATTACGCTGATGTTATGCTGTACAGTTTACATTGTCTGAAGTATACTGGTATACATGACGTTCCGAGAGTTACTTCTGCTTCCTTCTTCAAATGACTGGTTTTCTTATATCAAACAATTTTTAAAACTTCTGCTGTAAAATTAGAGATGAGAAGTGAAATTGAAGCCTCACACTTTTAATGTTACTGCACTCACAATAACAGAATAAAATTTCCATCTAAAACACCGTTAAAATTTTCACTCGCAAGGGAGAACCTAAAAACTACCTGAAATCGATTTCTCCGTCAGAGCAACAAAGCTAATTAGTTGTCAGGAAGTACTCGCTTCGATTCTTGCCAGATGACTAGTTACTGTAAGGGTTTTCGTGAACTTCCCCCCCTGTCCAGCCACACGCAGCGATAGAAGCACAAAACAGTCACTACAGATACAGCCAAATTCCTTTCCTCCTGTTCAACAGTGCGGTGGCGAGTTTCATCTCTCGACGTGCAAGACGTGCCACTTTACAGGCGATCACTCTCACCGTCAACAAGAAAGTGGAAGTAACGACTAAGGTAGACCAGCACGCTTCGCCGACTTTGATAGAACAGGACAGAAAGAAGCTGTTGTTGTTGGTTCGAGTTGTCTTTACATGATATCTGATTCACGTTACGTAGCTTTGATTACGGCGCATGGACAGCCATTCAAACGGACACAGGTCTGGAGCGTCTGACGTTTAGGCCGAAACATGTATTATTGTCCGTAAAGGTCTAAAAACTTGGCTAAATACGACGGAGACAAGTTGGAAGCATTCTCACTTCATATGCTTCTTGCAAGCAGACAGAACTTACTGTTGACGTTTGGAGATGTCTTGTGTTCACACGTTCTGATCATGACAAGTTTTAACCATACAGGCCTAAGATTTGTGTCGCCTGCATGTTTTAGCTCATAAGTGCCTGTTCCGCGTGGCGTCAGCAAGCGTGACGATGCATTCTACCTCTCCTTCTATTCTCTCTGTCCTTCTACACGTGTATGTACACACACACACACACACATATCATTTTGAAGCAGAGTATGTTAAAAGAGGTTCCGATCATTCCATATGTTACATATTTATCTACTTTTATCTTCATTTAAGCTACGTGTCACTTCAGGGTTTTTCGGTGTTTTTTATTCTCTTCTGTAAGCTCATGTTGTTAATTTGGGAGTAAAAGCTCAAACTTAATTGCTGTAATTTTATATTTGTTGCACGAACAAATGCTCAGAACCAATTATGTGTTTTGTGTGAATGTCATGATAAAATAATGCTATATATAACTAACTAACTAACTCCATGGAGCAGAGGCCTTCTTGAGAAGCTAACAGTTTCTCAGCTAGTCAAGAAATTCCCCGCATTTTATGGAACCCGAAGGTTCATTACCGCATTCACAAGAGCCCGCCACCTGTCCCTATCCTGAGCCAGCTCAATCCAGTTCATGTCCTCCCATCCCACTTCCCGAATATCCATCTTAATATTATCCTCCCATCTACGCCTGGGTCTCCCAAGTGGTCGCCTTCCCTCGGGTCTCCCCACCAAAATCCGGTATGCACCTCTCTCCTCCCCCATACGTGCCACATGCCCCGCCCATCTCAGTCTTCTCGATTTGATTACCCGAATAATATTTGGTGATGAGTACAGGTCAGTAAGTTCCTCGTTATGTAGTCTTCTCCAATCCCCTGTCGCCTCGTCCCTCTTAGGCCCAAATATCCTCCTCAGCACCCTATTCTCGAACACCCTCAGTCTTTGTTCCTCCCTCAGTGTGAGAGACCAAGTTTCGCATCCATACAGAACAACAGGTAAAATTATAGTTCTGTATACCCTAATCTTTGTGTTTTTCGATAGCAACCTGGAAGACAAAAGATTCTGCACCGAATGATAGCAAGCATTCCCCGACTTCAATCTGCTCTTAATTTCTTCATGAATGGAGTTTCGATTCGTTAGGGTTGCTCCCAAATATTTGAATTCTTCCACCCTTTCAAAGGATTTATCTATATTTATGTTGCGATTGTGTCCTGCATTCTGATTTCGAGACATGACCATGTACTTAGTTTTCTCAGCATTTACTTCTAGACCAATCTCCTTACTAGCAATAATTAAATCTTCTGCATTTTTCTTTATGCTATGTACGCTTCCGCCCAATATATTAACATCATCAGCATAAACCAGAAGCTGATGTGTACCATTCAATTTCAAGCCCTCCTGGTTTGCCTGAACCCTCCTAATGGCATATTCTAAAGCAAAGTTGAAAAGCAATGGCGACAGAGCATCTCCTTGTTTCAAGCCATTCTTAATAGGGAACGTGTCAGACAGATGTTTGCCTACCCGAACTCTGCTATATGTTTCACTTAGGCACATTTTTATTAACCTTACTAGTTTCATGGGGATACCGAACTCAATGAGAATATTATACAAGACCTCCCTCCTAACTGAATCATAGGCTTTCTTGAAGTCTATAAATAGCTGATGCACTGCCTCATTGTATTCCCATTTTTTCTCAAGTATTTGACGAATGCTGAATATATGATCAGTGGTTGACCTGTTACGTCGAAATCCACACTGATGATCCCCAATAATTTCCTCTGCATATGGAGTTAACCTTGACAAAAGGATGTTGGATAGAATTTTGTACGTAGTCGACAAAAGTGATATGCCTCGATAGTTATTGCAATCTGTCTTATCACCCTTCTTATAAATAGGCACAATGACCGACTCCTTCCATTCCTCAGGCAATTCCTCCTTATTCCAAATAGAAATAATAAGTTTATGGATTTCAGACCGAATAATCCTACCCCCTGCTTTAATCAATTCTGCTGGAATCTGATCAATACCTGGTGATTTGTGACTTTTTAGTTTTCCAATAGCCATCTCAACCTCAAAGGCACTGGGCTCAGGCACTAGTGGCTCTGCTGTGTGTACTTCAATCTGCCTAACATCGTTAACCCCGTGTATATTCAACAGCTGGGAGAAATGATTCCTCCACCTAGTCAAAATACTGTGGGAGTCTGCAACCAGGTCACCCTTCTCATCCTTTACTACATTACTTCTAGGCTGGTACCCCCTCTTAAACTCATTGATACCCCTATACAAGTCTCTTATATTCTTCTTCTTACTGTTTGTTTCAATTTCATTAATTTTAGCTTTCAGATATTCCTTCTTTTTGTGCCTGAAATGTCTACTAGCTTCACGTCTTACGTTGTGCAGATTATCTCCATTATTTTGGTTTGGATTCTGTAACCACTGAATTTTAGCCTGCTTCCTTTTATCTAAAAATTCTGCACATTCTGCATCAAACCATGGTTTATGCTGCTTCCGTTCGTGTAGACCTAGACTCTCTTGAGCCGAGATTTTGATATTTTCTTTAATGTTTTCCCAAGCCCTATTCATGTCCTCACTAACATTTAAGTTTTCCAGAGCTGCAAACCTGTTTGAGATCTTAAGCTGATACTGTTTCCTAGCCTCTAGTTCACTTAGCTTCTTGAGATTAAATCTCTCTACATCAAACTTCTGTGCTGCTTGTTTACTTACTGCCAGTCTTTCCCTAACTTTCGCAACCACCAGATAGTGATCAGTATCACAGTCAGCTCCCCTGAAAGATCGCACATCGAGTATACTGGAATGCCGTCTCCTATCTATCAATATGTGATCGATCTGATTGTGAGTCTTCCCATCAGGAGAGGTCCAGGTGTATTTATGAATATTTCGGTGCGGAAACATAGTGCTCTTAACAACTAGATTCTTTGATGTGGCAAAGTTTACTACTCTAACACCATTATCGTTGCTATCCTGATGTAAACTCTCATTCCCAATAGTCGGTTTGAAAATATCCTCTCTCCCCACTTTTGCATTAAAAAATGCTATACATTAGATGTAAAATAGTTCAGTTCCCGTCTAAATATTTCATGAGGTTTAGGTGCGTCATGAGTTTAATGGTATCCATCCAGGTTGCGTTCAACCGATCACACAAATACACACTGTTCAGTCCAACACAACAACCTTTTATTTCTTATTATTTACGCTACAGGTTTTGACCTATGTCGAGTATCACCAGGCCTTCTCTGAAAAACCTCAAAACTGAGGTAAAATATTAAACTTGGTTTTGAGGGTTAGAACTTGTGTAACACCTAAAAAAATACACTGTTACATATTTTTTCGTACTATCTTTTACGTAGTTCCTACATGTCGTCCAATACACACCATACAGGGACGGTATCTAGCATGGCTCAAAGAAGAACAGACGTTTGTAGGCGAAGATTTAATTACAACGTAAACATGTATAATTTTTAACTGTTTTTAACAATTTGTTGACGGTTTCACAAACATTATTATTTCACACTTATGCATAGCATTTTAACCAAAACCCGTAATATTCTGCACTACGATATCACAACATATGTACGCCTCTTGTAACCTACTTTATTGCAGCAAGTTTTATGGAAATTCTGATGTCAGCTCCCTGAAGATGGCGTGATACAACTGTGAAACATGTAGGATCTATGTAGAATATAGTATGGAAAATTACAGAATAGTGCATTTGTTGATGTTACGTAAGTTTCTAACTCTGTCAAAATGCGCAGAATACGCAATGGAAAAAATTGGTTTCGAGGATTTGTAGAGAAGGCCTGAAGATGATCGACATCGATCTAAACATGTAGCGGAAGCAATAATAAGAAATAAAAACGGTGTTTTGCTATACGGAACAGTGTGTATGTATTGTTAGCTGTGCCATGCCTTGCAGAGCCATCTGCAGCAAAGTACTCTTATAACGAAGTCTGACAGCATTAAATTTCGAAATACACACAGAAAAAATTCAGTCTGAAAACATTAAAAGGGAAACTGCAGCGTGTGGAAAGTGGATGAACCGGTATCGTGTGTTGTGCTCCACTTCCGACTTAGCAGTAACAGTACATTCGTGATTGGTTGGATCCCTACTGGACAGGAAGGACAAGAGTATGCGTAACAGCGCGTTTCAGATATCTTTAGAGATATAAAATTTAGTTTCTCACTCAGACAAAAGAATACATAAGAAATAAGAATATTATTAACATTTAAGAATGTTAATATTGTGTGATGTGAAACTTATTCTTAAATTTTGAAGGAAGACTAGAGAGACAGGAAGTAAAGTTAATGTCCTCATTAGTATTCAGTACAGGTATGAAAGTTGGCCTCTTGTTTTGAAACTCGAAAAGCAATAACTGACGTAAAATAACATGATATTGGGGGAAGTTACGCAACACCGTGTTTCGTAATTTGCGATGTTCACTAGCATTTTACAGTAATCAAATAAAGGAAATACGGGTATGGTAGGACGCAGATAAAATGTGATCCGGAGGATATATGTGAACATGTCGTAACACAGTCATTTTACTAACTCAGCATAGGAATGTGCGCGATAAACTTCAGTTAGTGTTCCAGGTTCCTGGCGGTTACGTGAAATAAGTGCCTTACTTCATAATCAGAACAGGCGTCTTCACGACCATGCCACTGTGCTTTGTAAATATGACTTCATTAAATTAATATTATGAAGAGAACTTACGCATATATTTTTGTCCGTGTCTATGAACGCCAGTGAAGCTAACGTATTTTCCTTAGTCACTGCTTCCACTTTTTTGTTGACAGTGAGAGTGACTGCGTGTAAGTAGCGCACTTTGCACTTGGAGAGAGGTGCCTCTTCACTGCTCTACTGGACAGGCGAAAAGGAATTTAAAAACGTGGCTCATGAAAAATTGTGTATCTCCCGGCCTTCCGTGTTTTGTAACGAAAAAGTGCTGTGGAGTCAATACAGGAAGCAGGGTATTGACAATATTGTCTGCACAAGAGGTAAGGTCTCCAGTGGTGCTCGCATGTTTCGTAGTCTGCGTGATGAGTTTATAACGTACAGTAGGATATCATATTTGCCAGCATAAATATTTAAAATTGAAAGAATCACTTAAATGATTGAATAATACCGAATTACGAAATGTGGCCGTGTGTTGAGGTAGAAATTTACCAGGGTTTCGGAGGAACATACCGCCTCTATTTTAAGGACGTACGAAAACTCAAATGCTTAAATTTTGGTAGTCTTGTGGTGGGACAGGAGTCGACCCAACAAGCAGATAAGATAAAACATTATAATGTAAATATAAACTGTATCGCGACCTCAGACGCAAAATATTGTGCGCAATAATGTTATCATACAGCTACTGCACGGTACTCTAAAATCAGCACCTTCGAGGTTGTAACGACGAGTCGAGACAAAGTAGTAGGCATAGTTACCACGCTACGGCCTGGACGGTACGGCTTCGAATTCCGGTAGCGGCAAGTGATAGTTCTCTTATCCAAAGTATCCAGACCGGCTCTGAGGCCCATACAGCCTTCCATTCAATAGGTACCCCAGAGCGGGCTAAATGCAACCTTACATGTTTATCTTTAATTAAATTTTTAATGGCAACAAAGCAACGAGTGGTCTACTTTCTGTTCCAGGAGCGCTTCTACTGACAGGCTGCGGCACGTTCTTCCTAGTTGCTGCATACACAGTATTTGTTCTCAGGCCCGTTGACACCATTGTCACTTCTGTAAGTCACTGAATAATAACGCCACGTACTGACAGAATACCACCACCACCACCACCATCACCACCACCACCACGACCGCCGCCGCCGCCGCCGCCGCCACCACCACCACGACCGCCGCCGCCGCCACCACCACCACCACCACCACCACCACCACGACCGCCACCGCCACCACCACCACGACCGCCGCCGCCACCACCACCACCACCACCACTACCACGACCGCCGCCGCCGCCGCCACCACTACCACCACCACCACCACCACCACCGCCGCCACCACCACCACCACCACTACCACTACCACCACCTCTTCCAACTCGGTACACCTCGGCCGAACTAGGAACTACAAGTGCCAACAAAGCCCCTTCGTACGCATCTTCTGCCCCCTTTCNACCACCACCGCCGCCACCACCACCACCACCACTACCACTACCACCACCTCTTCCAACTCGGTACACCTCGGCCGAACTAGGAACTACAAGTGCCAACAAAGCCCCTTCGTACGCATCTTCTGCCCCCTTTCTACGTACTATGGAAATGTGACCAATAACAGAAACCGTATAAAGCAGATACGGAAGGAGTGCAATGTCATCATATTTGTAGCATCGTATCGCTGGCTTAACGTGCAAGTTAAGCTGGCCAGAACTCGGCAGCGTGACTCCGACCGTGTTCCCATCGCACCGCAGTAAATCATTAGAGGCTCACTGAGTTTGGAAATATTTTTGCTACTGCTACTAATGCTACTACCACTACCACTACTGCTACGAACCTCACCACCAATTTTACTACTACTACTACTACTACTACTACTACTACTAGTAGTAGTAGTATCCATCCTGGCCACGGCGGACTTATTTAGGAAAGTACTAAGGTCTAAGTACAAAACTTCTATCATAGGAAATAACATTACATGTAATATATGTTGTAACTACAGACTAGCTGCAAAATTATATACCCTACGCACATGGTTTGTTTCACGCATGTAGTTGTAAACAGCCTGCATAATGGTGACAACAATAATAGTAATAATAACAAAACAAAACAACAAGATGCCTACACCCAAAAGAAAAAACCGTAACACACAGCAGTTCTGACCTACCAGTACACAAACTGAAACTAAAGGCGAAATTCCCTTGCTTTCCGAGTCCTAGAATTCCGTCGTCGAGTTTAAAAACGATCGTACTATTGGCAGCTATGTTTATATAACGTGTTATTCTACACATTTCAAACGTCAAATTACGATAATTAATTTATTAACACGTATGCTTCACACAGTCACGGTTAACCCATTTTCGATATTCATAAAATGTTCTTATTGCAAGGTCGTAATTTCATTCCCACCTCAGTAATTCCCATAGATCCGATGTTGGTATTATCTGACACGGATTTAAAGTGTGCAAAATGTGTTTAGGTCGAAGAAATAATTTTTAAGTATTTTAGTCTATATAAAATCGTAAAACAAATAGGGAAAAACGAACAAAGGAAGAAGAAACAAACAAGAAGAATGTAAGAATTATAGCAAGAACACTTTAAAACTGATTAACGAAATATTTTGCCAGTGGCTGTGCTGCCAAAGGGGCTAACGCCACAGAATCCCCGTACCAAATTTTTCGAAGGCCTTCATTTTCCGCAACCTAACAAAACGACCTTAAAAAGAAAGTACTTCTAGTATCAAGCCATAGTATTAGAAAGGCATTCCTCCCTTACAACACGTTCCAGGCAGCGTGTTTATAAACATCAGGGTCTACACAAGCAGTTCAGGTACAAAGTAGCATTAACACTAAATATAATCGGGTCGAAAAGTATGAAGAGAAGATTAAAATCTTCCGCGATATGACGCTGCGCGTTGAGCGAGTAGTTACAGAAAAGCAGAAGGACGTTGCTGCCTTAAATTACAGGTTCAGGCAGTCCAAGAAGACTTTAGTCTGAAGATGAAGGCAACAAGATCCTTCGAAAATTCTGAAACTTTTCGCCCAAAGACAGAGCCTCACATTCCCGAAGACTTTAATCTTCCGTATCACCACCGTAAGAACTTTAAATATCATATGAATACGGGAATTTCTCTGAATGATATGACAGCGGATGAGCCTCACGGAAGGATCCACCCTTTATCACTTGTGGCAGAAGCCTCCAGTCAACGTGTACATCAAGGTGTACGTATTCAACGTCACCAACCACAAGGAGTTCCTAAGTGGCAGAGAGAAGCTGCGACTGCAGGAAGTTGGACCTTATATTTACAGGTAATCACACGATGCTTACATAAGAGTGTGAAAATCGTGCTCTCACATTTAGGGGAGAACGTGGGTTGAGGGTGTTCGAAAATAGAGTGGCGAGAAAGGTACTGGACCTGAGATGGTGAGAGTAACAAGTCAGTGGAGAATACTGCGTAATGAGGAGCTTTATGATTTGTGCACCTCACTAGGCGCTACTAGAGTGATAACACCACGGAGGATGAGGATAGGGTGACAAGATTTAGAGTTTGGTAAGGACAGATAATGGAAAGAGACCACTTGTTAGACCTAGGCGTAGATAGGCATATAATATTAAAATCGGTCTTAAACAAATAGAATAGCAAGAGGTGGAATGAATTAATCTGGCTCGGTATATCAATAAATTGCCGGCTGTTTTGAACACAGTAATAAAAGCTGGGATTTCATAAAGTAGGGGAGTTTCTTGAGTAGCTGGAGACACCAAGAGGCCGTAACTGCATGCACGACGAATTTCAGCGTAGTTTCGGTTCAAAAATTGTTTTTCTTCGCATTAGCCATTTAAAGATATAAACATTCAAATACATAAGGAATATTGATGGTACATACAATGACAATTTCACAACGACTAAATTCAATGAATACTCCAGGGCTGACATCCATGTTAGTTTGCTCAAGTAAACCTCTTTGTTGTTTCCTAGGGATGTGCAATCTGGCCTCTCGGAGCCAGGAAAGGATGCAGGCTCATGTCTTCGAGTACTAGGTGTTTAGAAGAGCATTTGGGCCTAAGGGATACAATTCGGCAGGAGACTGGACAAAATGGCACAACAAAATGCGCTATAATTTGTACTTCCTGCAATATACCACTAGCAATTTTAAATCTAGAAGGGTAAGATGAGGGGGGTCTGTGACGCTGAGGGGGGAGAAGAGAGATGTCTACAGGTTTTCGGCTAGAAAACCCAAAAAAATGGAAGGCTTTCAAGAACTACGTTTGACGGAAATATAATATTGAAATGCGTGTTAAATAAATGCAATGGGAAAGGCTGGACTAGATTAGTCTAGTTAAGAGCAACAATAAGTGACGCACAGTTGTGGAGGGGGTAACGAATTTTCGGGTTCAATCCAATTCGGAAAATTTATTGACTAGCTGACAACAATGAGCTTCTTAAGATAATTCTGTTCCAAGGATTTAGTGCATAGGAAAAATTACAAAAATTCACGGCCTTGTATGGAGAAGGGAATAAATATTAACAGGAAGTTGCACAGAATTTAGGCAACACACATTAAAATTATGGTATTATGAGTGAACTTTTCCGTAAGGGACTGCAGAATTAATGACTAACGCGACGGAAATAAACTTACTGCAGAACTAGCTGCCGAAATGTTTAAGTAGCACGCAGTCGTTGTTAGGCCAAAGTAGCCCTCATGTCACGGATTATAATTCCGCCCACTACACGACGGTTGTGTTTCTATCATCTCCTACCATCAACTGATTCTAGTAGCCACATGTTGTGCATCTTTTTTATGTGTTATCTCCAGTCCAGTGAGCAAGGATTACTCTCCCTCTTTAACAAGACGGGGAAGCCGACACTCTACACTAACAACAGAATAAGTATTTACTCTAATTAAATTCAGGAAAATGAAATTCACATTAACATTGAATGGAGGAACCATGACAACGACATGCTCACTTAAGAGCTGTACATGTGAAATATGGGCACTGTATTGATACAAGATTAGATAGGACTGAGTGAATGAGGAACGTATGATTCGAGAAACTGAGAATGTATATATATGCTAATAAGAGGCCATTTATGGTTATGTGTCAGTTATTTCCATGGAAACATAGTCTTCACGTACATACACATATATATAACAGCTCTATGTACGAAACTGTGCCAAATACAGAACAAAGACTCAGTTCACTCTTCTAACTTAACAGATATCCGGGTTTGGAAGGAAAACGAAGGGGTAGCAAAGAGATAACGGAAATGAAGGAAGAAAGGAGAGGGAGGGAGGGAAGGGGTGCGGGTGAAGATATGAGACATCATTATCTTTAATATTTACTGATAATATACACGAACTTGAAACCCACTGCCCTTATTTGCCACATCTCGCAGCTGAAAGTCTGGTACGGAATGCAGACCTCTTGAATGTTGCAGGGAGATTCTGGAGAACACAAACGTGACGTTCAATCCCAACGACACGGTGACTTACATCCCCAAACGCAGGGTACAAGCAGAGCCTGAAATATCCCCGAGGGACGCGCATGCAGAACGGATCATTGTGCCAAACGTCGCGCTGTTGGTAAGTTGTCTGCCCAAAGGGACCTCACATGTTACAGTAACACTTGACCTCGCTGCAAAGTGTCACATAAACAATAGGCAGGGCCTCTTCAAGCACTTCGGGTTTTCCCCGTAGTGCAATTTCACAATGCTCCATACTCATATGTTATCCATCTACCATCGACATTGCATAATCTAGGCAATTTCGAGCGTCTCTGAACAACATACAAGAACTGAAGAATGCGAATGATTCTCTGGATACACAATGCCACTGTCTAAAATTCAGAGGTTAAGTGTCATCAAACGAGCTTGTGCAGCTGTACAAGAATTTTACATAAAAGCTGGGAAGGCCACAATCGTTTCTTACGTCAAAGTACATACTCATCAGACATTTGCTTCTACAGAATGATGAAAACTGACAAAAACTTCTAAAGACACCTAGTAACTCGACAACAGGCGTACCTCCTGAATAGAAGTAACATCGCCGCATTAACCCACTCGCTAACACGTGGCGTTACCGAAGGTCGCTGTGGTGCACAGGGACAGGATACGAAATAGGCCGCACTTTTATCACGCGTGGTACCGAGCAGGTGATCGCGTCAGTATCAGCCCGAGTTGCAAATAAGGAATTCTGTAGAACAAATTGTTACTTTCAAGAAAATGTCGGGAAGTTTTCTTGCACCTTTAAAATACACCAGTTTCAATATTCTCATATATGGTTCAAGTTTACGTAATCTGTCTGATTTGTAGGGCATGGTTATATGTGACCAAAACTAATGTGTAAATTCCTAGTAGGATGACGTCATCTGTAAATTTCCCCAGCAGCAAACACGCTCTCAGCTGACAAGTTGTGTTGCAGGGCATGGCGTCCATGCTGCACAACTCGTCCCTGCTTCTCAACGCGGGGCTGGCCGCCCTGGCGCGCTACCTGGACTCACAGCCGTTTCTAAACCTCACTGCCCACGAGTACCTCTGGGGCTACGACGATCCGTTAGTGCGCCTCGCCAGCACTGTGCTGCCCAACTGGATCCCCTTCTCGCGGCTCGGGTTGATGGACAGGGTGAGTAGCCCAACGAAAGTACTGCAAGATTTGAAGTTTTCACACGGACGCCACTGATAATTCAAGTCTTACGGGATGTTATGCTATGTCGATTTGTAGGTACTTGCCGACGTTTCGCAGGCATTACTGTTCCTTTAAACGTCGGTAATTACTTACCAACCTACGAGGTGTAAATTCCAAGAAAACATAAATCTTCACAAGAATACGTTTAGAAATCCTCATGCGAGTTTTCTGTTCTGTTAGAAATTATGATCACTGAAAGTACTGATCCACGTTTCAATAAAGAGCACAGTAGACTAACTTAATTTTTGTGTTGGGTTTGAAGGGTAATTTTACCGAAATTTTTAAGTACTGAATAATACGTACCTGTAACATTAGTGAGGCTCTGATTTTGATGAAACCTTACACACTGTCTTGCAGTCTATAATAATCATAATAATAATAATAATAATAATAATAATAATGCGCTATTTCACTGAAATTAATTTTTAGAAGCATGCAATTAACGTACAAAATGTAGTTTCTGGGGTCTTTTCTGAGACAAAATGAGTTGAGTAAGATTTACAGGTGTATACAAAACACATGTTTTAGCTACTTTTTACAGCACTTGCAAAACACTCGCTTTTTTAGAGACAGTAATTAATAAAATTACAAGAACTGCAGCCCAAGTTCTCACGGTCTCCCTGCCGCTTAACTGATAACAGGCAGATCTTTACCGGAGACGGTTTGGTGTTACCAGCCGAGGTGCATTTACCTATTCTTCATAGTCTGCTCTATCAATCATGTACCTGAAGCAGGGATAGTCTGCTAGACGCTAAGTTTTGTTTTGTTACTGCAGATGTTCGATGAGGGGGAGAACGTAATAACGGTTGCTCTAAACGGGGGCCAGGCTGCCGAGACTGAAGCGATGGAGAGACGACGGAGGATCTACTCCATTGACAGCTACAACGGATGGACAGCCTTGCGGCAGTGGACAGGGGAGACAAGCTGTAGTTCACTCAAAGGCGTTAGCGAGGGGGTACTCTACCCAAAGTATGTCGTGGATCAAATAAATATTGCGCCATACGAAATCATATCTCAAGTAGAGAGGGCTGCAGACAATGTGAATTCTGTATTGTCAGTCATAAAAAGTGTCGTTCGCAAATGGCATCTATAAATGTTCGTTTTGCTGGAGGAAGGAGTGGAACACATCTAGGCCCGCCGAACGGAAAGTCGAAGATTGACTGGATATGAGCTCATATGTAAACAAAAGCCCCAATGAAAATGGAGATGACAATCCGTTTGAAGTTTTCGCTGTCTTTAGTTTAAAACAGGCTACAGTTGGTTTGTTCTTAATCCTTTCTAGCTCACAGTCGTTAGCTATATCCGCCAAACCATTTGACGATACAGATGCAGGTTGATTTGGAGTCGTTAAATAACTCACCACTGTAGTGGTTCCCATAGCGTGTTCCGCGGATCGACCAGTTCCCAGGGGATCCGTGAATACCTTTCTGTAATGGATACTTTGAAGTTTTATGTTGTTAAAAATAATCGCGGGACTTCTGTAATTGGCCGTGTGGTTATTTCGTATGAACGTTAGAATAGCTAATTAAGAAACCCCCTGTACCCACTAAGCGAGAGACAATCAGTAATTAAGGTCAAATCACGCAATGCATTATTACGGATGCTACTGGTATGTACTCGTAACTACCTGTCGGTTCTAGAGATATACGTTTTTGATTTTGGCTACCTATCATTCGGACACTATGTTTAGGTGAGCAAGGATGTGAGGATCATTGGTTATTTTTCGAAGCCAAAAGCGGTCCGCGAGCAAAAAAAGTCTGGGAAACACTGCTCTAACGGGAGGCATATTTAACCTCCTGACAAACAGCTCGCGAAGTCAAACGATAGGAGTGTGTCCAGAGACTAGAAGCTTTATAGGCGTGTTTGTGGGAAGAAGCTTTAATTCCACTGCCGGGAGAGGAATTCCAACCGCAGTATCAGTCTGACGTACCATGTCAACTCTCTAAATTTCTAAAATAACACGATAGGGCAGGTGAAGTCAGCGTTAAAGAGCCTGGTGGGTGTTGGTGTAGGGTGGTGAATGAGGGTTCTGCTCCGTAAGCTCTGTATGCGAAGCGATATACACTGGCCCACGATATTTAAGCTGGGCTAGGACATTCATGGCCTGTTTGTATCACCTGTACTTTGTTTGCTTGGAATGAGGAAAGCCACAACGGACTGGAGGCCAATAGCTGAGCTGTGTCCAGAATTTTAACTTATTTTACAGGCAACGTTACTAGTGGATGGTGCATTAAACCATCTCGATATCGAGACCGAAGCTCGATAATAAGCATCTTTTAATATGCTCTTAATTCTTCCACGTAAACGCGGGGAAGTGTTCTAAGAACAGGCTAGTATCAATTTCCCTCTTGAAAGTAAAAATTTTATAAACCATAACAATTCTGTTATTCGGTTGTGTATACAGTATGTGTCTGGTACAGAATCGTTTAATAAAGCTAACAAATAGTAAAGATATCACAAATTGAGAACCATTAAAATTTGAGGCAGACACTTTCGATAATAATACTTAATTATTGGTTCAACTTTCAGGAGCGAATCAAAAATTGCATTCAGAGAAAATCAACTTCATGTCCAACATTAACTTTCAGTTCCAAGACCTCAAAGGTTGACTGTCACTCAAGTCTCAATTTTTGCAGTTGAGAGGTATTTACGTTGAACTGAGAGGAGTAAGGATGTAACTCACAATTTTAATTTTGATCTGGAAAGATTTTGAGTTTATTTAAGAAATATGGACTATCTGCTAATTGGATGACTATGGACTAACTCCGTGCACGGATATTAGGGTATATAATTTAAAAATTTCACGGCTACTGAATTCAGTAAGCCTTCTCAGGCTGGCAGCAGCGCCTGTTCTCTGAACGGCGAGTGAAGCAACCCTGCGAGAACCTCTCTGGTCTCGAAACGTTCGTTTACTCAGCCTTCAGCCACCTGATACGGTTGTTAAGCCCGAGAAGGTTTTATTGAGGGATGTTAGAATTTTTTCCATTAACTAACTCACTCCCTGGAGCAAGTCCTCCTTGAGAAGCTTTTACTTCGTCAGCTGGTCAAGAAATTCCTTGCATTTTATAGAACCCGCATGTTTACTACCTCATCCATAACAGCCCGTCACCTGTCCCCATCCTGAACCACATAAATCCAGTCCATGATCCTCCACCCAACCGCTCAGAGATCCATATTACTATTATCCTCCCATCGACGCCTAGGTATCCCAAGCGGCCTCTTCCCCTCAGATTTCCTACCAAGACTTTTATGCACGTCTCCTCTCCCCCATGTGTCACTTGACCCACATGTCGGTCTGATCACCCGAATAATATTTGGTGAGAAACATAGACCATAAAGCTCCTCATTATGTAGCCTTCTTTACTCTCCTGTCTCTTCCATCACGAGAGGTCCAGGAGTACTTATGAATGTTTTGATGAGCTAACACTATGCTCTTAAGAACTAGATTGTTTTGATGTTGCAAAATGTATTATTCAAACACCATTATAATTATTTTTATGTAAAATCTCATTCCCAATTTTCAGTTTGAAAATATGATCTCTCTCTGCAGTTCTGCATTAAAATTTCCTAACAGAATTTGCACGTAGTACTTCTAAAAGTGATCGAAAACCTGCTATAATTCTTCAGAGAGTATCTCCCTTCAGTCATCACTTTTATTCTCAGTAGGTGCTTCCGCTTTCAGGATAGCAACATCACACCAGCGACCTCTCAGCACAATATTTGACATCCTATCACTGAACACTGAACTCTCTTTACCTGCTGATAATTTCCTGTAATGTAAAACCCTGTCGCTAACGACAATTCTGATTTCCTTTTCTACAGACAAAAGTACATATAAACCTCTGCTCGTACAGGGCCTCCCTTATCCCACCTAAGTTCCTGTCCGCCCATTAAATCTAATCTATACCTCGCAAATTCTCTGGCCACTGTCTTCAGCGACCCTGACCTGCACAGGCTCCTCGCGTTCCACGTGCCGAATCCCTGACCTGCACAGGCTCCTCGCGTTCCACGTGCCGAATCTCATGTCCATTTTTCATTCCTCAAGTCCTACCAAAGGAACAGTCCAAGTTATAGGCTTCGTGATATTGTTCATTAACATGAGAAGTTTTACAGTGAGGAGATGTTATCACCCCGCCCAACCCCGCACCTGAAGGACCACCCCTTGTCGGCTCTCCTCGACGGTTTATTCATCATATTTGCAGCTATCCTCCGTACTGGAGGCCGTTCCTCCACCAGCAACAAGCTCATGCGCCATGCTGTGGTGACAGGGAACCACTTAACACGTAAAATATTTCTCTTTACTGAAATCCAAAATTTCTTTCCTCTAAACAGGTCGTATTCTATTAGCTGAAAGATTCTGACTGGGAGGCGTTACACAGTGCTTATAACAGGTGTCTTCTCTTTAGCGCCTTGTGTTGAGCTGCATGTCTTTCGCTACTGTATTGCAGACGCATGAGGTCTAACGACACCTTCCTGATCTACCGGAAGGCGTTCTGTCGGGTTCTGCCCGTGGCTTTCTCCCGGAGCGGTGTCACAAATGAGGGTTTCCCCGCATACTGGTTCCATCTTCCCGACAACGTATTCGATTCTCCGGACAGAAACCCGGAAAACGCGTGTTACTGTCGCCCCAAAGTGGCTCCCTGTCTGCTGTCCGGGCTGGCGGATTTAACGCCCTGTTACTACGGTAAGTTGACTTCCTTCAGTGTAATGAGAAATTTACTTTAGGTTTCAGAAGGGTTCTCCGTGTGTTACTGTCACAACATACCAGCTGTTCCATCTGGAGGACAATACGTTGACTTTCACAACGTAATGATGTGAGTCTTGCTTAGGGTTCCGAACGACTTCCCATTCAATTCCCTGACTGACGCCTGAGGGACATCATCAGCTGCTCGTACAGTAATCTGGATTTCTGCAGTTCCGTCAGGTGAAATTTCATGAGGGTTTGTAAGGATTCAGTTCCTTCTTCTACAGAAAGACATTTACAAATCCAAAGTTTCCCTCTACACTTAGGGAGATTTGTTTATCCGCACAACTACGCATCTGTGACCCACTTCTCTGTCCATGTATGATGGCAATATAATTATATGAATAAATGAATTGGTCTAACAACAGGTGGAATATAAAAGCGTTTTTTATTAAAAGTTAAGCCGGTTTGGAATATATCTTTTCACTCAATAGTGCCTCGGCAAAGAAATTTCGCTCCCTTTTTGCTTCACATACACATGCACTTCTAAATTTATCTTATTTCCCATTTACAATCCTTTGTTTTTAACAGCTGATTAACTATGAATAGCTCATTTATATGTACTGCCTATTTAAAAAGTTCGTCCATTTTGATAAAGGTTCTCTCTGGAAACAAACACCTGCTCGAAAATACGAACCGAGGAAGATAAAAATTTTGACGTTCGGGTGCAACATGGAGTTCAAGAAAAACACCTACGAATTAACCATCACTCACAAACATAGTCACGTGACTGTTACTGGCTTTCTTGACATACAGGGATAAATCTGATAAATAATCGAGTGTATTACTATATTTACTCTATAATCTCATTTATATTTAATCCACGATTCTAATTTGAATCTAGTTTCTTTCATAGTTTTAAGTTACTTAAATAAAGTCACGCTACGGCCTTGAACTTTTCTCCTTCCGAAGTTTATGATCAGGTAAGCAAATAGGTGTAATCGGTATAGCAAGTAGCTAAAACGACTACGCTATCTCGGGCCTTGAAAAAAAACTGATAGGGTGGTAAATTGCACCTACGCATTATAACTGAACAGAATGACGTAATATTCTTTTTAAATTTGTTTCTGAAAGAACTACATAATACAACACCAATTTTTGTAGTCATGTCAAAACGCTGTCCTGAAACGGAAAGTGAGGCTGCGGTTAAATACAGGCCTACGTACCAAACCAAACACAGAGAGCTGCTTCTATTAAATATTGCATTTTATTCGCAATTAATGAGCCACGTCCAGCATACTGAATGTGTCAGAATTTCAAACAGTCTGCCACCTATCCTTCCACCTGCAGGAAGCTTAGCCCACCAATAAATCAAACAAACCATTCGACCAAGGGGCGGAGTAGACTATAAATGCCCGGAACTGTACAGCTGTCTTCCTACCTACAAATCAGTCTACCAACGAGATGATAGATTAGTCATTCTTCTAACCATTTAGTCTTAAATCAATTCTTCTGCAGTCTCAAATATCTCTCTCCATTAGTAAACCCTCTCCATGCACAAGAACAATTCTACAATTCGCCCTTTTTTAATTTCAGGTATCCCTGTCGCGCTGTCTTTCCCACACTTCCTTAAGGGGGATCCCCGACTGCTCGACAAAATGGACGGTCTGTCTCCGGACCCGAGCAAGCACGAGTCTATCATCGTCATTCAGCCGGTTAGAGACGTTTCTTCTTTCCAGCAGACGTACACATTGACCCTAACCAAATGACCTTTGCGAACACCAACTACGGGCTTGGAAGTGTGCATTTAACATGGTGGATGTCCACTGATGATGCCACAGACGTTATCACTTTACAAATTTTATGTCCTTCATACCGTGTATATTCTTACAATCAATACATCAACCAACTTATGCACTTAATAAAAACACATTCAGAAGCAATTATAAAAGTCCTACATGTTTCGGGAAGGGGGTTCCATCATCAGAGAGCTGACGATAGCGCCCTGATACGGGAACATGTGGGAGTTTTGTAATTGCTTCTGAATGTGTTTTATTAAGTGCGTAATTTGGTTGGTGTACTGATCACTTTACAGTCTGATGATGATGTGTTGTGAAAAAGCACTTCACATTCCTGGTTACTTTATGTTAGAATGCACTGTGGTTATGCTGATAGATGGACGATAGTGCCGTCTGTTGCAGGACCTTGGCCTACCCCTAACCGTCAGATCCCGAATGCAGCTCAACCTTGCCGTCCATAATACGCGTCTCCAATCCCAGGTGGCACGCTTCAACAACCACACGCTGCCCATCTTCTGGCTAGACTGGGTTAGTAAGTTATGAATTATGAATTCACAGCTGTCGGTTTTGTTCAAGTTACTTTACAACCGTCTTCGCCCCCTCATACCTAATGCGTCTTAAGCTGATTAAGACGGTATCTTGTTATGGAACACGGCCTTTCATAACCACAATCAACTACAGCCGACATTAATGTTTGTCATGAACGATTACAATGTAATATAAACTTTGTGGACCAGGGAGCTCTGACGTGTCACAGCGCCTCCTTGAGTGGCATTTGTAGCAAAATTCTAAGCGTGATTGTAACGTGCCACTCGTGCATATGTCCGACTCACTTCATCATCATCATCATCATCATCATCATCGACGACAACACAACAACACCAGCAGCAGCAGCAGCAGCAGCAACAACAACAACAACGTAACAATAATCGTTTCTACTAGAAAATTTCAGTATCTCAGCATACGTTACAAATACACCGGCGCGGAACTCAAGAGCAGTAATCTGGTAACAGGAAATGTTTTGAGAAAGATGCTAAGGTAGTAACTGACATATATTTCAAATACACTTTGCATGAAGATATTACGTAGTGAGCCTTAAGGACAAAATTGTTTCCTGTGGTATGGGGACGCTGATTTGTAACATGGTGTAAGAATACCAAACGAAATATAATAATAAGGCAATGGAAATGATGATAAACAAGATGATGACGACGACGACGACGACGACGACGACGACGACGACAACAACAACAAGAGACATAACCACGCTTCTTCTTGCACGCTATTTCCTCAACTCAGAAGGTTGCTTATCGCTTGTGAACACGGCTTGCAACAAAATATCGAAGGATTAAGGTACAGTTTCATACACAATAAAAAACGACTTTCACCGACATACCTCATATATATGCGGCACAAAATGTCCTAAAAGTCGCTCGACCGAGATTATGCTCACGTGCCAGGGAAATAATACTTTATTTACAAAAACTATCAGCTGCGATTTAGAGTAGAGAGCTCTAGAAAATTTAAACGAAAACAGTAAGTACCATAACAGCCGGTATATATACATATCACGCAAACATTAACATTTTATTCACTGGATGATGGGTGGCACTATATATCGTGACAACTGAATAACTCTTAATTGCATTCAGCTTTACAAATTTTTATTTGTGATAACTTTGTACAAATTCCAGCCGTACCAAACTTGCCTCCTGATGAAGTTGGCCACTTGTTGCTTGCAGTACTTCGACATGCCTGACGAGGTGTCCCGCCTCATGCACCTGGTGCTGTTCGTGGCTCCAGCCCTCCAGTCTACAGCCATCGTGCTCTTGGCCCTGCTCGGGATAGCCATGCTGGGACTGGCTACGTGTAGCTGCAGCAAGAAGAACAGTGCGGTGGCAAGCAAAATCATCAGCAAGAGTCAGCACTTGCTAGAGAAGAACACGGGGGAGCAACTGCTGGGACAAACACAATACAGGGCACGAGTGGGGCGCAGATGATGCTCAGAGGAACCTGAAACATAAGGTTTAATACAAGGTCTGCAGGAATGCTGCGGGAAATCAAGTTCTGATTTAGGATATCGTCGAACTTGCTCACCAGGGAAATGCGTAAGGATGTGGAGACCAAGAGAATTAATTGCTACATACATGGAATGTTCTGCAGTATTTTATTTAAAATACAAGTATAATATGTAGGGATGGATTTTCACAACTTGATAAGTTTTGCAGGACATGGAAATCCTTTCGAAAAATTTGCTTCGCTGTTACGTGAAGTATTTTGAACAGAAAAGAAGAAGAAGAAGAAGAAGAAGAAGAAGAAGAAGAAGAAGAAGAAGAAGAAGAAGAAGAAGAAGAAGAAGAAGAAGAAGAAGAAGAAGAGGAGGAGGAACGATATAACGAATATTTAGGCCACTTTTAGGACAGAATAGTGAGAATGTTTTGAAGGTATTTTCATGGCTTAAAATCAGTTGTGATGGCACTGAAACTTATACGCAAAAGTCACAGACCTCAATAAGGCAGGCACTACGAAGGGCGTGATAGGTTTTGAAGAGGAACAGTAAATATATCTTCTAATATGAAAGCACTGAGTTATGTATAAACTCGAGTCTTAAACTGTAATCTGCTAGAACGTTTTACAGAATGTCAGACAACTATACAAGGGGTAGAAGAGTGGCACGGGTATTTTTACGGAGTTTCTACAGAACAGCGTGGCACTTTAAAACCTATACGGCGAAATGTCATACAGAAACTGTACAAGAAACAGGGTTGCTAGGTACCCTCTTAGTGAATTATATGTCTGTCATAAAATTAATTTTTTTTCACAACAACATGTGTTATGTTATGCAGCGAGCTTTTCGTCGCTGGCCCAAACACCGCAGCTCTCACAGACTATCCCGGCAGATGCAGGCTTTCTACGCGACAAATCCATCATGATCAGTCTGTAATTAAAATATTATGGCCGGCTGCATATATTTTTCAGCAGTAGAATTTTAAGGTTTTTTAAATATGAAACCAATATTAGTAACACTTAATTTATTATTATTATTATTATTATTATTATTATATTTCGAAATTCTACTTCATTCAAAACGTTAGGCCTACTGGGATGCTGTCCCTTTGGTACTGTTATGTTGCACCTTATCTATCCCTTTATGCTCACACACCCAGTACCAGAATCCATTGAGAATGTTAGGGAAAAACTTTTGGCATCTATGATAAAAAAATTACCAGAATACTAAGTGGTCAAATCTTATCTCATCTGCTGGGTAGATTCGGCATCGTTACGAGGGGAGAGGATTTCACTTCCTCGGCGACATGTTACTGGAAATAACTCTCATTACAGACTTCATATACACTTTGTCAGATGAGATCGGCCTGTCGTCTTATTCATGTTCATAAGGGAAAGAAAACTGTATACAGGTGTAAGTGCGGCCGAAAGTAGCAGTCGTTCTTAACACAAAGGATCTGAGCACAGGGAAATTTTATTTTATCACGTAGGAATAAAGCCTTTACAAGTATCTTCCATAAACCTTCTGGTTAATATCAGTATCGCAATTGAAAATAATGTACTACATGTTCATATTTTATGGAGCTTTCTAAATGCTTGCCTTTAAATATAAAACAGTCATTAACAAAAAAAATTCTTTTTTCCACTGAAGCTCAAATTTGTTTACAACTGTTACTCAGAGAGACAAAATTTCACCAGCATCTGTTACTTTTCTATAGCGACCAGGTCTAAAAGCCTCTCTATTAACTGAAAGTCCCCATTAACACCGCGAAAGAAAACAGCAAGCAGCATCTTTAATATCTGTGCTCTCGTCACTTGCAACTGCATACACTTCTCTTTAAGCTGACGCTGCACATCTCGTGCCAAGCCGTTCAAATGTTTCGGCCACCGTATGTGCAGAGAGACTGATACTTTAAAAAGCCTTCTTTTCTCGGGTCAGCTTATTTCTAGTGTCTTCATTATACACTCCTTCACATACTATCCGTAAATAGTTTTGACTACTAGTGATAATTTGAGATATAATAAAGCTTGCTTGAACTGCTGCTTCTTTTGTCTTTGTTGCATAACTAAATATATTTTGTTGCCGCTGCAAGTAATATGTCAGTTCCGTCAGTTTATCTCCTCGTAGCTTCCCTTAAAGAAAGCGACATTTTTATCCTTGTGTAAAGTTTCGTAATGGCGGCGCCAATGCTACTCTTCTGGAACTGAAACAACTTTGTTGCAGACGGGTCTAAAAATTTTATCATACGACGCCACATTAAGAATCCATGTTTTTTTTTATTTTCCTTGAAATGCATGTCCGTCGGCTCGTAATTTTCTCTTTTCTTTCCATTTTGAACACAGACACGGTAAAAGCGAAATATATATTATGTATTTTACAACATGAGAGCTGCTGCAAGGTCCATAAATTCGCACAGAGGAAAGACAAGATTCCACCGCAATAGAGCCGCTTGTACTGCTCATTAGGAGATTGATACTCCTGCTCTGATTTTGATAATTCCATAATTAAATCACTGACTTCTGTCGTTCCGTCTTTAGCACTATTCGACACCCTTCTAATCCCAATAAATGCCATTAATTTGGAAATAATTTGCAACAGACCTGAGCGCTATGACCATTCCATCAACCGCGGTACGAGTATGACAAAGCCGTATTTAACGTCGAGACAAATAAGGAAACATTCCTCCACGCATGAAACAAGTGGATGAAGGAGAGTCAGATGCTGTCGCTTCTGCTGTAACGCGATTGTCACGTTCTTGTGAGATTCGCGTTATAGAAAATCGCGTAATAAGAAAAACAGAGCTTATGGAAGAAATAGGGTGCCATATCTTGTTTGCCCCGCGTGGCAGCCAACACGCGCATGCGAAAGTTCCGTTATGCATAGAGCGTTCATCTCTTCGTTAATCACGTGATAGCAAATGTGCGTTAAAGTAACACGCGTCATGGCAGTATTGACTATAACTGGGTATTTTAAAAGACAGGTGTATTTGTTCTGTCTTTGATAACAATGAAACAATTCCTTTTAGTGCTTAACCCTGAACAGTTCTCGAGAATATAGAAGCTTGTAGCACTCTCCTCTACAGTAGTATCGCAACACATAATTTAAAAGCGCCTGTCTGTAATTTCTCACTTTTGACTAAGATAATATGAAACCATCCGCAAATAAATTATTTAGTTGTATGACGGGTGACATTCCGTAATTGAAGTAAGATCAGAGCACAAGCCGAATTAAAGAAACTGGTGGCTCCATGCGTATTTCTGACACCTGCTTTAGGCCAGTATTTCTTAAATATTGTGCCGCGAGTTATGCTAGGTATGCCGCGAAATTTTGGATTTTATGTTATTGTAGACATAATAAAATGTGTAAATAAATTTCCACAATAAATTCTACTTATACATCCTTAGTATGGAACAAGTATAGTATTATCAAAAATCATCCTTCACACGTCGTAGGCGCGAAGTGTCCGACACTCCCGTAGTGTGCCGCAATTCCTCTGTGCCATGAAGGAAAAAGTTCGAGCACCCTGGTGTAGCCAGTATTGAGCAACGGTCTGATGGAAGACTGATTTTATTATCTTTTGCCTCGGAAGTAGGTAGTGGATCATTAGCAGCCACAGGTAAAAAAGGATATCCGACCATTTGTTGGTAGCCATGCCTCATATCGGTATGCTGCAGTTCAGAGGCAGTTCGAAACTCGGCCAGGACGAGGGATGTTGCGCGGGAGATTTCGTTCATAATTAAACACTTATGTTAAGGGATAAAGTCTAACTGCTCAATAGCAGACACAGTAAATGTTTAAGTAATTCGTTTCAATCCCATCAGATCTGGCCACTGCGTGTGGTTTCAAGTGGCTGGTAAGACGTTAAAATTCAGAGTAACACGTTCCCATTACCAAAAGCACTCAAGAGTTGTTCAAGAAAATAATCTGCTGCCTACTCAAAGCCGAAGGCAATGTTATGATTTGCTTACGAAACTGCAGTATTTCTCACACCTGTGTGTCAATATGCCACTTTTTGTTAATACGTTACTGATAACTTTGCATTGTTATTTACATATTGAAATTCGGAGCTTATATCTGTAAAGTTTTTTTAACCCTCCAAATATATTCTGTTTTGGTAGTATCTTCGGATAAATCAAAGTCTGTTGCGGAGTATTTAAACCTTCGTACTCTAAGACTGCTACATACGAAATGTACATTTTTTGCAAATTATGGGTCACGTCTAGAGTATTTTTGCTTAAAGTTTCGGCTGGCTGAAAACTGATAACTTGATAATTTGACGGACGGTTGTACTTCGTTGAATCTTTAGGCTACGGAGGTCGCTGTAGCTAACAGGTGTCTAGAGGAAAGTGGTTGACTCAAAACACTTTAATTACCCATAACTGGACGGTCATAAATTTTTTTGAGGCGCGATTACTGTGATTTAATTATCTGAAAGGAGACTCAGATTCTGTCCATAGTGCGAGGACTTCAAATAATGAGTGAAGTGTTATGTTTCATGGAATGATGTCCGTGCCTCGTTTACTTTTTCCAAGAGTCACGGAAAAGGGGACAGCCTGTGTATATGTAACGTTTTCTCTGGTCTTGCACAGTGAGCATGTCGACACGAAGTTCGGCTCCTAAGTTCTGAGCTGCACAGTGCCATGGCCAGTGATCCTCAGCACAGCGGGCACAAGAGTTGAGTGGCGGGACGAACTGTTAACAATGACATTAATGCAAATATTCGCAAATATTTAGCTCCTCCCTCACGCAGAACAAATGATTCTTCCATTATAAAGACCGCACTGTAATGCTGTTTAGAGAAACAATAACTGCTCCCTTTGAGAATCATACAAAAAGCACACAAATATAACTAACTAACTAACTAACTAACTAACTAACTAACTAACTAACTAACTCCATGGAGCAGAGGCCTTCTTGAGAAGCTAACAGTTTCTCAGCCAGTCAAGAAATTCCCCGCATCCTATGGAACCCGAAGGTTCATTACCGCATTCACAAGAGCCCGCCACCTGTCCCTATCCTGAGCCAGCTCAATCCAGTTAATGTCCCCCCATCCCACTTCCCGAATATCCATCTTAATATTATCCTCCCATCTACGCCTGGGTCTCCCAAGTGGTCGCCTTCCCTCGGGTCTCCCCACCAAAATCCGGTATGCACCTCTCTCCTCCCCCATACGTGCCACATGCCCCGCCCATCTCAGTCTTCTCGATTTGATTACCCGAATAATATTTGGTGATGAGTACAGGTCATTAAGTTCCTCGTTATGTAGCCTTCTCCAATCCCCTGTCGCCTCGTCCCTCTTAGGCCCAAATATCCTCCTCAGCACCCTATTCTCGAACACCCTCAGTCTTTGTTCCTCCCTCAGTGTGAGAGACCAAGTTTCACATCCATACAGAACAACAGGTAAAATTATAGTTCTGTATACCCTAATCTTTGTGTTTTTGGATAGCAACCTGGAAGACAAAAGATTCTACACCGAATGATAGCAAGCATTCCCCGACTTCAATCTGCTCTTAATTTCTTCATGAATGGAGTTTCGATTCGTTAGGGTTGCTCCCAAATATTTGGATTCTTCCACCCTTTCAAAGGATTTATTATCTATATTTATGTTGTGATTGTGTCGTGCATTCTGATTTCGAGACATGACCATGTACTTAGTTTTCTCAGCATTTACTTCTAGACCAATCTCCTTACTAGCAATAATTAAATCTTCTGCATTTTTCTTTATGTTATGTACGCTTCCGCCCAATATATTAACATCATCAGCATAAACCAGAAGCTGATGTGTACCATTCAATTCCAAGCCCTCCTGGATTGCCTGAACCCTCCTAATGGCATATTCTAAAGCAAAGTTGAAAAGCAAAGCACACAAATATACCACTGATAATAAAAATGTTAATTTCCTGAATGTAGGCACTGTGCTTCCAAAATTTCGATACGCATGGAGTCTTGAAGTCGCTTTTTTTGGTGTAACTCGCTGACAGGACCACCTTTGTCATACCCGGTTACTTTCATGTCATTATTAGAAAGACCCTCTGTGATGACGATTCGCCGTTCAGAGGATAGGCCTGTTGTTTTATGCACCTGCTGACATCACTAAATGGAATGGCGTTATTGGTTTCTTATCCTGAGTTTGGTAAACGTCATAAACATTGTTTAATTCGGAAATTCCGTAACTCCCGTGATTCGTACGGTGAGTACGCGCGTTACTCCAGTGCCGGAGAAGTTGCCGCGTTTGAAGGCGCTCCGGCAAATGACGCAGACCAGCTGTGTATTTAACCTGCGACAGTGCTGTTGTCTTGTTCTAACAGACAAAAAAGCGAGGTGGTGTAGCAGCAACACTTTCTTTTTGAATAAACAGTTCCAACATCTCGCCACTTAACCTTCGCCTTGTTTGGGAAGTACACGTGATTCTTGTTAGGAATTAAACGAAGTTTCTATGAAGTCGTTACTAGAGAAAAGCCACAAAAGTAAGAAATACACCTAAAATATTTGTTGCTCCGCCACTCTATAATTATAGCGGCCGTACTACAATGTGCAACACAACTGATATACCTGGACGACAGTAACTTTCAGACATCCAGTTCGGATTCACGGATTATTCCCGTCTCACATGATGACAAATGACAATGACATGGGTTCAACTATACCGTTACAGGAACTTTGCAATTAAAAAAACATAACTGAAATTTGTTTTAAACTCTAAATCAATGTTCAATCATGTATCTTAAAATATATAATAATAGGATATCAAACGTACGTGGGGCGCTCAGATAAAAATCCTCCCATTTCTGACATTCATACCAATGGACGTCTCTCTTTTACTGTCGATGCGTAAAATGACAGGGCTAGCTAGACCTCAGAGCAAGTGTCAGTGGACAAAATATAAATTCACGCTTCCCTGCAGGGAAACGATATATATATATATATATACTGTTGTTTTCATTGTCCTGCTACATCAAAAGCATTGTTTGGAAACTTACAGGTATTGCCAATTCATACTAGTATGTAATAAAGCATTTTAACGATGTGCCCTGCAAAGTTTTGCATACGCGTGCAGACCAAACAGTATTTTGAATTATTAATGATCCCACGGAACCGACGTAATAAGTGACCAGTCCACCAACCTAAACACGAAAAAAGCAGCCGACTATCCCTTTGGCGAGAGTTGAAAACCACGAAGTGGTATTACTGGACAGAGTACTGACAAATTAAACGCTGTGTTCTTGGGACTGGAATAAAAGATTTTACATTTTGATAGAAGATCTATCGAGGGCAGAACAGAACACCTTTGATATCAGTTTGTGTACGTATAGAAGGAAGAAGTACCACCGTGAAAAACGTAGTGTCTTTAATGAACCGTGACTACGGACGTAACCCAAAACAACGTTCATAACCAGTTTCATCCTCACAGAACCACCACAATATTAGCCTCACAATTCAGTCTCAGCCTGCCAAGCGGCCGTTTGCGCATAAGATTTCACTGCACAAATAAAGGTAAATTATTTAAACGAAAATCAGAGAGAATTACAGATGCGTACATATTTAACTGGAGCCACGGACATTCAGTAAAACGACTGTCTGGATACTTTTATTCGCTTTAGGGTAAGAACGTATTGGGTTTATGTACATTCAAAATTCCTGTATGCAAAATATTTCTGAGGCCCACCCACCTTGTTGTATAGTGCACAACATGCACTGGAAAAAGAAAGGCGTGTTAAATTTTGATTCGGAAACCTCAAAGAAGAAACCACATTTCACGTCTTAAGATAAAGCTAAAATCGTACGTGTGATATTGATTTTGGTGCTGTAAATTAAGATTAACAAGGTGAGAAGCGTGTAGAATTTTAGCAACGGCGATGATAAACCACTGGATTTTATAGCACGAAATATAGTAGCCAGCCGAATGACTAATAACTTCTCTAGTTCCTTGGTATAGCCCTGTCACGGAAATAATTGGCTAGCCTTGCTGCAGAACGCTCACGTAGATTGTGCACGTGGCATGTAACATTCATCTTTAAGCATTATGGACAGAAGTAAGGAGAACTAAATTCACCATCCTTGGCTATGATTGCGCAATGGCGACCATGACAAGAACCCAAGACTTCGGGTCCTCTTCATGTATGTGCTCGTAATTATTTGCGCTGCGGGCATTCTATATGTGCAAATCGTAGGTTTGTGGAATACTATGGTTTCAACAAATACCTCAGTAACATTTTGCAGACAAGCTTTTTTTATGGGCACTTAAAAACTTGTCATATCGTTTGTTTGTACCCTCTGCTAATGTGACGTACACACCAGTAGGCGTGGACAAAGAGTCAACTACGAATTGCAAGATGGTTCATGACTCATTTAATAAAGCTCTGTATGAACCGGACTGGTGCCGATTGCTCGTTATTTCACTTCACGATGACCTATAGACTCTAACATTATACAACTTTAAAAACATTATGAGGAAGACAAAATGTTTTTTTAAAATTGGTTAACAGCCTGAAGATGAGCCAATCTAGGTTGAAACATGCCGCACAATTAGACCGACCCTCCCGTCTACTAAAGATAGGTTGTGTTGCGACTGATATTCAATTCGTTCATTTACGTAACTGATACACAACGGGCTGTCACACGCGATATCGTCAGGCCCTTAGGATAGCCAAGCAGGTATAAATATTAGGCGCACGCGCCACAATGATACGCTATACGTATATTGCCTATTTTGTTCTTTCTCTTAACATCACACATCATCAATACGTATTGTGTAAACAGCAGAAAAGTGACGCATATAAGGCAACGTCATATGCAAACACGGCAGACAGCAGAGAGATGTACACTAAGAATTATTCAGTATGTTAAAATATTTTAGTGGGCGAGTTAAGTTGTTAGAACAGGCATAGGTTTATAGCAACAATACTGTACTGTATTTAACGTCACCTTCCTACAAATTACCACAATAAACAAACAGTACATTCTGTGCTACCTGGCCAACAAAAAGCATCGCACAATGCTTGTTAGTAGTGACACTGAGCAAAACTCACAAACAAATATTAAAACAGTGCTACTTTGTACGTATTGAAACAACAACATGACAGAAAAGCACATTTTACAAAATCGCTTACGTCAGAGGAACTTCTGGGTACTAATAAGCGAACTTCAGTGGTGTGATGGTGCAACATCAACAGGCCATTACGGCACTGGAAATACCATCTCTAGCACATCGTTTATACTCCTATGTAAAGCATTATGAGTTTTCGTGCAGCATACTGAAATGCAATCACTTATATCAAATGCCCTTCCCATGCTGCCTTGATATTACTAGGCTTGCACTCCACGTATTTACACAACAGGAATCTATTCTAAGATTTCTGGAGATATTTCAATCCACATCCCAGAGTAACCTGTCTGGTCGGATACAAATTAAAACACGTTTCCACACAAACGATAAAAATAACTACCGCCACAAAGACAAAATTCCTAATTCTGAGGCTGGTTTACACACGTATTCTCACTGCTTGGTCCTATCAGAGACGTTTCAATTTTCGTCACAGTCCGTTGCCACTTACAAAGTGATAAATTTATACGCAGATATCTTTTGTTTTGGATTCGCAAGTTCCTCCCAAATTGGCACTATAAAATTAATATTTATTTATTTATTTTTATGTACGAATAATCAATATTATCATCAATTCTTGTGTAATTTGTCTAAAAATAAAAACATTTCATTTCTCTAAGAGAAGGATCCAGACAAACCAGGGCTACACAAATAATTTGACTCTTCCAACTTTAACAGTAAAAGGTAAACCCTTTCCGGTACAGGCCTGGACAGGCCCTTAGGACTCCAGCAGGTTCAGGCTTCTAGGATTTCTAGGCAATCAGCACATGAAGATGGTAAGGTTGTCAGCCCTACGAATCGGTCGCCTTTACCTCCCAGGAGGTTTCCCTGGTACTCATCGACATCACAGCCATAGTGCGGCCACAGTGATCAGGTCAATGAAAAATCCCGTTCACGCCACCGGGAACAGAACCCGCGACCTTCCGGCTTTTCGCGCAGTGCCTCAACCAACTACGTAAATTATAAGAGTAGACCACACTGATCTTCACACTATGGTCACCCAAAATATTATATTAAAGTATTTATTGCCAAATAAAACAAAAATTCTCGTACTCCTATATGTCCTGCTAGCTAGCTTTCTATTTGATGCAGTGTCAGGTTGCTAGGAACAGTTTCATGATGATGAACTGCCGGCTCTTCTATCAGGGGCATATTTTCTGGCTTCACCACAACACTCGAACTAACAAAAAAGGGTTTAAACTTATAACGCCAATTAATCACCAAAAACTGAAAAAACACAGTGTACGTCCCTTCCTATCAAGAATCCCACGATCCTTTGCTAATTCTGAATTTGGTACGGACATATGAGGAACGAATTTGCCCTGTAAGAAAACGTTAACTGTAACGAAAAAAGTAACAACATAAGAATGCAACATTCCAAGACAGAGTAAAAAGACCTCCCATTTTTCCAGTTTATTCTGACTCCTTATTACGTGCTTCATCCATATAAGTGAACGACATTTTCTGAGAAGATTTTTCATTGCTTGTGTCCTTATATTACACTGCAAGGTGTTAAAATAACGGTTACGGCGAACTTCATTTACCGCGAAACTTCTGCATGTGTGTCACCCTCCACGCCATCCACACCATTACAAAAGACGTGACGTGCCGACTGACTGCGTTAAGTGCGTCATTAAGTAATCATTTATACTAAGCTGCTGCCGGGAAATAGTTTTATTTTAAAGCAAACATAATGGGGAACGCAATGCTGCCATCAGCAGCAGGATTTGTCTCTTTACGCGAATTATTTGTATGTCTTCAAAGGGGAGTCATATTAGTGCCGTATGCGCAGTAACCGTTTTCAGTGGAACACAACTGTTTTGTTTATCAACAGAGCTACGTGTTTCGGCTAACACAAGTCGCACTCATGCTATAAAGTACCTTGAATATGTGATACACAACAAGTGTGATTAAGCAGAACATCAGATAAGTAAGATTTCACCTTTTTATATAATATTATATACACTATGTAAAACGGTGGTTTCATACTTGGCTGCACGTGATACTGTACTTAATCACACATGTATATTAAATTTTTAAATTGCTTACAGCCTCAAGATCGCGTGTGTTTAGCCGGAACATGTAGCTGAGTTAATAAACAAAACAGCTGTTTTCCACTGAACACTGTTACTTTTCCTCACTCAGGGTAACACATAACGGGATGCAATAACATAGGGTAAGGTAACTAATGTTACCGAATATGCATTTACGGCTATCCATTTTAAAATATTACAAATTTTAGACTTGTCTTCAGCTCATGTCAAAGTTTTACACGATTTTTTTTAATTAGGCATACCAGTCCCCGATACTCTGAACGTCTGTCGATGATATGCAGCACCATTCCGTTAAGGATGACTGTATTTTTAATAATTAGTGCTGTTGAAAGTGGGTAATTATGATGCAGACATGACTAATTAAAACATGAAATATACGCCGAACATTCCAGTACTATGCTTAATTAAACTGTTTTAAAAATAATATCAAATTACAGCAGAATAAACGTATACCGTTAAAAACACCAGTATATTGTTTGCTACACGGAAGCTGACGTCAATGCCTTCAACCTCTTAAGTACGCAGCGTCCTTTTGCCGAACAAAAACCTGGAGTCTTTAAAGCTGTTAGCATATCGACATGATACGGCGTTCCACGTTGGCCGATACTCCAGTCGCTGCCAGCGCGAATGATAACAGCTTTATTTGGAAACACCTCATGGTGCGCTAGGACGCAGAACATCTAGTCTGGTGATATAATTCATGGAACTGTATTGCGTCGCTTTCGGCTTAGTAACTGTTTACACTTCATGCACTCCACTGAGAAATGCACGATGGCTTCTGTACTGAAATCAGCCCCCTGGATATTCCTGTGCAAACACGGAAGAAAATACCCATGGAACATGGTTTTCCTAAATTATCACAAGGTTTTTCCTTACTTGTAAATGAATTTCAGACACAGAAATGTTCATCCGTTTTCACGTGCCTACATCAACGCTTCGATGCTCTATTACAGAACTAGGACTAAGACAAGTGTGGGGCATGTACGTGCCAGTTCTGAGCAAAAATAAGGAACTGGTTGATCCACAGACCAGCGGCGGATCATGAGAGAGTCTCAAAGCACTGCGCTGAGCACTAGGTGGAAGACGGTATCATGCCCACCGGAATGTAGTCGTACACCACCTTGGTAGCTTTCTGCTGAAACCTGTAGACGCCCACTGCAAGCAGGGACGTGCCAAGCACGACCATTAGAGTGCTCAAGAACAACTGAAGTTTGGGCAAGACCACGGCGACGAAATACACCATGGACTGCAAATATGGAGGCAACCCGTCCTGGTGCTGCAAAGCAACGGGGGGAACATTATTAACTTTTTTCCTCTATGCTTTAAATTGTTAATCTGGGGTTCCTAATAATTATACTCACTTCGACATGATTTTAAATATGCGTTACTTCTGGTGTGTGTACACATAAGTCATAGCAAATGGTGTTTCAAATTACAGAAAAATTAATTACTTATCAGTTTTTCCAGTCAAACACAACTGTTGTGTTTGGCTGGAAAACTGATTAATATTATGCAACACAACGGGATGGGACATTTGAAAATTGTTACGGAAAAACTGTTCTTAAATTGATATTAGAAATGCAAAGATTCTGTTTAATTTATAGCAAAATCAGCGACTGTGAAGCGAAAATTTATTAGTTTGAGAATTTTCTGTGTTGTAGATGCCTACATAACGAACGTTTAAGTGACAAACATTTCGTTAGTCTATGTCGCTTAGTAGGCTCCAACGCATTACTTAGGCCTATTATTCATGATATCTAATGAAGAATTCGAGATGTTTGATAGTGGGAATCTCCGTAATTATTTATTTAAGTAGTGCGGAGGCACTTATTTTATTATCAATCAGGTATACTCATTAACCGATTAATTAACTTATAATTTATATTTGAACATTCTATTTCGTGTGGCAGGATTAAGTCTGTGGTTGGTAGCAGTCTGCACACACAACCAACAGAAGAAAGCATCATCAACAAATCGCACGTGACAACTTTTTTTTTTTACAGATTACGTCTTCAAGCACCAAGAAACAAACAGAAAAGGCACAGACTACCGCTATGTCACCTAACACAAATGCCTCTTAATTGGCATTTTGAAGGAGGAGAAGCTAGGATCATTTTAATGTATGTACGGTTATAAATACATAGCTAAGAATAAAAATAACATAACAGGTAATACACGTTTCAGACTAAAACACAAGAAATTCTACGTTTTAGACTACTGAGTAAAGAATATGAAACGACGCACAAATACTTGGCTCAAAAATAAACAATAAGAAGCACAAGTCACATAACTACCAGCGACAAAACTTTCTAGAAAAATACTGTAATGTATTAATTTTGTGAATGTAAATTCCTAAGAAACATGTGTGACATAGGCACTAATGAACCGCAATTTTTCGAAACAAGTGTTGTGTACATTTATGGTTGTGATACAGAAACAGAAATTTCCACACAAAAGTGGGCTGCAATGATAGCCAGCCCTCTGAAGTGGGAACATGTGTCAGACGTGATAGAGAGCCTTAGTAGTGGATAATACAGTTAATTACGTGTGTGTGTAGACAGTTATCAACAATCGACACAACTTAGTACGAGTCAGAGTGACTGACTGACCCCTAACACGATTACGCGACCTTGCTTGCTACTGTGTCACAGGGGCTAATTCATTCATTTCAACAGATTCGGTATGTTGCGGGTAGGATCACAGGTAACAGGGCACTTACGAGTTGCAGCCAGAATAAAGGAATGTAAGTGTTCGAGAAGGGTGCCATTCGACCGTATTCACTGACGTCCTTTACTACCAAATTACACTGGACGCCAGCTTTGCTCTCCAACGGAAGTCCCGTAATCTGCAAGAAAACGTTAGAAATCGAGTGACGGCTGCAAAGTTCAAACCCACATTTAAATACCTACACAAAAAGGCTGCCACACATGTAAAATTTATTACTTTAAAACAGATTTGTGGCAAAACTGGAATAAAACTCTCGCAAAACAGAAGTAAAACTTTGCTTGTTATACTTATTAAGAAGTTCGTGGTACTGCCTCCTGCACGTTTCAAATCGTTCTACCAACAGACACTTTTCATAATATACCATCACAAATTTAACATAATATTTTACCACGTAATTACAATCAGCGTTGAACGTGTAGCAGAACTATCCTAAACACTCCACCTCTTACTTATTGTAGCGTTTCAGTTCATGTTCTAAGTGTTTTTGCTTATTGTTCTACTATTTTTAAGAACGTGTAAATTTACGTCTCTGTAATCCACCATCATAAAATGCAGACTCTTAAAAGTCTTTCTAGAAAATTCTGAGTTCTCGTTGCTAAGGGAGGGAGGGTAGCTGCTTCTTAAGCCACATCTGTTGATTGGATGCCTCAATAATGATATCTGATTCCTATTTAAGGAAGTTAACTTAAATATCAGAAAAAGCGAGTAACCACTGTCGCTGAGTGTAATGAAATCCCGTGTTATATACTATTAAATACTCTGTCGGATGTTCTGTTTCCTCTAAAGTGTCAGTACATACTGGCTAACATTTTATAAAGCGTAACGAGAAACAAACTGGAAATATTTTCTTTCAAATTTATATCTCGTGAAAAAGCAAAAACTTAGAAGAGAGCACCGTATATTAGCAGAATGCTCTCATCTCGACTAGCTCTGCCAAGGGGTTCAAAGGCGTCCAAATTCTAAAAACACACGGACAATTAAATTCTGGCTCAAAGATAGCAATTATTACCGGTGGTTATAGCAATTAAAGTCTGCGGTTATAGCACTTCTGTAAATTTAAACTCACCAGTAGGAGGCAAGTGTATTATTCCTTAATACCAAACTGAAATTAAGCAAATGCTATCATTTTGTACACGCATGATTGAAATGACAAATTGAAATTTATCATCTCTGTCCGTATGTCAGAATAAATAACGTCGTACTATAGGACGAGTAGTGAATACTAAAGAGGAGAGATGTGGCAAAAAATCGTTACCCAATCGAGGCAAACCATACCGCAATTTTCCCGCAGGGACCAAGGATAACTGCAAAAATCTCTGTCAGGATAGTTGTTGCACCACTCCTCCCGCACACAAAAGTACAGCTCAAGCACAGCCTTACAGTATACAGTTAACTGACTATATTTACCGGTTCGACGAGGGTATATCCGGAATGTTTGGCCTTATCAGGCTTCATTCCGACAACTCTGTTCCTGACAGCTGGATCAACCCCAAGGAAATGAGGAAACGAAACAACCATCGGAACACCTGCAACAGGCCCATTTGTCCGTGTCTAAAGGCTGTGTTATTAATGGATACACGGTCCTTTGATGCTGCGCTGCAGCGTTGCCTAGTTGCATTTATACTTTGAAGATGGGAGCAAAAAATTTCCCTGAAACTACGGAAACTACTCAAGGGACTGAAATATGCCACAGTCCACATCACACTGTACAGTTCCACCGATGTCGGAAACTCCAAATTGTGTGTGTGAATAAAATTTAGTATTTCGAAAATTAAGTAATGTTATGTGTTGGATATCTGCCAACTGTTAAAACAACAACAAAAACAAAATTAGGAAACTTAAAATCTGTAAATGGATGTCATATTAGACTTATATTATCAGAGCAAATTCAGGCCGTTACAAATTACGTACCATGTGCCTCCGGTTAAACAAAATTATTCATGTCCGACAGCATTTATAAACATTATGCTATCCGACAATATTTTTATTTTAAATAGAGAAAATACAGAAATTCAAATAAGTGAATTGTGCCACATATAGTGTATACTTTTCAGAATCTTACAGAATTGTAGACACTTTTATCTGTAAAATCATAGGCAAATAACAAAAGTAATAATTCTTTTTATTACTAATGTACTGGCACAATAGTCAAAAGTTCAGTTACACAGACAGCTAGGAAGGAAAGAAAAATACACAACAACAAAAGAAAACACACAGGAAAGGGGCAACAAGAAGTCAGTCTAAAAACAGCGTTAATAAATCCTGTTAAAGTAAAAACATAACAATTTTCTTGACATATTGGAAGTGGGATACGAGTGCCTTACAACAATCACAGCGTACCGTAGAAGCATTGAGAAATTTCAGACAGGCCGTCTGGATGTGGCTTGGACCCAGGCAAGGTGTAACAATCGGTGCTTCCATCTTTTGGCCTGTCGAATGTGTCGTAAGGTACGTTGAACCGATATGCCGGAACTCCTTGCTCAACAACTTCCTCTGAAACACAATCAGAAGCCCCACAGCATAGGCCTATTTAGAGCTGGGCTGTGCGGTCAGTAATACGGCACACAATGCAAGTAGAGTGCGCGACATTTACGGAAGGCTTAACAGCCGGCTCTACTGAATGAAAAACTTTATCGGTGTACACGATCGGAAATATTTTACTTTACCGTCATGAAGAATTCCTTTCCTCTCTCTAAATGTCCATCCGTCCATTAGTTAACCTAAACGCCAATACAGTGTGATGATACTAGATATTTCCATATTACATAGGCAGGCATAATTATTTTTCTACAATGTCTCTTAGCCCGACATTAGCTTGCCGTTTTTTCTCCCACCTTAAATTTAGCAGCACCACAAAGTTAGAATAATTTAAGCTGAGAAATTTAACTGCATGAATACACAGTATTCTCCACAGGCATACGTTTTGCATCGCCACGACACTCAGCCAGTAAACTGACAAGTCAAAACACAAACACAAACATACATCAGCACGTCGGAGTAGACCCTTGCTTCCTCTAAAATTAGCGATATCAGGCTAGACGTCTGTTTTGATGTAACAAAAAATATACACAAAAATTTGTGCTTTTCTTTGGACGTGAATAATGGCACAAAGTCATTTCTCTATTAAAATACCGTTTCACTATTTCATCTGAAAAATTTCGTTTGCCACTTTCTGTGGACATGTTCAGCGTATTAATGGGTCCCACTCATCCGACCGCTCACACACGCAGGGGACTAGCGTCAGAAGTGATGAAGGCTATTTTTCGGATACAATAAAGGCTCTGTACCGTACAATACCCACTTACTTTCATATATGAGGGGAGCAACTCTGCAAAGCGTCTTTCGGAAAAAATGAAGATTTTCATCCTTGGAAATCTGTTGATGGTACAAAACTCCTTCAGTGGCAAGTTTTACTGAATCACACGTCATGTTGGGCCAGTAACCGAAGCGATTCCTTCCGTTATATTGGTCCATGGTAAAGAAGCGCTTTGTGTTGTCTGGACCAATAAACACGGTCACGTCTTCCTTGAACTTGCTGTAAATCTGAAGCAATACATTCCATTACTAGACAGCTTGTTGTTAGCAAGCAAGGAGGTAATGGATGGGGTTTGTATTATGTTTAAATTCTTTCAGCACTTTTATTTCATTGGTGTAATTTTTAATGAATAAAATAAGCTCTTATAAATTTCTAACACAAAGTTGTGCCTAGAACCCAGAGATGAGCTACTTTTCTCTTGATCCTACATGAACATTTTCTGACAACTTATGAAGTCGTCTTAAAACACAAAACTGGCTCTTAAGTGCTGATTTGCTAGCGATACTAAAATATGTTTTCCCACTGGCCCGGTAGTCTTATTTCCGGCTAGCAAACAATAGGTAACGTATGTTGGAGATTTAGCATGTAGGCCGAGCGACCAACCATGGCTTACCATGTCGAGCACACCCACATTGTCTGTCGGCACCATCGAGGGCACAAGCTTGGCCGCCAACTTGAGAAGGGGGTCCGAATTTTTCCACAGATAATCGTGCACAGACATTTTAAGTGCTGGCTCTGAATCCAGTCTTCTCATTAATATGTTCAAGCCAAGTTTCACGATGAACGGTGCTTCTGATAGGAAAGAGGTAATCCCCTGAAACAAATTAATTTTCCTGTAACAAGATTTCAATCCAATACAGGTGTATCCCTTACACTTTGCGCAAAATGTCAAGAATGCGTAGCGTGTAGGTAATGCTTGCGGATAGTCAGTAATATATCGGATATTTTCCGAGCTTGTGGGTTGGGCTGATTTGTGGCTAATAACGGAACTTGCGTAATACTAACACGTTACGAGACAATAACGGGCCAAAGACTTGGCCAGATTTTGGCAAGATACAGGTTTAAACGACGGCATAAGGGAATTGGATTTGAATCTTGTACTGACGACAGTCTGTGCGGTAGAGGTTCATTGAAATCTACAGCTAGCCAGTTAGGCAAGTAGATCTGCATTACAGGAGGTGCCACGAGGGAGGGATGCTAAGTAATGGGGTATGTCTCTCCCGGGAGAAACCACTGGGCGTGACGCTCACCCCTCTCCTTCTAGTGCTTAATTTACGAGTTTATTATCTCGGAAAAATATAATTTTTGGGGGGTAATACTCTGATAGAATGTAAAATAACAATACATCGACCTACGAAAATCGTTTTTAGCTTTCAAATTGATTAGGAAGGGTACTAGTGATGTGAAATCTGGCACAAGCCAGTTCTGAGGGCCACCCAAACTCCCGTTCAACAAGTATCGGAGACTATTTCACCGACGGCAAAGCGACCGGAATGTGAAGCTGACTGCTCACCCCTTTCCAGTGGAGAAGTTGAGAATGACTGGAGTTATACTGCCACTCCCTTATAAGCCTTCATGACGTGCAAAGGGACACTTTTACAAAGGGATGTACTAAGGAAGAACTGAGCAGATTTCTTGTTAGTATACAAGACTACAAGTGCATTAACAGCTATCGGATGTTCCGTGTGGCCGTCTCCTCTCTTTTTGCGGGAAGAATATAGATTGAAAGCATTTGTGAAAATAGATCTAAGAGGAATATTTTGCAGTACATAAAAGGAAATTTGCAAGACCTAAATCAGACAGGCAGTTGATATCTAATTGGACTTGAAATATTAATGTGTGATGTTAACACGCAATGCTATTCCATGGTGGGGTCAACTGGCATGCCATCTTAAAGCGCTATATTGAAAAACTGTGTTCCGTGGCAGGGGGTGAAATTCTAAACGAGACTTGTGACTAGCAGCGTTATAAAGTTAGTCGGTTAGTTATAAACTGAATACTGTGAAGGCAAATGCCAATTTGGCTGCTGGTATACTGCAACTAATGTTATGTTTTATGCATATAAAATAAAAATTTCCATTTTCTAAATATCACAAACGGCTGATGCTTAGTACAAGACACTCATGTTTTAGGCTTATCACCCAAGGGATCAGTATTTGTATACATAACGCGCATTTAATGGAATGCGGGAAAGAATTGCTCAATTGTTACCCACGTGCTTTTATGCAGATATGTATCTACCTAAACAGGCCTACACAGTAGGGAGTGTCTTCTTGAGCAAAGCAATACAATTGTTTCTCAAATCCGTGTTCCAAAAACGAACAACGACAAATTACGTTATTTCAGACAATGATACTGATATAACTTAGTGATTTACTTCCACTGCCTGTTCAAATTATTCTTCTGTTTCTTCTTATTCATCAGTCTTTAGCCAACGTCAACATACTGTAAGTTGCTTCTTTCCCTAAACAGAGTGTTTCGGCTCCTTCAACGTTACATATGAATCCTGCTAAACAAATGTATATTAAACTGTGAATAAGTATTTAAGTAATATGTAATGTAATAAATCAGAAGATGCGTGTTCGGAATGTCAAAAATGAGACGCAAACAGGTCAATAAAAAGAAAGGCGTAAGAGAATAAATTTTTAACGTGGCGGGTACTAGGAGAGATTATTTAAACAATATTTATACATTAGTGTAAGAACTGTCCACCTATAAATAATCTGTAACTCTGAGACTGATCTTCTATTTCTGTGCCAAAGTTACTCACCATAAGGGCAACGTTGGGCAAAATCAGAGTGTCGTTCAAGCTTAGTTTGTTTAGAGCTGGCTCGAAAATAGCGTTGCGCTGTGATGTATACGTCATTGTGCCGTTATCATGCCATGCGAATTTCGAGTGCCACACCTTCTCTCTGTAAAATACCATGACATTCATCAACGACGAGACCTCCAAAGTATAATGTATGGAAAAAGCCCCATGAGAAACAATGCAGTTACTCGACAACACTGGAAGCCGCCAGGACTTCGGCAAAGCCTGTGTGAGAAACAGAAAAAGCTTTCATCACGTTCAGAGTGTCCAGTACGTCACATGCAGAGGAGTCTTCTCTACGTAACACAACGGCTGAGCAGCATCCACAGCTCCAGGATATCCTATAATAAAACACTTCCCTAAGGAACACAACAACTCTTCAGCGTTGACAGTCTCCAACATATCTTACATGCTAAAGTCTCTATGTGAAACAGCAACAACAGATCAGCAGTGCTGACAGTCTCCTGAGAGCCACACAGCAAAACCTTAACTTACTCTGATACTCTGTGGTTACTTTCTTGGAAAATCCAACAAAGGCTAAACCCGGATGCGCAAATTAAGACCTGACGGTAAAAGAGGAGGAAGGAAAAAAATACACACGAAATATGATAATATATATTAATAACTATTAAACACAAACACATCTGTCGCTGTTTATTGGAGTGACGTTGGTTATCCTGATTGTAAAGTGTTAGAATATCAAAAGATATAGAGTGGATGGCTTAAAAAGGGTGCCAGGAGACTTGATGAAAACAAATGAGTTCGTCGACTGCTTTTCTAATTTCTGCAGGTCCTTATGCGTCTTCTTGCAAGGAACCACGTCAGTGTCAATCTCATGCTTACAGTCCAACCACGTATCTATTAAGAGGTAACGACAACGAAATGTCCTTGTTAGTCATGCGACATCCGGGGGCCTTTCTTCAGAGCGCTGATAGTTGATGCTTCTTCGCTGCAGCGTCAGAAAATTCATTTTCTGGTTTACTGAGCGATGTGAACTGTTCAGTTTCCTTCTGACTTATCTCAGCAACACGAGAGTCGAGTATTTCTTACATATCAGCTTTATCTGAATCTTGGAATTTTTCTCCTGGAAATCTACTGTTCCTTACGCCGTCCTGCTGGTTGGGGAATCCCCAGAAGTCACTGACTGCTCCAGGCCAAAGCTTCTTAGAGAATATACGAGAATATGTATTCAGGGTCGCAAACTTCGGCCCACCCATGGATACCGTTACGTTTACAGTGCAGTAAGCTACGAGGTACGATTTACAAAATTCGTTGACCCTGAAGGAAATACACTTCTGAGTTGCAACCAAGCGAGTTTCAAAGATGTGACGAGTTTAACAGATCTTGAAAGTCGTGATAAAACTCAGGTTCAGCGGCTACAGGAGTGAGGTGGTTTTGCTGGACAGACACCCAGCCTGGATATTCGGACGGGTGAGACAAAGATCCTGCGGATGTCCCAGGCTATTATCAAGGACAAGGGGCAATCTGAACGCTAGACTATTGGACTTAAGATACAGTTTTGGAAGCAATATACCTTGCATGGCCTTCTCCATCACCAAAGCACCAGTCTCAGCGTCTTATCTTCCAGTCAAACACACGGATCCTTCCGTCTCTTCGTGGAGGGTTCACGACGGGTAACAAAAAAATGTTGCACTCAATACAGCACTGACTTTAACGCTTCCCCTGGTCTTTTCTTGATGAAACGAATAGCCGATTCGTATACACTATATCATCCGACCGCGGGTATGCTCAGCCCTGTGTCCAATTTATCCAACAGGTCCACTTCCTCTAAGAAACACACAATTATTTTTGTCCTTAGACTATTCATCAACACATGTACAACCCTTTCCAGAAACTATGAAGGCAACAAACATTTCTAAAATGTGTGGAAACTACAACTGAAGACCACTCCGTGCCGCACGATACCCTCCGTAGGTACCGACTGACACAATCAGATGCGTCGTTTTTATTACTCTGAGAGCGTTACGCCATTGCAGCCGCAATTACGCGAGGGACGTACACGGACGTGCAAGAGTTTAGCCATAATAATCATTCGGCAAATTAGCGTGATGCGCCAAACCGCCAAAGAGCGGGGTATGCTATATAAGGCAACATCTCTGTGGAAGACAAAAAACTTATCTGCAGCGCAGAGTTTTCGCTATGTCAAATGCAGAAGCGGCTCACTGTGAGACACAAAGAGCACTCAGCAGTGCTAACAGCTTGCAAAATGTAATATGCGAAAATGCTTCTGTGTCTGACATACAGCCACTTAGCACTAATGACAGAACCCAGCAATTCTTATATGAGAACTTCTGTGCAGCAAAACAATCCGGCAGTTATTATAATCTCTAGGACTCACGTAAGGAAATATTTATTTATGCAACATAACAATAATTCAGCATCAGAGACCGTCAACAAAAGGCCAAATATCGAAACGCTTCTCTGTGAAACACAACACCAATAACAATAACAACAAAACAACAACAAAAATATTTTTTGAACTGGGCCATCCCGCTGTGTGTTGACCGTAAAATTACAGGAGCTTCAAAAGTCCGTACATCACATCAATTTTTAAGGCATATTTAAATATTAAAATTATACACTATATATTTCGGCACGTTAATGTGCCTTCTTCAGGTGTAACTGTTTAAGAACCCTTTCCATACAGGTCGCTATTATGAGATATTGTAATAGCGACCTGTATGGAAAGGGTTCTTAAAGAGTCACACCTGAAGAAGGCACATTAACAAACCGAAACACGCAGTGTGATTTTAATATTTAAATATACCTAAAAAATTGATGATGTGCTGTACGGCCTTTTGAATTTCCTATAAAAAACAACATATCAGTAAACACAACCTCCAGAATATCACACACGGAACCGCATATCGGTGGAACACATAAAAACTCGGCAGAGCTTATATGCTCCGCATTATCGTACATGGAAAAGCCCCTCTATGAAACAGAAAAACATTTAGTATTTCTGGCAGCGCCTGAGACGTCGCAACAAGAAGGTCCTTGCGAACCATTCTAACCACTTACAGCACTGAAAACCTGGAGTCTCCAGAAAGCCATTTACAGAAATACATCTTTCTGAAACCTGTCTGTGCCAGTCTGAAGATAATCACATACAGGAAAGCTTCCCTAATACATACAAATATATAGTTACTCGGCAGGCATGAGAAAGCATTCGCCAGTACACTGCCGACATACATCCTGCGGCCACTGGTAGGCACGTTTCTCTTTGAAACATAATGTCTCAGTGCCCAGGGCGGGGCTGTGCCTTTGCACTACTGTAAATTGTATGAGTACATTATACATACCGGAAAACGTATGGCCCGACCTCCTGGAAATGCAGTTTCGTTTGGGAGCCCTTCATGACTTGTTCGTAGTTGGTGATGTTGAAGAGGTACATCCGAATAAACACATTCTGTGGCGGGTCGGCCCACCACTCGAAAGCCGGAAGGCCCTTCCTCATCCTTAGTCTCTGAAGCACGGAAACATACATTCGAGCCACATGCCATTACGGTGACACATGATATATAACAGGTACAGACGTTAGTCCTACCTCGGTGAGCAGGAGATCGCGAGGCGTCCAGACGAAGCTTAGGCACCCTAGCACCAAAGACACCATGCCGCACGCCAAACAGGTGATCACGCCTGCAAGAGAATTGTGTCGATACAGCGGGACTACAGAACATCTTACAATAGTTAATGACACATGAGTGGAATTCAGCTGGTATCCGGCTTGCTAAATCCCTCGGAAATAATGCGGAGCAATGCATCAAACTGATATTATCGATCCTACGCGTAGGTAAAGCTGGGAACAGCTGACAGTGGGAATGTCAAATTCAATTCCTCCGGGAAGGTAATTTCTGTAATTCAGGAAAGGCCAAAGACGAGCTTCCAGAATGGGAGTTATGCAAGTATAAATATTTTACCGCTACCCGCGAGCAGTGGGAAAATTGGCAGCAGGAGAATTTCTTCTCCGAATACTTCCGTGTTCCCTGTCAACTGTCATTTCACCAATACTCCATCCGCATTAAGTATTCGTCACATAACGACAGCGTCGTTAATTAAAAAACAACTCCAATATGCAAATAGGTATGACGTCTCAAAGCTATATAAGATTTATATAGGCCTACATGTTATATTATACATAAAGCTTATCATCATCATCATCATCATCATCATCTCCTTTATGCGGGGTATTCACACTTGCACACCTGAAACAAGCCATGTTTCTACGGTATACAGTGTCGCAGCTATGCCGCGCGTCCTGTTAATGGTACATACAACACTGTCTTCAATATTAAACTCTTTGTGCTTCTACATTAGCACATTCCGCAGTATGTGTGCTGTGCCCAATATAGCTGTTTTCTGTAGTTCCTTGACTTCTTGCTTTTCTGGTATGCTGCTCAAGTATTTTCTGAAGGATTTTGAATTATTATCATCTCCTTTATGCACGGTATTCACACTTATATACCTGAAACAAACCATGTTTCTAGGGTACACAGTGTCGCAGCTATTCTACGCGTACTGTTAATGGTGCATATAACGCTGTCTTCAATATTAAACTCCTTTGTGCTTCTACATTAGTACTTTCCGCAGTATACTCGTATGTGCTGTGCCCAACATAGGTGTCTTCTATAGTTCCTTGATATGAATTATTATTATTATTATTTTATTGTCCTTATAGGCCGTATTCTTTCAAGAAGTTAAAGGCAAAATATTTGTCAGTTTTGTGGTTGTGAAAGTGTTTTCTTAACTCCGAAGGAAGAACATAAAAACAGGGCTTTTGAGAACAGGATGCTGAGAACTCTTGAACATTAAACTTAAGCATCGGGACTCGAATAAAGTTACTTAACACGACGGTTCATAATTTGTGGTATGTACCTAGTAGAGTTAAACTAGCTGCAGCAATATAATGATGAATAAGGCAAGAGACAAGCACGCTGAGAAGAGAAAATACCTACAGCGATTACGATAAAACGTGGGAAGAAATAATTTCGATAGCTTGGTATAGCTCGCGGGCAAAAATTTTTCCCTCGACACACACTTTTGTTGCTCGCGGAGGTATTTGAAGTGAGAAAATGTCTTTTACGCCCCCCGCTTCCCTGTCAAAGCCAACACAGAATTCCGAAGCAGTTCTGAGAAATATTGAGCTGATTATTTATGGAGACATACATTACATCAGTAACTCATTTTGTAAAACTGTGCTAAAAATCGCGACACCCTAGCCTATGTAGTGAACTGCATTTAATATTATTATAAGAACCCGTTTTTATTGGACATGTTGTTTAGAAAAATACACAGGTACATTACACATATATATTACACGTATACTTGTCTTTCCTCATACTGAAATTCATGTTGCCCGCATGTAGACCAAATATGGCCGAAGTAGTCTGCTCCACATACAAGTTCGAGCAGATTTGTAGCAGACTATACCATACAATCCTCAACCGCTGGTCCCTTTACATACTACAATTGTCATGAAGTCGTACATACGGAATAAACAAGACCAACTATCTCTTACGTTAACGCGAAATGTAGATACTTCTCCAATATTTCCACATTTTTAAAGATATCGGACCACCCTCTTCCACCGAATAAACATACTGTGTGTTATTTAAGTAGACATGAAACCCCTGAGTTCAAGAAATTCACTGATATAACAACAAATATGTGTTACGTGTAAGACACTGGCATGCTTGTCCACCTTCCTCGTCTCGCTGAGTTACGTAAAAGATGAAAACTCCTTTGAATTTACAACGCCTTGCATGTGTTTAAAGTTCGTCAGAATTAAACTATACAGAATATTTTCTTTATAAATCCACACCAAAATGTGCGTTTGTCCGTTTTTTCTGTATGGATTTCTTTAATGCGTTCACGGAATTACATAATCTTAATATTTTCGTCTCCACTTTTATACATGGCTATAAAACTGTTATTCCCCTCCTAATTCAATGCAAAAAAGTTGTTACCTGTTAAGCTACAGGTTGTAGGCGCCAGTATCTAATCCAGGTGTATCGCAGTCTAATTAAGACGTAGAAACCCTAACTAATCTTTTAACTGACACTCTCAATGTAAATAATCAACATCAGTATTCGTAACTAATACCCAGTTTTAGGCAGAATACAAGCAACTTTTTGTACATTTTTTAATGATTGAAAGGTACAAATTTAAAGCAAAATTCGAAGGTCGTGTTCGTCTCCACCTTTCAGTTCACAAACTACTTTAGGAATAAGATTATATTCCATTCTAGAGAACACTGTCCACCGAAACTGGGCGCTGAATTTTATTTTCTCCGTATTCGTTCACTAAAGCATCTACTTTATATGAAGACAAAGGGAAATTATAAAAATTCTAAAGTAAGTTTCATGTTTAGGTGGGAGAATAACTGCGGCTATTTAATTTAAAGTAAAACGACATCACTTCTGTAGGATATATATATATATATATATATATATATATATATATGCCTACTTATTATTCTGACAGAGGTAACCGAATAGATACTGTTGATGCCAAATGTGGAGTTTCGTCATATATTATCAACAAATTATATCATATATGTTGCTTACCGTGAAATTAGTAAAAGTAAATATTTAGGACTACAGTCTGAGCAATAGGCAAAGAGACTTTGTTGACTTGAATTAAATTCGTTATCAAGATTCTAATACACTGATTACGCTGGACGTATGCCACTAACTGCGTAATTTGAATGTGGGTCATCCCGTTGTGCATATATCAATAATGTGTATTTTATACCATCTAAATATATATCGAATTGGTGTTGTGCTGTACGCTTACATTACTAATTGCGCATTTAATCACCGAAAGCGTGTATGTAAAATCAATTTCTGTTGAAAGAACCGCCAGTTTTAAAAGTTTTAAAACTTTCAAATGACAGCATTCTTGCGTTCTCCCTTCAACCGGTTTCCAGTCTCTGTTACATGACTTTTTGTTTCCTTAAAATACAGGAATGGGCACGTTGAAGTATGTAATATATGTTTTTTCGCTTTATTCATGTCGTTATCGAGGTTTTGTGACGTAGAATAGGTTAACTGCAGTATCTTCATTTGTTGCATTTTCTTTAATTCCGTATTAAGTTGATTCTCATCCAATATACACCATGATATTCGCAACAAATTATATTTCTCTTCGAAATTAAATAAATAAGAACTTCGCCTGATTGTGACATTCCAGGCTGAAACACGCAACAAGCGATTTTACAAAGAATGCTTTTATAATAAAAAAGTTTTGTTTGAATGTGTCGTCTTGTAATAACTGAAAGGATTATGTGATTAGTAAATTCCAATCATATGTCAACATGAAAGAAAATGGACTGACGTTCCTATACTGTTCCTTGCCGCTACAAACTCTAGCCAGTCACACCGTGGTCATTGGATCTGCAGCTTCCTTCCTCTTCATTTGGGTAAAGTCGCCCTACTGAGAAAGAAGTAAAAATGCCCCACAGGTATTTCAACTGATCTGGCTGACTTTTATTCGAATATCAAATTATATTGTGCTTTCATCGTTATATTACATTCTTATTCCACCAAATACCTACAAACGTCGGCCAGCACATTTCCAAGCCCTTCAAAGGGTGCTGTACTATTACTCACAGAGAACAGTAGCGCTCACTCTGTGAAGAGTGGCTGCACGAAGACTGCACAATCTTATCCCACAGTTGCATTTGATGAAGATGTTAAAGAAGTCGAACGATCTTGAAAATCTTACGGCAATTAGAATCAAGTAACAAGGAGACTCATAGTGACAGAGAACAGCGGTTATTTATTTGATCAAAATTTTTTTTATCACAATACGTTACTTCGTACTTCATTACTTATGGCGCACTTTTCACCACCCCATCTGCCAAATATGTCTTTTTGCATACCTTCGCAGTTTTTGTTACTGGGAGCACATGCAGTTAAATTTTCCATAAAGGAGATCTCTGTCTTATAGCAGAAACACCACCACGCACATTTCAGACACACACGTAATTCGGTTACTATTCATAAATACTGTGGAATTTCATGCAATTTTCAAATGGTGCGATATAAAATTATGAATGAAGTTTCCTTTTGTGCGCAATATTTCAAATAATGCGAACCGAAAAGTTTAAATTTCCCGGATAAGATCAACAACTTGTTTCTATCTCCGAATGCAGCCTTACTTTAGACCCCATCGAAAAAGGCGTAATTAGGATCTTTAAATCCTCCTATTTTTGGTCAAGACTAGATTCACTCCTCAACGCGATGAACGACGACAGAATATTGGGTAAGCAGCTTTGGAAAGCATATACCATTAAAGATGTCATTAACAACTAGCTCCATGGAGCAGAGACCTTCTTGAGAAGCTAACAGTTTCTCAGCTAGTCAAGAAATTCCCCGCATCCTATGGAACCCTGAGGTTCATTACCACATTCACAAGAGCCCACCAACTGTCCCTATCCTAAGCCAGTTCAATTTAGTCCATGCCATCTCACTACTTGAAGATCCATTTCAATATTATCCTCCCATCTACGTCTGGGTCTCCCAAGTGGTTGCCTTCCCTCAGGTCTCCCCATCAAAATCCTATATGCACCTCTCTCGTCCCCATACGTGCTACATGCCCCGCCCATCTCAGGCTTCTCGATTTGATTATCCAAATATTTGGTGATGAGTATAGGTCATTAAGTTTCTCGTTATGTAGTCTTCTCCACTCCCCTGTCGCCTCGTCCCTCTTAGGCCCAAATATCCTCCTCAGCACCCTATTCTCGAACACCCTCAGTCTTTGTACCTCCCTCAGTGTGAGAGACCAAGTTTCACACCCATACAAAACAACAGGCAAAACTACAGTTCTGTATGCCCTAATCTTTGTGTTTTTGGATAGCAACCTGGAAGACAAAAGATTCTGCACCAAATGATAGCAAGCATTCCCCGACTTCAGTCTGCTCTTAATTTCTTCAAGAATGGAATTACGATTCGTTAGGGTTGTTCCCGAATATTTGAATTCTTCCACCCTTTCAAAGAATTTACTATCTATCTTTATGTTGCGATTTTGTCCTGCATTCTGATTTCGAGACATGGCCATGTACTTAATTTTCTCAGGATTTACTTCTAGACCAATTTCCTTGCTAGTGACTACTAAAGCTTCTGCGTTTTTCTTTATACTATGTATGCTTCCCCCCCAATATATTAACATCATCAGCATAAACCAGAAGCTGATGTGTACCACTCAATTTCAAGCCCTCCTGGTTTGCCTGAACTCCCCTAACGGCATGTTTTAAAGCAAAGTTGAAAAGCAATGGTGACAGAGCATCTCCTTGTTTCAAACCATTCTTCATAGGAAACGTGTCAGACAGATGTTTGCCTACCCGAACTCTGCTATAGGTTTCGCTTAGACACATTTTTATTAACCTTACTAGTTTCATGGGGGTACCAAACTCAATGAGAATATCATACAAGACCTACCTCCTAACTGAATCATAGGCTTTCTTGAAGTCTATAAATAGCTGATGTCATCAATATCATCACAATTTTGAGGCAATAACGTCCCAGACTTTGTATAGACGGAGAATGTGAGAAAAAATTCCCCCATTTCTACTAGGATTTAACAGGCCTTCGCATTGAAGACCACATAATAGGAAGGAATCTCAGAGGGTGGCGCAGAAGACAGGTATGCGCAAAGTGGTTGCAGGGGAAATTACAGTTTTCTTCATTTGCATGCTACAAGCGTCAACAAAAGAAGAGTTGCTAGAAGTATGTAAAGAAAGGCGGTAACAATATTGATAATGAAGAGCTTCATCATTTCTAGGCCTCGCCAAATATTGGTAGAATTGTCACATCGAGGGGAAAAAGATCGATGATCATACAGTAGGCATGCAGGTAAGAAGTATAGCAAAAGTTTGGTACAGATATATGAAAGAAACGTTCCATTTGAAAACCTAGACTTGTGAAAGAAATATTATTAAAACAGATCACGAGGAAATAGGATGCGAGTCTGTGTGCTGGTTTTAACCAGCTCAGGTTAGGGATTAGTGTGCGCTCTTGTGGACACTGTAATGAACTTCCATTTCCATAGTGGGATGTGTTAAATATCTGTACAATTATTAGCTTCTCAAAGTGTACGCTATTCCATCGTGTGTTTACAATCAGCTTGCCATTTAATGAGCAGAGGATTTTGAATAACCGGCATAATGGAGAAAACTGTAACGTTATAAGCGAGACTGCAGTCAGTTCCGGAATCATGCAGCCCAAATACACTATACGCGAGACTTTAGTCACAGTTCTGGAATCATATAAAGATCCACTATAAGCCAGACTTCATCGTTCTGGAATCATGTAGTCAAGATAAACTATAAGGAAGACTTCAGTCATAGTTCTGGAATCATGCAAAGATACACTATAAGCGAGACTTCAGTCACAATTCTGGAATCATATAAAGATACACTATAAGCGAGACTTCAGACACAGTTCTGGAATCATGTAAAGATACACTGTAAGCTAGACTGCAGTCAAGATACCATAGAGATACTTCAGTCACAGCGTGATTTCACTGTTCGCAGGGCGCTCAAAAACCTCCAAGCTACACGGTCAAACTCCACTGGAAATTTAAAACATCAGCCTTCATTAACATAGCTCTTTTTCGACTAAATATATGACGAGTTACTCTGTCGCCAAATTCACGCTGTAATTTTACTCTTCTCTTATCCACTGCTCTATCGGGTGATGCTAACGCTGGCTATAATTTCAAAGTAGTTGAGGAAAGAAACCTAACTAGAAGTACAAAAAGAAATCTGGGACTTCCTTATTGAAATTTTATTATGTCATCATAAGGATGAATTTTGGTAAAACGTACTAATAAAAACCACTAGGTCTATGCATAAGAAATTTTATTACATTTGGTAGAAAAGTGTTCGGAGCAGGAACACAAATCCTACATTCATTTCTGAGACGGGAGAAATTTGAGTGCCAATTATATTTGGCAAAGTAAAAGTAGCAGAACGCTGTGAACAAGATCCACTTCGAAACACAAATTCCGCATAAACTGCTTGTGACATGAATTTGTGTATTAGCTGTCGTAAGTGCCTGCAGCTTCGGTAGGGGTGCGCCACCACAAATACTTCCTAATGAGCGGCACGCTTGTCTCAGACTGGTGATATGTAGACTGACTGACAGGTAAATATTAAGAAAGGTTGACTATGATTGTTTTAACAGTTTTCAAGGAAAGGCTATAAAACTGCAAGTGGGTCACGATCAGGGTGAAAAGTAACAGACCAGCTGTACCTGACGACAGCCTTTAGTAGCAAACAATTAAAATCGCTAAACGTAGAGAGTGTCATAACGACAACAAATTCATTGCAACATTAATAGCATGTCAAAACAAATTAACCTTGCTCTTACCAAGGTTGCCTGAGAGCATTCCACGCATCTGAAACAGGCCTTTCTAGTCGTGTTTTTGTCCTCATAACTTTTATAAAAACGACACAGAAATATCCCAATAATCTGTATGCGGGCTATATAGTACGGATATATCTGACTAAACATATACAGAATTATTTATAATTCCCTGACATAATTCATAAAATCGGTACACTGGAATGGCGGAACGGATTGTAACGTGCGACCTACAGATGGAAAGAGAAACTCACCAAGTTGTTTTTTAATACCTCACAAGTGCTCCACGTCCGCTCGTTGTAACACGGCAGACGTCAAGCCGATAATCCATTTCCGCCCATACCCGCTGCAGCAAGTCACGGTCGATCTCCGAGATGGCACTGATCATTCGTCTTCGCAGCTCAGGCAGATCCTGTGGTAGAAGCGGCAGAAAGACAGAGTCCTTAACATATGCCCACAAGAACAAATAGCATGGCGTTATGTCAGGACATCTTGGTGGACAGCGAAGTAACGCCTGGTTTGCTGCGGTTGTGCGTCCGATCCAGCGTTGGGGCAAATGTTCATTGATGTAGCCGCGGCCACCGACGAAACTAAGCGCCGGTGGCACGTGAAAATAAACTTGCAGATTTCCTATCTCTAACTATGGGGGTCGCATCTTGAAGTACTTTCCGCCACTCAAGTGTACCAATTTGGTGAAATGTGTCAGGCATATTTTTATTTATTGTTAAGATAGGTACAAGGAATGCAGAAAGGTAAATATTAGTAACTTAGAAAAGCGGCATACTGTGGCTTTTGAGGGCAATATAGTTTGTGTTACCTGTAATCATTGAGGAAAAGAGTAGAAAATAACACCGTTCTCTAATTAAAGCGGAATACTGACTGAACAGGTGCAAACGTCTAACTATTTCACTACAGCCAGGGCTCCAAGATTTGTCTCTAATACCTCATGTGCACAGAAAATTTTCCCAGCATAAAAGTGTACACTGAGAATTACTGACATAAAACTCTCTCAAATGAAACAGTGAAGATTGGGAAGTGTTGAGGCACGTGACGCTGAGTCTTTGGTCTAGTAGCACCCCAGGTTTCGAAATTCGTACTGATTTTGTCTACAGAGTAAAGCAGCCCAGGAATTCTTGTCGGACTACTTCGAAACTTCGAGAACACCTGGCCCAGCAACACAGCGCCACATGTTAGAAGTGCCTGATTTTCATCGACACCGGTGTGAGAATTTTGAATCTCGCAATTTAAACACTTACTACTGGCACCAGGCATTTATTAATTTTTTCTGATGGAACTCTTGTCAAAGCACGTAACGTAAGCGGGGTGCTTTCTGTTGGCACACATATGCGATACGGATTTTATCTTATTTCAACTAAGGTACTGACATGGCATCAGTAAATGTTAATGTAAAAAACGTTTTTTTAATATGCATTATAGGTAACAAATGAGTAACGTCCTTTGTCAAGCAAGTAATTTGTTAGTTGGCTAATTCTCTTACATTTTTGGCATTCAAAGAACAGGCTGTTGTCCATGACCTAGTTAACATTAAATTACGCTTGCTAAGCCCCGATATTTGTGTTTATTTTCCAGACGGAAGGGGGGTGGGGGGGGGGGGGGTCGGGGCACGGACTTCCGGCGCCGTTTACGTAATGGAGAACATAACTATGATGATCGTAATTGCTGTTGTGTAAGGTTGCATGTTACACGGTTCTTTAATTGCAAAACATGGAAATTTTGCACTAATATTCCCTGAAGTGCATAGCGGCCACTCGCACGTAACGGTAGACTTACTTCCTTAAGCCACAGATAGGGCGGAAAAAGCAGCGATAGGAAGCCAAAATTTGCTGCAATCAGACCTTAAGTTAATGTTCGAGTGTACCGTCAACTGGATTACTGTTATTAGATATGTCATATTAAAGTCACGAAGCTTGAGAAACTGCAAGAATCGGTCATAAAATAAGCTTACATGACGCACGATTTCGTAACTAAAACATACACTGATCATGATTATATAAGGGGGAATTGTCGCCAAGCGATTATATTCTGTTTCCATTTCTGAAGCAAAATTTGGGAGTCACAGATTTATAAATAATCATGACGTGAAAAGATTCGTGACACCAAGGCTGCCACCACTGAACACGGACTTCTGTCAATGGCGAATAGAGAAGCTGTTCCCAAAGATATGGTATGTGCCTCAGTTGTGGCGAAGGCACGTGGTCAAGTAATGGGATAACAGTACAAGTAAATCACAGCTGTTCGTTGTACATCTGAAAATAAAAAATCAATGTATATTCTTTGTACTCTTGTTTTGTGACCGGTCCTTTTAGCATAATAGGCGTCATAATTCGCTCTCATCACCTAGCATTAGGGCGATATAACCAAGAACAATAACAAGTTCGGGGCATGTGACACACATGCAAGAGGTGAGAAATGTCTAAAATCCTTAGTTGGGAAATATGAAGGGAAGAGGTTAGATGGAACAGCTTGAAGTAAGAGGGAAAATCAAACGAAAATATGTCCCAGGGAAATATGGTTAAGAGGAAGTGGATTGGTTTCTTCTAGTTTCGGAATATAAGTAAATAGCGATCATTTAAGATCGCTGTAGTAGAATCTGTATCACATGATGGGAATTTCACGTCTTGACCAGTTGGCTACAATTTTGAAGAGTAAACCTCTTGGGAAGCAGCTGTATAGAAGACCGAGGAGACTGGAGAATAATAACAAAAGTACGATCGAAAGGGCTCTTGCGTGGATATGATGTCTATTAAAGCGTTTCTTCAGGATCAGTAATGACGGATTTTTGTTTGTTCTACTAATTGAAAGGTTTACCTCAGCAGTATACAGCAGCTGTAACCCTTCTAATGACCTATTTGAATGGACAGGTCCATCTGAATCGCATTAGTAGTTCTCCTTGATTCATCTCTATCACTTCGGCCTATAAACCACGATACGTCCCACTCCAGTCTTATCGTTGTAATGAACGTGTCCTACAACCTCACGCTACATCGATGCAACATCGTCAAACAAATCACTAAGTATGTTTACAGCTGTGTCCTTTATGAGCGGTTTTTTGTGGGATTTCTTTAGATTGTTTCGACACATGCATCCTTTTGAGGTGTGAGGAGTTTCCGGTAGATGGAGTGTTGGTGTGTCAATCGTCACTCCATTGATCTGTGTTTCAACATTTACGTCTTCATCAAAATTCTCTTCCTTAAAAAGTGGAAGTAACTTCCGTGCACTATTGCTAGCGCAGGGTTACAGAACGATCTGTCCGAGGCATTTACTCGGATTTGCAAGTTGCCTCTTGCTCAGGGTAAAATACTGAGTTGTCTCCCAGGACATACTATGGAGGGCTTTGGTAGATCCGGGTTTACCCCTTACTGGAGTGTAGCTGTTATCGTCATTCCGGTAGATTCCAGCATTTTCTGAATGTTAGATTGAGAGTAACCACATCCCTTTCAAACATCAACCACGATGTCGAATTCAAAACAAAATTCCTTCAGGATTTTTTATATTATGTAATGTTTTGTAGCTCGACACATCTGATGATTTTCGTGCCGCATAATCATTATCACCACCACCACCACCACCACCACCACTACCATACATTTTCACGTTGGACACTGCGTTATATCTAAGGCGTATTTGATATTACCGACTTTCAAGGTGTTGACTCTGATCCCAGACGAAAGTCACTGGTTACCGATGCCGCGTTTTATAACATTCATTTCGCACAGATCATCGTAATATGAAGTGTATTTGAAGATATCGGAGAACTAGAATCCGAACAAGGCCAAACAATTGCCATGGCAAGTACTTGTATACAATAGAAAAAATAAAATACTATCCTAGTAAACACATTCGCTTGAAGACGGGACGAGTGCCGAATATTGAAACACTGTGTGACTTACGTATAGTTCAGAGAAAGAGCAATCCCCTATACAATATTAGTGTATTCAAGAATCTATCACAGACAGTTACAGAATGGAAGAGTCGAGTGCTCTGGGGTGTATGACGTTTCAGAGGTTTACGTTGTCTTTACTTCCTTGGCCGATGAGTCCAAAAAGATATACATTTCTTCACGGCATCTTTTGACTCCTCATTCAAGGCACCATAATCCTTACAAACAAAACGAATTACAACCTCAATGACAGAGCTTAACGTCCCAAAATATACGAATCGACAGCAACACAGCCGTGAGAACTGACACCTATATTAGCACAATTACTTCTAATTTTGCTTCAGCCACAATCACTGTTACTTGTGCTAAAACTATTACAAACTGCACGTCAGATCTCTACTTTCGTTCTATTGGTAAGGCGCAAATTCCTGAATGAAAACGCTAGAAATGATCTTATTTTACCCCATAAAAGTTCACGACAAAATATACCTTACACTAAACTCTGTGACTGTTTTCTAAGTTATCTTTACACTAGATCAAAATCCCTTCAGTTTGGGGTTTCTGCTATTCGCTGCCTACAACATGAATAAAATTCATGCAGCTGAACAAAACTGAGATATTTCTGATAGTGATATGGAAATTACATGACATTTCTTTATAGTCCATGCTTTTGAACAGCTCTAAGGCGGTCTGACTTGTGTGTCCGCAACCTTCACTCTAGGTTGCTGGGTCTTTCGAAACGACTTATATTGGGTCACGGGTACACTGGAGGACAAACGATCATGACCTTCTTGTAAGGTTTCTCCGCTAACGGCCACACAATAAATACTGCACTTTGAAATAAAACGAGACCCTCTGCCAAAGCAACGCCGTCAGGAATGTTTTTAACAATTATTATGTAGGCTTGGACATAAATTTTCTAACTCTTTTAATGGCAAAATCTTTGTGAAATACTGGAAACACAAAAGCTGATGGGTTGTTGAAGTCATAGAGATAGGATATGAGTATGGATTAATCAATAATTTTTGTTTTAATCAGCGGCCATGATATTGGTCACCCTGATCTCATGTACTTAGCGGGTAAAACTCTGACTGCTTAAGAATATCCTATAAGGTGAGGCTATTAAATAATGAGAACATTTTGAAAAAGGTAAGGGTTACGGGTGAAGTCTAGTGGCTCTCTCCAGCAGAGAATGGTGCAATAGGTTCTTTTCCTTCAGTGGGGTAATGGCGAAGCTGACCAAACATTGTGAATGAAGGACTCAACGCTCGGTCCCTGCTGAGGAGTGATTTCGGTTTGAGGGAATGGGAAGAGTAGACAGCCCTGTTGTTGGAAATATAGTACAACAGTGTGCTTGACACGAAGCCTTAAGCTGGCAGCCGCTTCATTCGTCTTTATCCATGAAACGTCGGCAGCAAGTCTCAGGGAAAGCAATTTTTTACTTTCAATTTATATGACAATGACCGGACGGATAATGTTTGTTAGGAATGAACGATACGCACTTTTCCAAATACATTCCAACTGTCAGAAGAAAGTATCTCGGCTGAAGGAAAGATGGAGAGACCAATACCGATGAAGACTAAATAAGCCAGAAACTGGCTTATGTTCTGTTTCTGATTATGGCCAAATATCAGAATGATAACATCAAGGAAAACGACACGCGCGCGGCATGCGAAACACATGGGAAGATGAGACGTTTACAAGAACGTTATATCAAAGTTCTGACGGGAAGGGAAATTCTGGGACATCTAGACGTAGATATAAGGAACATGTTGACGCACATCGTTAACAAAAGATTCATATGGGTAGGATAATGTGCAGGTGCGGGCTGTTGTGATTATGGAATTAGAGCTTGAGATTACATAAAAGACGAATTCTTCCTAGCAAGCTGAAAAACTACGTGTGATGTACTGTAGAATTTTTCTCCGTAGATTTAAATGAAAACTTCAACGTCGTGCTATACGGTGTGGGTATACTTGTTCAACTCAACTCTTCAAATATCACAAAGTTGTTCTGTGAAGACAGAAGGTGCGTTTATTATATGTGTGTTTCGACCTAGCCTATGTGAAATTCGTATGAGAACAGATCTCGCAAACTCTACAGTCCTTCACTTAAATATGCTGTTGTCTTTATTTTCATACACGGTTAAATTAATCCGGTCTGTGTAAGTAATTTACATACGGTAACAAGTACAGACCTACTGTATTCCTTTAATGAACGTACTCTTACCGAAAAATTTATTTTAAAATATTACTTGAAAGTGAAATGATTTCAGTACCGATTTGGTGCTTTCGAATAGAAAACATGTATAAAGATGTCTATTGTTTTCTTCGTGTCTGCTCATGTGCATGTGTTTCTGTCTTTCATCCTTCCTTCCTTTCTTTCTTCCTTCCTTTCTTTCCTTTTTTCTCTCTTTCGGTCCGCCTTTCGGCAAGGAATTCCCCAATAATCAATTAAAGGATGTTCATGAAAACCCTTTGTTAAGGTCCACTTCTTCTTTTTCTTGAAACGTACGTTGCCACAAATATTTCTGAGGCCGTAGGTTGAAAATTATATTTATAACAAAGATAAACTAATTACTCTACACAGCACATTTATTCTTGAGAAGCTAATATTTAATTATTTTGTTAAGAGATGTCATGCATCACTGCGCTTACCGTGAATCAGACAAGCCCCGTCTTCAACAGTATGTACGTACCGCGTAATATACATTTCGAGCCTTATTTCTTTCCTTGAAAGGAAAACAGTAGACCTGATGAGATCGTCAAGCTGTGTGCGTGCGTCCGCGTCCGCGCGCGCGCGTGTGTGTGTGTGTTCCCAATTTCAACTTTTAAGCCAGCTGACGGACTCCCATGATATATGGCATAAACATTACGTAGCAGCTGTCCACTACAAAATTGTAACTTTTTCTTTCGTTCAACTAGTGAAAACGACATGGCTCATGCGCGAACTTCTGAAGTTGGAGTTTCCAATGCAAATTTTCTGAATTCTGCTCAGGGAGAAACCGGAGGAATTCCTCTGTCAGGATGTGGGTAAATAGTTCCAGGCAACTACGTTACCTCCCCCGGACAACACAACAGATTATACATGGGTTGTTATGATACGAGCAAATCTATAAACTGCCGAGTGCAGACTTTACTCTGAGCAAGGCTATTGTACCTGAAGTTATCGGCCGAAAATAGTATTTTCTTCCATTATCACTTTAAGAAATTATATCACAATAAAAGGACACAGAGGGCGAGCCTACAGGTATATAAATTCATTCGAAGTAGTGACAAAGACAGGGACAGGTGTTGACAGTAACACACAGCAAAACAGTACGCTTTCTAACTTCCGCCCCGAACTTCTGTCATTACTGCCCATCCACCCACCCTTTTATATACCAAGACCTTCCCGCTAGTTTCGAATTTTCTGAATTATTACTAATTCTTAAATACAAAATATTATAATTTTTTTTTACCCACGGCGGTTTCCTTCGCTTGCTGCTCACAAATTTTTTCACGGCCTGTTATAGAATGTTCTGCTGTGTCGCCGCACAAATGTGGTAGTTATGATGTTGAATATATTGATGTAAGGTACAAATATATACATATATATATATATATACTGTAATGGTACACTAAACTTCTGGCATCGTGTAATTCGCCTTCCTACTTCCTATACGAGCGCCTTACCTTCAATCAGAAGTCCGCTTTCCTGTCAAGATTTTTAGTAATTTTCCTCAATCTTTCCACCAAAATGCCATTACAGTACTTAAAACTATGTCATTCGATTCCTTCCCCCTATTTACACATTCATTTTTCACTACTTATTCCTTCAACGCAGTATAGCCTAAGCTACACATAGCGTTAAGTAACCCACATGTCTGTACATAAGAACTGGCACCAGTGTATAAAAATTATCCACGCATGATGAGTGTTTAGGATGCACAATCACCAAATTGTCACACTTGCCTTTCAACTTCAGATTTCAGTAATAATGATACTGGGCTTATAAACAGGTCATTCACCAACACCCGAAATGGTTTGGAATACCAGATGTGCTGACTAATATTTTCGCAGTTTTCTCTAAAATTTAAAAATTTCAAGATAAAACCTTCAGTAAGTCACGAAAATTCCGGACGATATCCCTTCCAATTTGGCATTCCCTCTTATCGCAAAACACATATCATATCTAAAGTGAGTGACCATATTTAACATTTAAAAAAATAAAAATTTACATTTATCATCCACGGACACACACATATTGACTGCGAATCTCTGAAGGATTTCTATTTTCGCTACAGGCACTTAAAATGAGTCTTATGAGGCACGTGACAGAAGTTGTTTCGGTACTCCCAGTCTTGGCAGAACTTCGACGTGCGTTCCTGGTGACAGTAATGCTTTAAGGACCCTGTGCTTCAGTTGAGCAACGTTCCCTGGCAGTGGTCACAATAACATGTTTAGGTAAAACATCGTACGCTTTTTTTGCAAAAATGTAAAGACGAAACAACACAAAACACATTAAAATCTGTTGAGGGCTACGAGGCCTGCTCTTTCTTTCGTTCTTAGTCCACACCTCTTCTGTCTACTCACAGTAGGTGTCGAGGTTGTTTATTTTCACTTGATCACGCTCAGACACACGCCACAGTCCGTAGGACTCCTCCGGACGAGAGATCGGCCCGTCGCAGAGACCTCTACCTGACAACACATTCACTCACAAGAAACAAACAACTATGCAGCCGGTAGTGTTCGAACCCACGATCCCAGCAAGCGCCCGGCCGCAGACCTACGCCTTAGACCGCGCGGCCACTGGGATCGGCCCTGCTCTTTCAATTTCCCCTTAAATTCACACGTCTCGGATCATTTGTGCCTGTAATTAGGTTTCAACGCCTGAACTAACTTCGGGGGTACGTAGAGAAATCTAATTTACAAATTCTTACATCAGAGAGTACTGCCGCATGCACAGCTATTTAAAAATTTCACTTACTTTTAGACTGCCATGCATTATTATCCCAAGCTAATTAGCACGGTGAAGTAAAAACAGAATATCTGTGGGGACTGACATGAAATGGTGTCTATATACAGATAAATGTTAATGTAGTTACTACAAACGTATTTATAATGTGATACATAACTAAATAACTACATGGAGCAGAGGCCTTCTTGAGAAGCTAAGAGTTTCTCAGCTAGTCAAGAAATTCCCCGCATTTTATGGAACCCGTAGGTTCATCACCGCATTCACAACAGCCCGCCACCTGTCCCTATCCTGAGCCAGCTCAATCCAGTCCATGCCCCCATCCCACTTCTTGAAGATCCATTTTAATATTATCCTCCCATCTACGCCTGGGTCTCCCAAGTGGTCGCCTTCCCTCAAGTCTCCCCACCAAAATCCTGTATGCACCTCTCTTTCCCCATACGTGCTACATGCCCCGCCCATCTCATTCTTCTCGATTTGATTACCCGAATAATATTTGGTGATGAGTACAGGTCATTAAGTTCTTCATTATGTAGTCTTCTCCACTCCCCTGTCGCCTCGTCCCTCTTAGGCCCAAATATCCTCCTCAGCACCCTATTCTCGAACACCCTCAGTCTTTGCTCCTCCCTCAGTGTGAAAGACCAAGTTATGTGATACATAAGCCTATCTTAACCCGTTAATATTTATAATACAAGAAATAACTTCTTCGTGGTATAAGGAGCTAGAGGAATATAAATACGAATACAATTTCGTCATTCCGATAAAATGAAAATCCTTAATAACCGTAACTGTACAAATCTCACCTAGGTAAAACTTTTATTAGCCTCCATATTTAGTGATTTATCATGATTTTTATACAAGATTTAAAAGACCTTCCAACAAATTGTTCAGGACTTAGACAACATGCCTACAAATTTGATAGAACGCTTATTTAACATTATGTATTTATTCTTATTAAGTTTGTAACATTTATTACTACAATTACAATTTTCCAGACACACGAAAATTGTATTTCACTCTCCATTCCCTCCATCTCATCGATTGGCCTGAAAGGTACTTGCAGGGGTGTGAACCGATAGGAAAGGGGAGGTACAGTTACGAACTGATGGATAGAAACGTTAGCGCCCCGTACTGACCAGCACAGCTTGGGGCTTAGCTGCGCGAACCTATCAGATCATTGAACGGTCTTTGTCATCAGAAGACACTGGGTAACTCAGAATATTAATCGACACGGAATTCCCTATACATATTGGAGACTTCACCGTTGTCCATTGTGTTGTTTTGCCTGTATTAAAAGTGTCACACTTAAAATGTACATTATTATTCCCAGTTGTACTTCTGATTAGGACTTCCGAGCTTTAAGCACTGCACTCTCATTTGCATTGGACAAGGTTCAGAGCTATTCATACATAATGTGTTTGGTTTCGCTCAATCTCGAATGCTAAGGAGAAGAAAACTTTTTCCACGAAAGCAAGTAACCCATAAGGCGCGTTAAACCCATTATCTACATCTGCATAATCAAATAATTAACTAGCTCCATGGAGGAAAGCCCTTTTTGAAAAGCTGATTTTCAATCAGATGACCAAGAAATTCCCCTCCTCCCCTTAGAGACACTGAGGATTTTTTACTACTTTCACAAAAGTCCGCCACTGATTTTATCCTGAGTACAATGAAGTTCACTAACTAACTAACTAACTAACTAACTAACTAACTAACTAACTAACCAACCAACCAACCAACTAACCAACCAACCAACCAACCAACCAACCAACCAACCAACCAACCAACCAACCAACCAACCAACCAACCAACTAACTAACTAACTAACTATTCTCTTCAGACCCAGTAAGATCGTCCTTTCATCTACTCCTAAGTTATCTTTTCTTCAGGTTTTCCGCGCAGAAGTTTGGTTTCTTTATTGTCCCTAGCATGTGCGTCACATGTCTGCCCTATTATGTTCCTTGAACTGACCAGCCTGAAGATATATTATGAAAAGTAAAAGTTATTTCTTCCGTCTCCTGCCACTTGGTCCTCTCACGTCCTCAGCATCCTATTCTCATACATCCTCAATTTTTAAGTCTTACGGCTTGTGACAAACGCCTGTTATTTTAGTGATACAGATATTGGACGTTCTGCATGGATTTTTAGTTAAAACACAACAACTTTAAAAGCCGACTCTGCTACCGTCAAGAGTTAAAATCAAAATAATTTAAAGGTGTCTACTGGATTAAGCTTATGCCTATGCCAGCTAAGTTCTCCCTGTAACGCGAGAGACCAAATCTCACACCCATAAAGACAAGACAAAAATTACACTACTACTACTAAACCTTGATGATTTTAAATGGGAAATGGCACAGAATAATATTCCGAATTCAACTGGATCAGACTATCCCGTACTTACAATCTGCTCTTAATTTTTTAATAAATGAGATTTTTATATTACTGACTTTCCCAGTATGTGAAATCCGACAAATATTTCGAAAGATCTGCGCACATCTATACAAAATAGCTTTTCTCGATGTCAAAATGTAACTACTTATCAATATAAACACACTTGCTTCACAACAACACGAAAGAGGCAAGAGACATAGGCCCTCTGCTGGAATCGATTCTGCGACATCTGTGTTGACTGCATAAAGACCAGTGTCACCGTACAACACTCGTCCGCAACACTCACCTCAGATGCAAACACTCTGAACACTGCACACGGTACTCACCCTTCGTGAGAACCAGATCACGACGATGGACGATGTTTCGTTTTGTGGCGTCGCAGCTAGGGCTGCGTCTCCAGCAGAACAGTTTACTGAAGGACCTCATGACATGCGTGAAGCTTGTACACTGACTGAGGACTTCGCCGTGCAGAAGGAACAGGCAGATCACGGCCTTGGGGTTAGAACAAGAGTTGTTTTAGTAATGAACCAATCAGCGACAAGCTGCAATATTAGGCTCTACACCCGCTGAAATCAAGCTGGGAAGAGGTCAAGCAAGCCCAGTACTGAGATTGCAGAGGTGGGGGATAGTCACACAACCATTTCAGTTTTCCTGATATATGACAATGTTCGCTTATCTCTTGTAAATTCATACAGAAACACGCAGGAAGAATCGTCCCGCCTTGTCAGACTTTGTTTTTAAATAAAGATCAGAATATTGTACTATATTTAAGAACCATCCTACTAACCTGAGTGTCGCTATGATCATGGTAAAATACACACACATTCAACGTTCCCTCTAACTTTGTTTACAGCTGCGCGGCCCCGCCACTGCTCTGAGCAGAACATCTTTGTACGACCTGACGGCTGCACGGCACTTTAAAAGTTTTTTTTTTGTAATACGCATGATAAGAATAGTTACAACGAAAGTTGAAAAATTCCAGCTGCGCGGCAACTATTCAGTGTGCGCGGAAGCATTTCAGTTACTGCACGGCCGCGCACCCGCGCAGCTTAGAGGGAACATTGCACACATTCGTCGTTTGCGTTAACTGACACGACACAATATATAGGCAGGATGCTGGTAAGAATCAGCAAAGAAAGAGACGGAAAAAAGAAGCTGAAAAATATTTGCATATATCCAGTTTACTACTTAACGACAGAAATTAGATACGAGCCTCTTCTAAAGACCAGGTTTATGTAATAGTGACGTTGTGAATTATATTTGGGTAGAATGTCTTCTGCAAATCTAACCCATCTGTTATGAAGGAGGCCATAACCACCACAGTTCGCCACTGAAACAAGGGGCTAATTAATGTGTGTGAAACAGGTCGCGACTAAACAGGGGTGTTAATTTCTTTTTCATGACGCGACAGCCCCTAGCAGGCCTGGGCCTCCTCACTGTCGAGGCTTCACGATCACAGACACACCCCGCCACACTCGATAGGACTGCTCCGGAAGCGTGAACAGCCCGGCGCAGAGACCTCTACCTGACAACACACAACACTCACAAGAGACAGACATCCACGCTCCCGGCGGGATTCGAACCCACAATCCAGCAACCAAACCGCCGAAATCTCATGCTTTAGACAGCGCGGCCACTTGAATCGGTCAGGGGCGATCATTACCATCTGTACAACAGCCCGCCACTGAACAAGGGTGTTCATTACCATGTTCACAACAGCTCACACCTGAACCTCGAGACAGTGTATCCAGCCCACATTTTCACACAAGATTTCACTGAGATGTGTTTTATTATTTTTCTGCCATATAGTTTACTCTCAGCTCTCTATGTTGGTTTCTTTCATTTTTTACTTGTTAATATGCTGTGTGGCCTCAATACGTAATTACGTGAAGCACGCCTGCTACAAGTCCTTCCTTTCAGCCTCATTATTTTCATTTTATTAACTCATTAACATTTGGTGCAGAATATGCATAAACTATGTGAAGATCTTCATTCTCAGGAGTTTTCCATCGTCCTGACACTTCCTTTCTCACAGATAACAACAACGTCTTCAGCACCTTGTCTTAACACACTCACATATTCCTCTTACAGGATAACACACACGCATACAAAATACCTAACTCCATGGACCGCAGTGTTCTTGCGAGGCTACCCAAAAGAATTCCCTTCTTAAGAAAAAGCCCACTGCCAGTTCACAACAGTCCACACCTGATACCTCTTCTAATTCAACCTAATCTTGTCAACCATATAAAACATATGCGGAAAAACCAAACTTTTGCACTGCGTTTATCTTTAGTTATGGATAGGAGACTGTAAAATACAAGACACTGAAGTGAACATTAAACGTTTCATGTGTAATCTACCTTAAACTTCTTTTTGAATGCAGTTTTGATGTATTACTGTCTCACATAACCACTTAACCGTCATACACTTCCGAAGGATTGAGAATCAGATCTGTTTTGGGGCGGTTTCGCAGAATTGCGAAAAACGACTACTAGCTTCGTCACGTCCGTCTAGCCTTCCGTCTGTCTGTCCGCCTACAACACCTCGGATCCGACGGGGCAGATAACTTTATGAAATCTGCTATTTGAGAATTATTCGAAAACCTATCGAGAAAATTCAAGTTTGATTAACATGTGACAAGAATAATGGGTAATTTACACGAAAGCCTATGTAAATTTACTACATTTCTCTGAATTATTCTTAGAACGAGAAATATTTCAGCTAACTTGTACAGGAGATCAAAATACACATTTTACATTCAATATTCTTTTTCCGAAAATCGTGCCCTTTAGAATATACTGTGGAAAATATGGCAGAGCTAGACAGGCCACAGATAACACTACAATACGGCTCAGAAATATAGTTTTGCATGCGGGATAACAGAGGAAAAATACAGACACACTCCCAGAATATGTAATACTTGTTGCCTTTCCACGGCAACAATGGTTACGCGAGCGCCCCAAATGTTACGTTATACGTATATTGCCTGCCTGCCCTTGATATATTTATATCTACAGACTCCTCAATTATGGCGAAGACACGAACGTATAATTACTTTCCTCAACGTTTACTTCTATGCCATTTTCCTACTATCATCGACCTAATAGTATCTGCTTTAGTCTTTTTGACATGGCCCAGAAATAAATCAAGACTATTAAAGAAAATCGGAAGCTTGAGTGTTCCTTTAAATTTCGATTCTATCGGATTTTCTTTTCCCTTCGCATTTGCGCATTCTAAGCCAAAGTTGAATAATAGCGGTGAAATTTCATGTCCTTACTTGAGAACATTTTTGAACGTAACAAGCACTGGAAAAATACTTACGGAGAAGCAATTTACTCCATTTTTCATTTAATTCGTTTCATTGCTCTAAATTGAGGTGCTAATGTAAAATTAAAAGAGAATGATGTACAATTCTATATCGGTGTCCAAAGACATGGATTTTGTGGAGTCCGTAAATACGTATATTCTCAGCGCTTGCTTTCAGAGTCTACGAAGTAGGCATTCTTCGAATATCTAAATATCTGATATACCTACCCGCTAAAATTCCATTTTCTCTAATAGGTGATGAATGCAGAACATAAGATCGGTGGTTGGAGTGTAAATCGGAGCGCTTCTTAACAATTTCATCGTTTACGAAATCAGTCTTTCAGAAGTATGTTTTAAGACATCGGTACTGACTTGAAAAGAAGGTTTCCTTGATAATTCCTGTAGTAATTTTTAGACTTTTAACATAATTTCTCACTGAGGGACGACATTTACACTGCACTTCTAGCAAAAGAAAGCGAAAGACCTCTGTATTCCTCCTTGGACGTTTGGTTTTGTGTGTGGTATTTCATGGCATTACACTGTCACTAGCAGTCAAGAAACTGATTGCGTAAAGATTTATCATGCACTCGTAAAAATGCATTAATAATCAGGCACGATTCTAAACAGCATTTTTTACTCCGCTTGTGTCTGTATTCACGACGCTCGATTTAAGTCAACGTGCTTTCGTTATATATATATATACACACACACACACACACACACACATATGTACATTTGCAGTTTTGCAACAATCCACTGGCACAATGTATCTTCCATATTTGCTGAGATGTATCGTTAAGATCGAACAATCTAGTTTTCTTTCACCTTGCGCCAACAATGACATGACTATGAAGAAAAAGTTTTCACGGCTACGGTGTTTCACGTTGTGATTCATTTGTGACACTGTTCGTGTTGTCTTGTATGTGACCACATACACTATAGAACATAAACACGTCCTCGCCCTACAGGCTTCAAAACCTGAAGAAGGGGGAAGAAGAGTTGTCATCAGCATACAAGTAGGTGTACTTATGCCTGCTTCCTCAGTAAATTTCAAACGAATAGCAAGAATAGTTCATTAGTTGTTTCCACAAAATCAAAGCTAAATATAGATTTTGTACTGCCCGATTTCTCTGTTTTGCATTGTACAGAGAGGCGCCTTCAAAAAGTTGCACGTTTTACAATACCATGCATAATCTAAGGGCCCCAGATTAAGTGAGGCTAATGTCGTTCCCATCCCAAAAGTTGTTGCTTTCACCATGTCATTATTAACTATTACCTAAAACTAAAACGCTGCTTTGCGGCTACCTATAACGGCATAATACCCGTACCAAATTTCATGAAAACTAGTCAGCTGATTGTAAATGGAGGCCACAGTCAGAGTACGGTAATGACACAGGCTTATATTTTTCCTAAGGGAAACTAGGCTAAAAGAATATCTTGTATTAACCATTAAGCATTATGTAACACACAGGTGGATAACTTACAAAAAGACGTAAGAACAGCGTAAATAAATAATTAATTAATACACAAAAATAAGGGTTTGAAGTGAAAATAGTACTGCAGTTTATAATGGGTAATACGTAAAAACTCGCAGGTACTCGTAGACAGCAAAATATAACAAGGTTTTCTGTGCTACTGCATACTGTGCAGGCGTTAAGAGTCTTACAAAAATATAAAAACTGGTTTTATTGAGTTGTGTATGGAGATCTGGGTTTCAATCGATGGGTCTCGTCAAGACATCTCACCTTAATTTTTGTCAGCTGCTTTAGGTATCTATCTACTGGACCAGTACTCTCTCGACATAGTTATAAATGGAACGGATTTAGTTATTAAAATGTTTCTTCTGCAATAAAAATAGTCCCACGAAGTAAGTCTCCCCTCTGACATCATGGTTGGATTTATAAACAAGAGTTTTTTTCCGAACTGGCATTTCTTAAGCCGCTTATGATACGAGATGTTGATTTTTATTCCTAGAGGTTAAAATGTGTAAATACTCGCATCATAAAACATGACACGAGTTGTCGGCCTGGCGATTTTTTCCTTAAATAGATATGATGGAAATGACACTATCAACATTTTACAAAAGAGTTTAAATAAACGAGGAACTTGCTACAAATAATCCATTAGCATAAGCAAGGCAACTTCATAGTACTGTCGTTATTAAGAAGCTGCCAATTCTTCATTCGGTCAGAAATATCTTTATTTTAGTAATAAATAAAGTGAAGATCAATTAAGTGTAATAAAACCAACCCAAAGAACATTGTATATATCTCTGCATCAGGACAACTACTACTTTTTGTTGTGCTGCCTACTCGTGAACTGTCGCCCTCACAGTCTGTCTGACTGCTCTGTCATCACTCCTCATCCCCCAGACTGCAGACATGGTCTGTCGTCGGTAACCTCAACAATAATCGTCTAGGCAGTTGCGATTATTCCTTAGTTATCCCCCCCGAGGATGTTTATTTAACGACGCTATCCGTTACGGAGGTTGTCTGTGACCGAGGAAGGATGTGAATGGAAAAATGATAGCACGATGTAAGATGAAAACTATTTACTCTTAACTCAACGGGCAATTTATACGTCTCTTCACAGAGAGCTCGTATTAAACATAATTAAAAAACGACATACGTACGAAGTTCATTAGAATCTATGCTTTAAAATCTTATTCAGTAATCTTTCAATGCGGTGATTATGTAATGCGATAACAGGAAAACGCTTTGAGTTTTTAATTTGTATGTGTGTGGGTGCATTTACATATACATATATATAGACACACACACACACACACACACACACACACACACACACACATATATATATATACACACACATGCGCTTGCGTTGTGTAGTTCTGCAGCAGTAGATATGATGCATTTGTAATGCATGAACATAAGACCAATTATAAGTCCAGAAGTGACAAAGTTCGTCTCTGAACCCTCGGTTACAGCGGTTTCAACACTTTTCCAAACACTGAAAATGTGCAACTAGCAGTGAGACTGCAGTTAGTACTGTGCTGTGCTCATACCGGCAAGCTTTATGCGTCATAAATTATTCCTTTCATAATATTGACATTCTTCAACACAGGACATGCAAAAATAATGTGTACACGCCGACATACAAGTACATTCTCCGCACTTGTGTGAGGTTTAGGGTGTGTTCTGTGGCTACATGTGTCTCCTAGTTTATTACCCTGGGCTGTCTGCACACATCAAAAAGTGATCAGGCAAGTTCATACCAGGACTGTAGTTACACCCAGTTTGTAAAAATAAATACACTTTTAACTGTAAAGTATTTTCAAATGCAAACACATCACTACTTGAGCAATTGTTAGTTTATGAGAGGCCAGGTGCGAGACGAATTTTACACACGCCGAACTTGCGAGTATGGGCAAAGGTGTGTACATATACCGTATAATATATATACACGTGCTGTGTACGGTATACGTACAAACGCACACACACGCAGTCTTCTGTTAAGAGTACCGTACACATAAAAAATGAACATTACAGTGTGCAAATTCGCTCCCTCCGCTTCAGTTTGCTTTGAGTCTAGTAAGGATAAACGTGGCGTGGTTTTCAAATATTTTGTTACCTAAATATAGCATTAATTAATTAATTTATTTATTTATTTATTTATTTATTCACTGCAAAATTGGATCATTCTTTTAAGCTGCCTACGTTGGATTTCCTAAGCAGTGGTGCGTCCGTAAAAACAAGGAACGTGCATTCAGAAGATTTAAAGTTATAAATATTCAGAGATATGAGACCGTGTCATTGGGTAAATTTTTACCCACGCTTCAGAGGAGTTTTAGAGGCAGCATACACGAATCTTCAAATTACGGATAATCTGTCAGGTATTTGAACGCTCTCAATCTACCAAACAACCAGCAAGTATTCCTGTATTCTTTGATTATTTCATTACACTTCCGTCAGCCGTTGAGTCTCAGACAGAAATTGTTCATTTATTAATTTGCTTTACATTTACGTCATACTTGTGTCAACTGCTGAGTTCCAGAGAAGACGTTTAACCGGAAGTTTGTCTTTTCAGTTAACAGAATTGAGAAATTTCTTGTGATGAACGTTACTACTCGCCACACTCTCTGTTCAATGTAACGAAAGCAGTCTGATGCAATACAGGCGACTGGAAGGAACTTCACTCGCCGACGACGTGTTTCTTGTGTCTGCAATTACGAGACGGCACACAACGACGCTAAAGTCGACAAAGCTCAAATCTTGCTTTATTTTCTGCAACTCTTATCCGCCGACAGTTTATGAACTTCACATACTATTATAGGACTGTGGTAGGGTAAACTGGGGTAAGGTGGAAATAGGAACCCCACTGGAAATAAAATATCTGTATCCGCCTGGAAAGGAAGAGTAGAAAATCTAGAGACTCCCTCTCTAAATCTGGGACCTGATTGGGATTCAAACGTCGTAGCTGCTGAAAAAGAGTCGGGCGAGTCAGAGCTGTGTCAATCCACTCGACAGAAAAAGGAGTAAATTTGCATCGGCCTTTATATGAAGAGATTATATGTACTAATTTTCCAGCGATGTCAACTTTTTCAGAGCCTAATTAGCTTCTCATACAACCTCGTGCCCTGTCCTTGCTTATATCATGTATGTCGACATGAAGCACATACAAAAGAATCCAATGACAGGTGCACATCTTTTTTCATATGTACGAATGAGTGATGTAAGTCTCTCGCCTAGCCTAGAGCATGTTTTTTACTCTTTATTCTTCGGGCGGAGTGAGACTACGTATCTTGGAACTGCGGCCTCTACTGGAGCCATTTTACATTCTTTGTATGAAAGACGAATAGGGCATATTGGTGGAATGATTACTGATGGGAGGAAACCCACTTCCTCTGACAGAAATTTGTGACAGTGCGACTTTCCCTGCTACAGATTTCACTTGGGACCCTTCTGTGAAAGAACCCGGGTCTCCGCGTTGTGAAGTCCGAGACCAACGGCCTAGGTTACGACAGGCCTAAGCAAGGCATAAAGTAAACAATATATTCCTTTCGCGAATTTAGCCACCTACTAACTTATCTTTATTTTCCGAAAGAAGCGTTTGTTGAACATAAAAGGGGGATTACACAGAATGACCATGGGTATTTGTGAACCAACAAAAATTTAAACAGCCAGCCTCCTGTAGGGGGGGGGGGGGGTAGGGACATGGCAGTCTTTGCTGTATGACACCACTAACATTGTCACAAAAACTGTGTCATTGAGACCAGCATGTTGCCCACTAATCTGACCACAATTATATTTGTATGGGTTTGCAAATAAATTCCTGGCCTTTTACAAAGCATTCATACTAGGGAAGTGTAGGAATATAAATTTTGTGCTTCTTGCACTCTTATTATACTTATCCTACTGTGCGCAGTGCAGTTTAAACAGCCTCGTAATTGCGGGGACCGTATTTCATTCGACTAGTATCTCTCCTCACCCAGACCGTTTCGCGTGATGGCAGGCAGGCAGCGCAGCGCTCGCCTCTCTTACAATCTGCCTTGACTCGGGGTCTACCAATTTTGCTTTTAAATCACTACTTGGCTTTTACTCTTCTTCTTCTTCTTCTTCTTCTTTCTTCTCCTTCTGCTTCTTCCTGTTCTTGTTGTTGTTGTTGTTGTTGTTGTTGTTCTTCTTCTTCTTCTTCTTCTTCTTCTTCTTCTTCTTAAGGACTATGCCAATTTCCATACCAAATTAATCTAGGGTATATTATAAATTTTAAAATGTCTGCACTCTGTAAAATACTCCGCACTTCCTTAACTTTTTTGTTTTTGCTCACAACATTTACGACGACGCTGAAATTTTTTCCTGTGGTTCGCAGACACATCACATCTCTCCAGCCCTCTCTTCAATCACGTCGAAGGGCTGCAAGTTTAAGACAGCAAAAGGGAAGTGAACAGGAACAGGCTATCGGAAAAAGTAATGTCCATGTACTGCATACGTCACTTCCTCAGGTGATAGGGTGGGGAGGCACGTAATGATTTGGGTCCACCATTTGGAATTCTGCTCAATGTACGGATTTTGTGTACACATACAAATCAGTTCACTACCGCCGTAAGTGCTAGGATCAGGTTATTCATGCACTGTGTTATGCCTCGCAGACAAAACGTGACAGAAGTTCTATTCCAGTGTCACCGCTCTTTCTGTTGGAGTCAGTTCTGCACGAGCCCTCACTCTTTCACATGAGGGCGGGAATATATCCAAATTTCGAAATGCTCTGTTGGTTTTTAATGAGACGGTTCACAAATTCCAGAAAAGTTTCAGAAGTTTTTAGAAATTGGGTTAGCTACTGACCCAGTTTTCAACATTAACCAAATTTCTCAGTAAAAAGTAAAGAAAAGTGGAACGCAGTTAACTATGCAGGGAAAATGTTCAGCCTTCGCATAGCTTAAACAGTAACTAAGGACATGTCACTTTTCTAAGTCGTCCGTACTCTCTTGTTTTATCGTTCCTCAAAACCGGTGCATACATTCGTTAGGTCAATACACCCCGTGGTGTCAAAATAATTGCTTACGGCAGTCAATGTAATGACCTTCAATACAAGATATAAATTTAAATTTAAGGCGCAAATGAAGAAGTACTGAACAGGAGGTTCAGTTACTAAGGTGCGTTGCATGTTTGCCATCAGATTCCTTTAACCGCGCTGTACTACTCCAAACCACATAACTGTATGCAAAGTTAAGAAAACCAGTAGCATTTTTATACGAGTGTATTCATACTTTCTTGAAGGCAACGCGGAGATCTTGAGCAATCGGAATGTTTCAAATTTTAAACAAACAGAGGCACATTTCCAGACATGGCCGTAAACACTGCTGTATTTTAGGACGTAAAATGTTTAATGCTTATCATTTTATTTGTTGTCAGTACGCAATAAGAAAGTAATTATTTTATCTTGTGTCGTCGTCATATTTTCAGAGCTTAAGTTTTTCGAAATTTCCTTAACCATTCCTGTCTTTGCCAAAGATTGCAGTTGTTACCATCAACTTACGATGATAGTTGATCCACGTTATTTTTCTGACGATTTCAGCTAAATATTATGCCAATTTGCCTGAAGTAATAGACGAGTTTTCTACGTATTTATTCGCTGCCGTTAAATACTCTTCGGAAAGAAGTACATGTTATGTAATTTTTGCAAATTACTCTATCATCTTCCACAATGGTACAAGTTTTAAACACGTTACTTTTTAAGTTAATTATGTTATTTTGGTCAGGAATTAAAGTAACGACTTGGAGACTGTTTTATTCTGGTCAGTCAGCTACTTATCCATTTATCTGACTGTAGGTCATGAGGTTATGAGAGATTGAATTTGCATCGTGCGTTGACCTAGATTTGGTAGCCTATATGGTAACATACGATGGTGTAAACAGCAGGATTACCGACACGGAAGGGCAGATTTCGAAATAGCGAATACGTGAGTAAAGATCAGAGGTTAGCGTATGGACTCCTGTGGATTATGTTCATACATATGTATGAACTTGTATAGTTATTTAATTCTGAGCAGCAAACAAAACTGCACCACAGAACAAATAATTAAACTCCTAATCTGAGGCAAGAGGGGTGTTTGATTTTAAATGTGAAGCAGGGCACAATTTGTAGGCCTTAAATATAGACAATTTGTGAAGGGCATTTCGTAAGCAATGATAACAAGTAAGGACACAAAATTACATGTTTTTTGAAAACATTAATGTGAAGTACGTTGACATTCACATTGAACTTCAACTGGGAAAGTAACACAAACAGGTCAGCCACTACTGGCTGAAAACGTGTCACAGCTGAAGGAATTAAATTACATGTTGATCACTCACGTTTACACGATAAAATCACAGTCCTTCCTGTAACATACACGAATTTTGGACTTCATGAGGGATTAATAAAATTGCACAACTTGTAAGGTACTGGCATCTCTTGACCAATGTAAAATTAAAAATAACCTTCATTTTTCAAAGTAAAAATTTGAAATGTTAGGTAGTACTAATGTGGTATTGAAACTTTACCATTTATGTTAAAAGCAATGCAAATTTTTGATGCGCCGATATATTTTTAAACGATATAATAAAATGTTTTTCGTAGATATCTGCTTCCGTATTGAAACTGGTTACCACGAACCCTCATGACAACAAGGGAAATAAAAGTGTGTCATATTAAGGTGTGTTCAGACGTCGGAATTCTTGCGTCTGGAAATCTTTAGCAATCAGAGTTACGAGGTGGGAAAAGGAATATACCTGTAAATTCCATAAGCGAATCCCTTTCTTCCTCAGGGCGTAATTAGAACGTCTATTTTAAAGTCAAATTAAGTACAAGATTAGATTTCACTTTCCTACTGTAGTTTTCATTAACACCGTTTTCTAGACAAGTAAAACGTTTTCACCATGGCCTAATTCGTCCACTTATAATTCCTACATTGTGATAAGCAGTAACAAGCTGTTAAATTCTTACGACTTATAGGATGTCACAAAAAGTAACAGAAAAAATTCTTAGCTACTTACTATTAACAACAGAAGAATTCCGTCGCCATGTATAATATGCATATTGTTTTTCTTTCCGCGATGGGCAACAAATGGTGTGCAGCTACACACAAAAAATGCTGGCCTGCAAATGCATATAATTTACTCAGAGTAAGAACGTCTGAATCTTAAACTTATGTTGGCAGATCAAGCAACAACTGCTTCTGGACGAAGTGCTTTGAAGTTTAACATCTGTGAATGTTTGCCTAATCTCAGTAAAGATTATGAAAGTGTACTAAATACAGGGCGATGACTGCTGATATGAAGTATTAAAGAGCCTTTAGCGGATACGGCCTAGAAACAAAAATTATAAATACATTATAGGGGAAGTAATTGCTGCTACTGTTACATAACAAATTTACACAATGTACAGCTGACGTTCTGGCTGACTTCGTGAAGATATTTATACGTAAAGATCAATATAAGGGACACTCTATACGAAGTACCGTTAATACTTGTCCATTTGACGGTAGGATTATTTGAATATTCACTATTATAAGTTCTTCGCGTGTTACAAAATTCCTACTGATTTTGTATAGATCATTTTACGAACAAAGGGTAGCACACGAGGAAATGATTAGGACTACCGGAAGGACGTAGGTAGGCAGGTAATTTTTGTATCTCTCTGTGTAGGGTTGCCCTGCTCTTAGGTCATAATTTATCGTAATTTTTTGTGTGTTCTATCGGCATATATTTATTTTCTCTCAATCGACAAAAATTTCGAAAATAGTAACGTTTATAGACAAGAGGCCAAGGCCCGATGTCGGGCTGTCGAGCTATGGAGGAGGAGGAGGAGGAGGAGGAGGAGGAGGAGGAGGAGGAGGAGGAAGAAGAAGAAGAAGAAGAAGAAGAAGAAGAAGAAGAAGAAGAAGAAGGAGGACGAGGAGGAGGAGGTTTATAGAAAATTAAAAAAATTGAAGAAACACGTTAACAAGGAAAATGTCTTAGGGGATTCCAAATAAAAACCTAAAATATCAGCTGCAAGGTAAGTAATTTCATGACAGCTTCTGAAAGGAAAAATAATTTTGCTTTGTAATCTTTTAAGACGTTCTAGCGCAACTAACGATGAGAACTACAACAGTGATGATAATGATGGTGCATCATTTTTCAAAAATACTGAATTTTTTCGCATACTCCGATTTTCATGTATTAAATGTTGATATTAATATCTTGCCTTTTTTTACTTAAACCCCTTGCTAGGTAGTGGTTTGCCAGCGATGTTCCCTCCAGCGTCAGATTCTATTACACAATAATATTCTGGTCGTTTGAGAAAAAATTACAGGAAATGGCCACAGTTTGTCCTCAGTTCGACTATAACGCAAGGTTACTCACTTACTGACAAAGGATATAATCCCCAAGTAACACGCTTACTTTGACGGTTAACAGCCAGGAATACACAAGAACAGTATCAACAAAAGAAACCCTTATACAATTTTAAAACTTTCATTGCAGAGATTATATTACCACGAAGAAGAATATTAAATATATCGCTGACTTCTTCAATGAATTTACGTTATTCGAAAATTTACGACTACTCACAAAGTATTCACCAACTACGACATTTTAATGCCTGATTTTTTTCCGCATGAAAAAAACTGTCACGCCCTTTTTACGCCCTCAGATCTTTCGTATATTGATTCTGTTTCACCTTCTATTCGCAAACAGTTACACTGGAAAAAAATTAATGAAGTTCCTTAGTATAAGGACACTATATCGCCTGAAGGACACTGCGCAGCCAACTGGTGAAAACAAGTACATCTCAGATATGGCCAATGGCCTGGACCAGATTAATAGGTTATGACGAATCAAATATTGTTACAAGCCAGCAAAAATTAAGGAGAGTTGGCAGTAATTTTAAAGTATTTTACTCTGCTTTCTAACCACATAATAGGCCTACATCCATAACTCCTATAGTTGCGAACATAAACAACAATCAATCCATAAACAAAATCACACGCATCTCTGAGGCTTGCCTGATTATTTTCCTTCACGTTCGTCGTAGTCCTTACCTCTTCTACCTACTCACAGTGGGTGTCGAGGTTGTTTATTTTGACTTGGTCACACTCACTCACTCACTCACTCACTCACTCACTCACACACACACACACACACACCAGTCGCTAGGACTTCTCTGGACGAGGGAAGGGCCCGTCGCAGAGACCTCTACCTGACAACACAAACACTCAACAAGAGACAACTATCCATACCCCCGGTGGGATTCGAACCAACGATCCCAGCAAGCGCTCGGCCGCAGACCTACTCCTTAGACCGCGCGGCCACTGGGATCGGCTTCCTTCACTCTTGTATCAAAATAATGGGCACCTGCAATGCCTATCTGTTTACTTTCCCACAGGACTTGTGGTAACATTACGGGTATCTGTAAGGCTCGCCTGATTCATTTTCTCCATGACTCAGCTGCCGTAAAGGCCTACAGATGCTACACAACACATACAGAAAGGTTCCCATGATACTGTTTGGATGCTACTGCAGTAATACACAGCAGCTCTCTGACGCACATTTATAGTGACCTACACCTTTCTCCGTCCAATTTTTACATGCCTTTTAGTGGGTACCCTCTTGGATATTATTCGGAAAAGGTGAATATATGAGCAAAATCAATGCCAGCAAAACAATCTTGCAGATTCTGTGCATTCAGTGGAAAGTAAACGCATTATTTGAACATTATATTATACTACGTCTGTTCGTCTGTTACAAATTTGGGTTCTTAAATTTTGCTTTAAAAATTTCGATGGCAATTTTCATGTGATTGGCAGTAACCGTTTGAGGATATATACAGTCCGAAGAATTGTCATGTTGCCTCATTATCTCCACACAAAGACACAATATCCTGGAAGCGGTCTACTTTTTACTTTGAAGCATGTTTACATATTCAATATGTATTTCTCGCTCAGCTAATTCGGTGCTGAACTATCTCTCTAAATTTACAGTCCCTTTAAATATTCCATGAAATTACCCAATAGTTACGTCATGCACTACACGCAGTGTCCTAGGAATCTAACAAACAGTTAAGGTAAAGAGCAAATTAGTGTCTGACCCCGCCATTTGAATATAATCTGTGACTTATGAAAATAATTCTGCATGCGTACCTTTTATTTCGTGAGAGTGTAAAATAATCATTAATTATAGTAATTTCATGAAATACTACCTCACGGCACCCTCTACGTTCAGGAATGATGTCGGTATTTTCTGTGTAACTCTAGAGACCCAGATGATATCTTGTTATACTTATCTCTCTTTCCCAAACAGAGATATATCTACCACGGATTTTCAAATATGCTGGTGTACATAATAAAGTAACTGATTTAAACTAAAATAATTATATTTGGACTATCTAGGCACTGTATCAGTATCTAGCAACCTCTTTTATATCAGTTTTTCGTTTAAAAAGCTTGAACTTCCACAGGCGTCTTTTACTTACACTTTTCTTAAAAACTGTGGATTAGAAACCAGATAAAATTAATGGGGGGCATAATATTTAAATGAATAGCAATTAAAGAAGCTGAATTAATGCAACACGGATTTAACAACGAGAATATTTGTTCTTAAAGGTGATCAATATTTTGATTTCTCTTAAACTTCTACGCGTCAGACTTTCACATTATCTACCGCATACTAAAATAAAGAGATCTGTGGAACAGTTCACTGGCCTACAGAATTATTCAGAGTAATACTCAAGTATCGCCTAGTTATGTTAAGGGATATACCTATAAAGTGATTAAGGGAACTGTCTGTATAACATCTGCCATTCTACAACTACTGGAACTAACTGTTCTGATGATTCGCTCACGATACCTGCATTTCCGCAAGGATTCAACTCGTGAAGACAGCAGCCGTAACTTTGTCTGTTGTGTTTGCTGTGGGTGAATCAAGGAATGACCGAAAGCGTTCCACTGAAAGTGAATGCTGCTCTCTCCTTTTACAGTCAAGCTTTGATCATGGCTGTTGCACCTGCAATTCACCGAGGTCGGTTCGTTGAGATACAACTGCGACTAGTAATTCTCGTCTTCTGCCTTATGACAACCGCATGGTCCTTTAGGAAGGAACCGCATTTTGTAAGGAGCTTGCGGCATCCATATTTAGGACAATCAGAGCATGGAAGCACTATCGTCTTTCGAAGCGTTGTTACGCACCTATGAAAGCAAGCAACGATATACTACAATAATTACGACACAAAATCTGCGGAAGTCATCCGAGCAACATAAGATGTGGAACTGGTTGACATTTCAGGCAGACACGAAGTCAAAGAGCGCGGAAGAGAATATGAACAAACATACTAGAGGCAGTAATAAAATGTGTATGGGCTACAAACATACAGCGAAATCAGTACGGGATGAGAAAGTTGACCTAGGTTCTAACATTTATTTCCCTAATTAATTTCTGTAAGAATATATTTTAGAATTCTAACTCCGCAAAATTGCGAAACGCGACTATTAGGTTCGTCAATATCTTTCTGTCAGCATGGAAGAACTCGGCTCCCATTGGATGGATATTAATAAAATTTCATATTTGAGGACTTTTCGCAAATCGAGAAAACTCAATTTCGATTAAAACATGACTGGAATAATGGGTACATTACTGAAGACCTATGTACATGTATGACAACAGTTGTCTGAGTTCTTCTTAGACTGAGAAATGTTTCAGGCAAACTAACTAACTAACTAACTCCATGGAGCAGAGGCCTTCTTGAGAAGCTAACAGTTTATCAGCTAGTCAAGAAATTCCCCGCATTTTATGGAACCCGAAGGTTCATTACCGCATTCACAAGAGCCCGCCACCTGTCCCTATCCTGAGCCAGATCAATCCAGTTCATGTCCTCCCATCCCACTTCCCGAATGTCCATCTTAATATTATCCTCCCATCTACGCCTGGGTCTCCCAAGTGGTCGCCTTCCCTCGGGTCTCCCCACCAAAATCCGGTATGCACCTCTCTCCTCCCCCATACGTGCCACATGCCCCGCCCATCTCAGTCTTCTCGATTTGATTACCCGAATAATATTTGGTGATGAGTACAGGTCATTAAGTTCCTCGTTATGTAGTCTTCTCCACTCCCCTGTCGCCTCGTCCCTCTTAGGCCCAAATATCCTCCTCAGCACCCTATTCTCGAACACCCTCAGTCTTTGTTCCTCCCTCAGTGTGAGAGACCAAGTTTCGCATCCATACAGAACAACAGGTAAAATTATAGTTCTGTATACCCTAATCTTTGTGTTTTTGGATAGCAACCTCGAAGACAAAAGATTCTGCACCGAATGATAGCAAGCATTCCCCGACTTCAATCTGCTCTTAATTTCTTCATGAATGGAGTTTCGATTCGTTAGGGTTGCTCCCAAATATTTGAATTCTTCCACCCTTTCAAAGGATTTATTATCTATATTTATGTTGTGATTGTGTCCTGCATTCTGATTTCGAGACATGACCATGTACTTAGTTTTCTCAGCATTTACTTCTAGACCAATCTCCTTACTAGCAATAATTAATTCTTCTGCATTTTTCTTTATGCTATGTACGCTTCCGCCCAATATATTAACATCATCAGCATAAACCAGAAGCTGATGTGTACCATTCAATTTCAAGCCCTCCTGGTTTGCCTGAACCCTCCTAATGGCATATTCTAAAGCAAAGTTGAAAAGCAATGGCGACAGAGCATCCCCTTGTTTCAAGCCATTCTTAATAGGGAACGTGTCAGACAGATGTTTGCCTACCCGAACTCTGCTATATGTTTCACTTAGGCACATTTTTATTAACCTTACTAGTTTCATGGGGATACCGAACTCAATGAGAATATTATACAAGACCTCCCTCCTAACTGAATCATAGGCTTTCTTGAAGTCTATAAATAGCTGATGAACTGCCTCATTGTATTCCCATTTTTTCTCAAGTATTTGACGAATGCTGAATATATGATCAGTGGTTGACCTGTTACGTCGAAATCCACACTGATGATCCCCAATAATTTCCTCTGCATATGGAGTTAACCTTGACAAAAGGATGTTGGATAGAATTTTGTACGTAGTCGGCAAAAGTGATATGCCTCGATAGTTATTGCAATCTGTCTTATCACCCTTTTTATAAATAGGCACAATGACCGACTCCTTCCATTCCTCAGGCAATTCCTCCTTATTCCAAATAGAAATAATAAGTTTATGGATTTCAGACCGAATAATCCTACCCCCTGCTTTAATCAATTCTGCTGGAATCTGATCAATACCTGGTGATTTGTGGCTTTTTAGTTTTCCAATAGCCATCTCAACCTCAAAGGCACTGGGCTCAGGCACTAGTGGCTCTGCTGTGTGTACTTCAATCTGCCTAACATCATTAACCCCGTGTATATTCAACAGCTGGGAGAAATGATTCCTCCACCTAGCCAAAATACTGTGGGAGTCTGCAACCAGGTCACCCTTCTCATCCTTTACTACATTACTTCTAGGCTGGTACCCCCTCTTAAACTCATTGATACCCCTATACAAGTCTCTTATATTCTTCTTCTTACTGTTTGTTTCAATTTCATTAATTCTAGCTTTCAGATATTCCTTCTTTTTGTGCCTGAAATGTCTACTAGCTTCACGTCTTACGTTGTGCAGATTATCTCCATTATTTTGGTTTGGATTCTGTAACCACTGAATTTTAGCCTGCTTCCTTTTATCTAAAAATTCTGCACATTCTGCATCAAACCATGGTTTATGCTGCTTCCGTTCGTGTAGACCTAGACTCTCTTGAGCCGAGATTTTGATATTCTCTTTAATGTTTTCCCAAGCCCTATTCATGTCCTCACTAACATTTAAGTTTTCCAGAGCTGCAAACCTGTTTGAGATCTTAAGCTGATACTGTTTCCTAGCCTCTAGTTCACTTAGCTTCTTGAGATTAAATCTCTCTACATCAAACTTCTGTGCTGCTTGTTTACTTACTGCCAGTCTTTCCCTAACTTTCGCAACCACCAGATAGTGATCAGTATCACAGTCAGCTCCCCTGAAAGATCGCACATCGAGTATACTGGAATGCCGTCTCCTATCTATCAATATGTGATCGATTTGATTGTGAGTCTTCCCATCAGGAGAGGTCCAGGTGTATTTATGAATATTTCGGTGCGGAAACATAGTGCTCTTAACAACTAGATTCTTTGATGTGGCAAAGTTTACTACTCTAACACCATTATCGTTGCTATCCTGATGTAAACTCTCATTCCCAATAGTCGGTTTGAAAATATCCTCTCTCCCCACTTTTGCATTAAAATCTCCTAACAGAATTTTCATATGGTATTTAGGAAAATGATCAACAACCCCTTCTAATTCCTCATAGAAGCTGTCCTTTGAATCATCACCCTTCTCTTCCGTTGGTGCATGCGCATTCAGAACAATGATATTACACCAGCGGCCTCTCAGCACTATGTATGACATCCTAGCACTAACAAACTCCACTCTCTTGATTGCTGATACCATTCTCTGGTGCACAAAAAAACCTGTTCCCAATTGATGATTATCCTGCCCTTTGCCATAGAAAAAAGTATACTCCCCGGCTCTTACAGTCCCTTCTTTGTCCCACCTAACCTCCTGTACACCCACTAAATCTAACTTGTACTTAGCTAATTCCCTGGCCACTGTCGTAAGTGACCCTGGCCTATACATGCTCCTCACATTCCATGTTCCAAAACTCATATCCTTTTTCCGTAGCTGGGGTCGTACCAAAGAATCGGTCCAGGTCCGAGGCTTTGTAGGCTGTTTCGTAACATCATAATTTTTTACGGTGAGGAGTTGTTAGCACCTCGCCCAACCCCCAAGCTGGAGGACCACCCCTTGTCGGCTGTCCGCGACTGCTTATTCAATGTATTCGCAGCTACCCTCCATACCTGGAGGCCGTTCCTCCATCCGCAACCCGAGGACGCGCCATGCCGTGGTGACAGGGACCCACTTAACATGGTGTTTCAGGCAAAATTGTACAGAAAATCAAAACACATTTTATGTTGAATACTTTTTTTCCCGAGGAAAGTCGTGCCGTTTAGGAGATAATGTGGAAAAATATGGTACAACCAGACAGGTCCCAAATGACAATATAATACGGCACAGAAAAATGCACTTGGCATGCCGGGTAACTAAGGCAGGAATACAGACACACATTCAATATGTAACACTTCTTGTTTTTCCATGGGAGCGATGGTTACGCGAGCGCCCTCCATTGTTACGTTATACGCACATTGCCTGCCTTGTTTAAGTGTGTATTGGAATTGGAATTAACGGAATTTCATGAGTCAGAGAAATGCAAGGAACTAACAATATATATATGTGTGTGTGTGTGTGTGTGTGTGTGTGCGCGCGCGCGTGCGCGTGTGCGTGTGCGTGTGCGTGTGTGTGTGTGTGTATGTATGTATGTATGTATGTGTGTGCGTGTGTGCGTGCGTGTATGTGTGTGTGTGTGTGTATGTGTGTGTCCAAATAGGAAATCAACGACTTCTAACAAAACGCATAGGGTTTTAAACGTACACGTCTACACTAATGCTATCATCTGAATAATAAAATACATATTTACGCAGAATTACATGCTTCAGTCATTCTCGGCTTTTACATATGAGGAAATTCCGGACTCTTAGTAACTGAAGCAGGTGGTTTTAATACTGCACATTCATCAGAATCTTATTTTCTGAATTTCAGACATGAAGAAGTCTTCTGAATTTTAAAGGACTTCTCTGTCGACTTCTCAGTCGTGTTTCGAAGTATTAGAAATTTTCGCTTTTTGCAAGTACGTTGTAATTATCTCGGTGTATCATCCTGATTACTGTCGTTAATATTGGTGTTCAATTTGAATTTTAATATCGAAAACATCAACTGCACCTCTACTCTTAGGCTAATATACGAATAATTCTTTTTTGTTGTCTTTAAAGGAATGTTTTCAAATTACTCCCTTGCCACTGCTTCAATTCCTTCACTGATTAAAACAGTGCCTACTCACAGTAATTTTGTCTGTATTATATTTTCTTTCTGTTGTTCTTAAGTTTAATGACTCAATTTCCGTATTCGTCTTTGCTTGTTACTAGCAAATAACCGTCACCATCTTTCTGGACTCAGAATAAATTGTACGTGTCACGGAAATAATTAGCGTTGTCCTTGATATATCTTGCAACCTACACTGGTATTTTCTTACACATTCTGCAGGACAACGTAGCAACGTTTTACCAAAAAAAAAAAACATTGTTTCCATATAACCTGGCACTACGTTACGTGGAACTCATATTCATGTCAGTGCATGCCTCCGACTAAATGATGGGAGTAAAAGGGTCTCCAAGACCTCACAGATTCCCGTATATAAACATTTTCGATACTATTTCGCAGTCCAGTTTTTCTTTCATTAAGTCTAAGATGGCATCTCTGTACTTTAAAGCCTGTTATTATAGAGCAGGTTTCGACACACTTTCATTTAACAACGAAGACATCAATCGTTATGTAATCTTATACAGCCTTCTGGGACTTCGTGTCCGAACATTCTCCTCAACATCCTTAGCTAGGCGCCCACAGCTGAGCTAGTAATTTGAAGGCGACAAGGACGAGTAAATTGTGCTTCCAGAACAGCGAGGCTCAATTGTGGTCTCGCTTCTCGCGGCACCAGCTTTTCTAAAACACTCGATACGTGATCTTGTCTTACTGTGAGAGACGAAATTTTACCTGATAGAAGAACACGCAAAGTTACAGTTCTGCTTATTTTAACCTTAACATGTCTACACGGTAGACAGACTATTCTAAACTGACTGGCAACAAGCATTCGCTGAATTATCTGTCAACAGCCAAGAAACGACTCTGTAAAATGTATGGTAGGTTTGTTGCGCTTCTTGAAAAATGTTTATTAAACAAAGATATAACTGAAAGTTTGTGTGCTTTAAGGTTTCCGTCTTCTATGACATGGCATCTTGTGGATAGCCCTATACACGTAAATACAGACATTTGAGAGGAGCTTGCTGCCTCCGTCGTGAAAGATACTTCTTGAAATACCATGAGGACGGTGGCAGCAAGCCTCACGAAACGTCGGTAACTATCAAACGACAGAGTGCCGTGCATAAGAAGATATTAATCTTCACCTAAACCTCTGCAGGAACGTCAAATCTCGCTTTCCGTTTGCGCCTTTGAATGCGGTTGCAGTTAATCAATCTGCCGACACCCGCAGTGAAATTCACTGCTGCCCCTAAAGCTGAGCTGCGATAGTTCAGTCAATATTTCTTGGGTACGAGATGGGAGGACAGATGCGTAACGGCTCGATTATCAGCAGGAACACAAATGGTTTTCTAGCCTACGGTTTCTACACCTGTTACGCCGAACACCTATCTCCTACACAACGGGTAGTAGAAGCCCTTTTCTCCGACACAAATTCGCCGGAGGTTAGGCTAGACACTCACATTAATCTAACTCCGAGGCAAAGAATGCATTCGTATCCCTTAACATCGTGCTTAATTAACACAGGGACAAATTTTAATTCTTTACTGCACCTTGTCAATTATCCTTTTTCTGTACGTACGCCTACATGAAAAATAAAGAAGTCTGTCAAAATCCTTCCTCAATAAGAGCAACGTGCAATGACACATTTCCAGTGGCATTACATGATGTGTTTTATGTACTCCTACAGTCTGTGAACTCCCCTGGTGCACCCAATGCCTTGCAACTACAGCGAATTTAAGCTTCGTGGCAAGGGCACGGCCGGATACTGGATAATGCTTCAGACGGCTGTCAGTCATCATATCAGGGACCGTACGGAAAATCAGCGCATTTTATGCAAACTTTACATGAGACTTAGCAGTTGCATCATACGGTACAAAGTCACTTTCTTGTAATTAAAGCTTTCCTGCGCAGTGCTTTAAACGTTTTCTATCGCTATAATGAATAACCAGTTTCATTATTCTAATACAGTTTTATATTAATAAGATTCCGGGAGACGCAAACGCGATTCCGCTTTTGCTAAACAGGCAGATTTATGTTTGTCTCAAGCATTAATAAGCCTGATCAGTGAGATAAGCAAGAAACGTATTAAGGTCTTTAGTAGCCTTGCATTAACAGACATTTCTGTTGCTTCGCTTTCCGCGATGAACACAACGGTAGAGAAATAACACATACGACGAAGAAAAATCTACAGACCAGCTGGATGGGCAAATTGAGTAGTTTCAATTTCAAGAGAAAATTTAGGTTTAAGGAAAACTATATTCGACCTTTAATTTTTAAATTTATTTAGAAGAAATTTGTCTTCGACCAACATACACTGCGTAACATCGCAGAAGAGCGAAGGCCTCAATTTTGTGTTCCCTTTCGGTGGAGTTACAAATCGCACCAAAAAGTGCTCACTCTACACTCCACCATATGCAGTCTCTTCAGAGTACGACGTGAAGTAGGAGTGGAAGCATGTTTTTTATGCAAGACATCTCTACGTCCTCCGTAAAAAAAATTATTACGAAACAAGTAACGAAGGGTCGTGACACAGCCAGACGTCCGCCGAGAACAAAGTACCGCTCGCGGAAACGCACATATATTTACAATTTACAGTGTCCTCGCTTAAGTTAAAGGATATTTACTGCTGTAGCTTATTTACACACCTTACTGTACCAATAGCTGAAATTTGAAATGGTCGTGTGACGGCCCAGGCGGCTAGTTGCTGGCCTGTCATCACTAGACACCGCGTTCGATCTAACACGATTTCGTGTGGTATTCATGTTGGACGAAGTGGAACTGGGACAGGGTTTTCTCAAGGCACTTCAATTTCCCGCTTCACTACCATTCCACGAATGCTCAGTACACAAATATTAATTCATGTCTTTCTTCGCCGACACTATAATGTCATACTAAATGGCATGTTCGTTAAATATCACACAAATACAAGCGAAACTTGACAGTGCGAGATTGGAGGTTCTCACAGCAGTATAGCTGAAGAACCAAGTCTTCTGGGATGTTACACTGTTGTGGGATACGTAGTTCCTGACATTCTGAAGCATCGTGGCGGAGGTTCAGGGTCAAACAGAGAGAGAACACTGACTCTTCTTCAAACGCTTGACCCTGAACCCGCATGACAAAGGATTTCTGCACTGCTTGACCCTGAACCTGAAACACTACGTTCAATACTTAGAAAAGTTGGGAACTCCACACTCAACGTCACAGCGTTAACATCCAAGAAAGCTTAAATCTGAGGGCTTGGAAACCTGCATGTATATATAAATTAGACAACACAGTTCGTCTTTACATAAAGCAACCTATTGATTCTATTACATTCTTACGTCTTTGGACCATCGAAATACCGAGCATGATGACCTCTTCTACCGACTGCAAATAGCGTTAAGTTCGCTTTCAGCTTAATATCACGCCACGGAAGCGCCGGCGGCGGCGGCGGCGGCGGGGCGGGGAGTTACGGCTCCAAGTATTGTTAACCGTCATAAAGTAATAGCTAACATTAGAGACCAGTAGCCTTCCGACAATGATTATTAACGGCGAGACTTCCCCATGGCGAGTGCAGAGGTAGCTGAAACCCTATAAACATACCGAACTTGACGGCAAAGAGACTGCATCCACGATCTTATTCGGCAATCAAAGCCGGCCACTTTGTGCAGCTTAATTTAACGGACTCTCTCGGTTCGCCTTAATGTATCTACAGAAAGACATTCCAAACAGTGTTTGTATGAAGTAGAATTTAATGTTGATCTGTATATTTAATGCGATCTACATTTTCAAATAAAATTTTACTACAAATGAACCCGTGTTTATTCTTTCATTCTTCTCGCCGCTAATGCATTTCCTTTTTTTCATTACTTTCTTCGTCTTTTCTTCTTACTTCACTCCAGTTGTGACTTAAGAGTACAAGTGCCATATAGACCGGTATACAGTTACTACGTTTAGAGGAACCTGCTACCACAATCTTCACGGTAGAGGAAATGACTCTACTTCCTCTCTGCAGAAGATCAGGCACTAGGTCCCATCGAAGTTCTATTATCTGTACCGAACCGCCCGGTGTCGCATCTCAAGAGACTGTAATCATATTGTGCAGCACCATGAGAACTTCAGATCTCCAAACGTAACTTAGAAGACCGCCATTAAGGCTCTATAAAAACAGCATATGAATTTCACAATATAAACAAGGTACTTAGATCGGCAGAGGCTTTGGAACTGGCAATGTCCAGTTACTGATAACAGATTTTTAGTGCAGTCAGTTGGTTTATGACACCCTCTAGTCCGGCATGTGATTTTTCCTGTATATCGACTTTCGGCTCCTTCTTCAGGGAAGTATCCTAATGGAATCAAATAACCATTGCGGTGACGTCGACAGTGTTTTAGCAGCAAAACATACGCCACTGTTGCTGTGTTTACTGGGGTTCAAATTCAGGCTTGCGAAAGTAGAACAATGACCGACCTTGCGTCTAGTCGTTCCGTTTGTCCAGCAGCATATTACGTCACGTTTATCGAGTCTTATGAACGCGCCCGAAGCAGACTTCCTCATTCATTTCAGGCAATATATAACACAGTAAGTTGCCTGTCGCTAAACCCACTATAAGAGACAGAGAGAGAGAGACAGACAGAGAAAGAGAGATGTATATAAGAAGAACAGGCAAAAAAGGGAAAGTTATGGGGAGCAAACTGAGACACTTGACTTAGCGGGAAATGTGCGAAATAGCATCCCTTTTTGTGACCTTCCCAGGCTTCGCTTTCTCGTCCTTCTAACAAGGGTAGACGAATAATCGGGTGAAGCCTGTAACCTTCCAAAAGAAGTCATGTTCTAACACAGTTCACACCACTGAATACAGTACGTCTCTATCTTTAATCTGTACCGACAAGTACAACACAACACCTTGTTTTCCAGTTTTTATTACATGTTTCGGGCGCGCAAAGCGTCCGTCGTCAGGTAAAATACAAATCTATAAGGAAAAAGTGTAAAGGAGGAGGCCTCCCCTTTTTACCTTAGGATAAAATTTATGTATTTGTATTTCACTTGACGGACGCTTTGCGCGCCCGAAACATGTAATAAAAACTGGAAAACAAGGTGCTGTGTTGCACTTGTCGGTATAGATTAAAGACATACATATGCATAACGGCATGGGAAACTCAAAAATAGCACACTTCCCCTTTCCCGTTGCTCGTCCATGTAAGTTACAATGTAAATCGTATTTCTTCCCACGCCGAAATAATCTTGTGTGCATTAGCAACATGCAGCAAAATGCGGATTTCGAAGAGCCTCAGTACGTCAAGTTTCGAAAAGTAAACCCCTTGTTACTTAACCTCTGTCAATCGACTACTTTTACAACACTTCTATCCTAAATAATAAGCAGAAAGTCCCTAAGAAACTTTAAACAAAAACAGAGTTTTCTGATCTCTAAAACTATTTAGTCCACAATTTAAAAGGACACTTAATACAGAAGGCGTGCAAGGTTAGTCGACTTTACGTTTAAGTCACCTGCAGGCACACTGTTATTTTGTACAAAACTACATCAGAAACAGTTGTCTGAATAAAACATTAAAATTACAGTTACCCTCCGATTCTTGGTCGTTCTGTATTTAGGATACTATTTATAATTTTTTTAAAGTAACACAAAGTAAGTTAACCTTTACCTGTAGAATTGGTGCCCATTTTTGCGAATTTAGAAATTTTTATTTGGTCTGAATAGAGTTAAAATTGTCGACGTTTTTAATTCTGTAAACATAGAGACGAAGACCGCAGTGTGGAAATACATATAGTACATGCCCGTATATTGTCGAGATGATAATGTGACGTACATGATTAGGTGTATTATTCCTTGCAACCTGTTTGGTGATGTCTGCACTTGTGTATATGAAAAACGAATTTCCTTGAGTTTTATATCCCGTATTTATATTCTGCATGGAAATACAAACCGAAATACGTATAGACCTTTACTTTCTAGTGTGTTTCCCACTTTAACGAAGTATTGTTGTGTTTCTTATCCTTAGTACGCCCTACTAACAGAAAGAGAGAGAGTATTTAGCTTTCACATTCTGGAAGTACAGGTTCGAATGCTTTCTATAATGGGCGTGCATTTGGTAGTATGTTTTCGAGATGCCTTCTATCTTTCGTTTCGCGAACTGTGTATGAAATGAAGAGACATTCAAGATAGGCTTACATGTAACTGCACATATTTTGTTCTTTTATGCTGCTCTTATGCTGGCTTCAAATACCTGAAATATTGTGGATGTGTTTATCGCTAATGGTAATACGATTTCAGATAGCTGAAGTACAGCCATAAGATTCGCCACTGTCCAAAATATGCTGGAAAATTTGAATTAGATTTGTAAATTCATTATGCCTATAAAATAACTCCAGTCAGTCCAACTGTAATCTTTAAAATTAACACATATCTTTACACAAGCCGTATACAAATGTATCAATATTAATTTATGTTTACTGAAAAATTCGATTTTATTAATAGCACTGCATTTCAGGGGTTTGGAGTTGCATCGTGACAGACACGGTACAGCCTCAAACTCGCACATAATAGAATTCACACTGTAATAAAAAGGCTTCTACTACGAAAATCAAAGAATGAGTGGTGCATGTAACATGCTATTCTGCTGAACTCATATGAGATGGTAGTTCGGCCCATTCAACAGGGTCTGTATTTTCGGAACTTTATTACACCCTACACATAAGGACAATGTTACAGCTAAAATTGCAAAGACAGTATGTTTAATCTTATTGGCTCCTTTATTAATTTGGACTGAAAATGCTGCCAGCGCTATTCAGGATACAAACATTGTTAAAAGATTGTGCCACAATAAGTGGCATACAGACTTGCTACTTACACAACTAAGCATTTTTCAATTATCGCGATATATATATATATATATATATATATATATATATATATATATATATATCAGCGTCCTGAGCCTGTAATATAATTCAGCTTTATTTACGTGTTTTGTATGGATCTCGGAACAAAAAACGATTACTCTCCTATGCAGCATTAACTAATCGATTTTTAAAACCGAGACGGTGTGTGTTTACTACGCGGTACGAACTTAGCCTGTACTATATAATTCAGCGTAATCCCAGTCTTTAAATGGTTAATCACAAAGATATAAAATAGCAAAGAAATATTCGTAAGCAATGTTCTCTTTGGTGTAACTTATGATTAAGGTCGTGCCATGGCTCAGGCGGTTAGTCGCCCGCCTCCTAAGACGCAGGCACGTGTTCGATCCCGGGTCAGTCCACATGGGATTTGTGGTGGACAAAGTGGCACTGGGACAGGGTTTCCCCGAGTATTTCGGTCTTCCCCTGTCAATTTCATTCCATCGGTGCTCCATGACCAGGAAAATGACAATAATAATAATAATAATAATAATAATAATAATAAGCTTCATCATATGGTTGCACAATAAGCCTTAAGGTTGCGTTGCGTCCTTAGTGTCTGCTGCGGGTTCCTTCTCCACAAAAAAACTTAAATCATGGTATGGAGTTTTATGGTGTGGCTTTTTCTTCAAATGCTTCAACCTTTTGCCTTCTGCAAGCAGTAAGCCCATCTTATATACACTGTAGCATTGTCAGTCTCTGTCACAGCCCCACAGTGAAGTTTCATGGACCGCCACAAAATGGCAGGAAAAGACAAGACATCGAATTTAGTTTGACCGACGCGCGGATGGTATGTAACAGACACGACTAATTGGGGTTGCCACTTTAACTACGTAAAAGTTCGCCGGGCATTAATACTGCAGTATAATATATATATATATATACATACATACATATTATTCGGGTTTTCACAATAACTGCGGGCACCACTACGAAATTATAATACACAGGCATATACATTCTTCAGGTTTCCACGGTAACTACTTAAATGTGCGTGCCTTGCCTGCCCGGATCGCGGGGTTTCCGCAGTAACTGCGTGCATGAAGTGTTCCTTGCCCCCACGGGGTCGCGAGTTTTCAAAGGTAAGTAAGTAAATGTGTGTGCCTTCCTTACTCGGGTCGCGGGTTTCCACAGGAAGTGCGTACATGAAGTGTGTCTTGGCCCCACGGGTTGCTGGGATTCCACGGTAAATACGTACATGTGTGCGCCTATACTGCCCGGGTCGCCGGACAACAGCATACTAGCGTATTAGAGATTTTATTATCTTTAAGCCAACCAGCTGCTGAAGCGGAGATTGGACACCAACTGAGGACTGAATTTGTGACACCATGCAGTATGGATTCAATTAGGTACGCTAACTGATGATTAACAGGTACACCTGAAATTGCATACATCTGTGGAAACTGTATTTACTGAGAACAAACTCCTCACATGTTTGCAAATCAATCAATAAAAGCCAACCTTTGGTCCGTAGTTTTATATCCACTAGACACTGTGGCAGGGGTTGGAAAAGCGCTCGAAGGATTGATGTCCCCCCCCCCCCGTTCATCGTAAAGGTAAGAGCTCTTAAGATAGACTGATTCTTCACATAAAATATGTGTTACTGGGATGCTGAGAACAGCTCTCATGAATACGGCTCCAAACGCCATAGGAACTGGTCTCCTGCTTGCGCCCCTGCTCGCCTTATGTAGAATTCGACATTGATTTGGTAACGTCCTTCGGATTTCGTCAGTACAGCTAATGGCTACGAACACGTCCTGAAAACTCTTGTGTGTATGGAATGTGGGAATAATGTACTTAATGATATTATTGTCTACTTTAAGCCATTCAGTTAACGGATCAACTAAGAGCAAATCTATTTTGTGTACAGGGGGTGCTCAGTAAATAGTAACTTAGATGGAGGAGAGCTTCTGTCTGCAGCGGATTGTTATAAGACCCATGAGCTTTGCAAAACTGCAGATAATAAACCTTTCTGTTGAAAATAAACCGAGTCTAGGTCTAAGAAGTTTCCGATGCTACTTATTCTGTACAGTGTTTATGGAAATATCTAAAATTCCGCATACTCGATATATGAGGTTAAACCGTATTAAGTTCGTAAAGACTGCAGTTACGCGGACTACAGCCGATAGATTGATGTTTCTTTCAAAGAGAAACGACCGCGGTCAAGAGATGTGTGAAGAACAGCAAACCTCCTTTGGTGTTGTTGTTGTTGTTGTTGTTGTTGTTGTTGTTGTTGTTGTTACTGATTGCAGATTGATGAGACAGCAAAACTTCTTTAACGAAGAGACATCGCCGTTTGTGGCGTCAAATCACAAATATAATTTTCCAAGGTCAGTCACACAAAACACAAAGTTTATGTTTATTTTGCAGGCAACATGTTTCGGCCTGAGCCATCATCAGGCTTTTCTAAAAACTTTTACACAAAGTTTGAAACTGCATTAAAATTGAGATTTCCCCTTTAGATTAAAATACCTTATAAATAGACATAAATATGTCGAAAGTTTTTGACCAGAAGATGCCTATATTATATATATATATAAACAACACCTGACACATTTGTATACATTTATAATGTCTAATACAAAGGGGAGATCTGGAGTCTCATGCAGTTTTAAACTCTGTGGATCAACGTTCTTAGAAAAGGCATAATGATGGTTCAGAATGGGGTCGAAACATGTTGCCTGTAAACTAAGCATACTCTGTGTGTTGTGGCTGAACATGAAAATATATATGTGTGAGCAAAACTTCTATTGGCGAGCGTGACAATAAAAATGACAATATATTTGTTTTACTGAATTTGTCAACACTTCACTGTCTGTACTGTGATAAAATGTTCCTTATTAGTGTACCCGAAAATAAAATCAGTTACACTACTCATCCTTTCTTCACGCTTGTTTGCTACACCTTATTACGTAGGGAATAACCAACAATGATGTTCAACATCGCGTGACGGTCAGGCCCTCAGCTAGATGTATATCTAAGACTGGTTCCTTCTGTTGGTATACCGATATTATGTAGAATGCCAATTCACATTATTCAATGTATAAATGATCAAGTACGTGCTGTGTAAAGTTTGTTCTTATTCGACCTTGTGTCCTGTTAAGAGACAGTTTGTTGACATAAAGGCGGTACCTTGAAATTTTGTAATTTTTTATATATGCTGTCTAATTTAATATTTGTTTACATAATAGTTTACTTTGTAATGTTCTACCGTTTATTTTGTAGTGTTACATAGTGCTTGTTTGTAACAAGCTTTATTACCGTTATTCAAAATACCGTCGGTAACACTAAATATAATGGTCGGTCGGGAGATGTATTTACATGACGTACAACTGCGTAACTCGATCCCAGTTGCCTCGCCGTCTTAGGCGCGGGTCTACGGCCGCTCGCTTGCTGGGGTTGCGGGTTCGAATGCTGGAGGGGCCATGCATGTCTGCCTCTTGTGAGTGTTGTGTGTTGTCAGGTACAGGTCTTTGCGACGGACCGTTCATTCGCCCAGAAGAGTCCTACGCAGAGTGCTGTGGCTGACTGTGGCCCACTAGGGCTGTCGAGGAGCGAGAAAAAACTACTGCGTAACTAAATACCCACAGTGACTGTGATTACATGAGAGGAATTCGTATCCAAGCGACTAAAACCTGCTTTTAGCCATGAAACAAAATATTGGTGACAACATACTTAAAGATGTTCTCACGGTGGAAACACATTTTGAAGCGGTGGCTTATAACAAAGGACACGGACTTCGATCCACACGAAGTAGAAGAGTTCGTCCCTCAGTATAAAAGCATCTCAATTGTGGCACGAAATACGTGTAAAAGTAGGGTGCCGGCAGTAAAACTTAACAAGGAATAATCTTATCACAGTTGAAATAAACAAATGTATGTATTGTAGACTTACTTTCTCAATAACAGTCTTAGACAAATACGGTCTAAAATCCCACAAATTTAGTTTAATGGGATATTTGACACCACCAGTAAAAATGCACGTTACTACATAGTTGAGCACATAAGCACTTGGTAATGCTCAGCCAGGATAACGCAGGCCGAATTGTTTGAATGTATTGCTCCGGAATTCACCCGAAGCGACTCAGAAAACCACCAAAATAATCAGTCACGATATCTGGTAATCGGCCCTAAATTTTAAAATCTGTATTCCCAATAGAAAAAGGACTTTAGGGACAGTTACAGCCAAATCGTCCTGCTCGGAGAAAAGCTACGGAAAAGCTACAAAATAATGCTAAATATAGGCTTAGATATTTCTGATTTAGATTAAGACCTCCTTCAAGAAGAAGCCGTGAAGTGTGATAGATAATGAGGTCTGCCTGTCTACTTTATCACATTACGTCACATCCTGAAAGCCCGCAATATCAATACTTACGTCCTACAGGTTCTCAAATCCCCTACACCTACGTATTTAACTCTACAAAAAAGATTTTAATTGGGGATGGATGCTTTTGGAGCTCTCATTGATGAAAAGGAATTTGTACACAGCAACCTAATTTGGTAGCTTACGGCATTAACATTTCACACGAAGCTTTGAGCATCACTTTTAAGGTAGAGTGTGAGACGTAAATTTTATGGCAATCAAACAGGAGAGGAACGATTGGCAGTCTTTGTGTGGGCAATGTTGATCCTCCTGTTTTAAAAAAGCAAAACACGTATTATTCACATAACTACCTACTTCTCAGGAAAGAATTTGTATCACGAGTTGGCATTTCTTTAGAAAAGAGAGAACTACTTTACGTGAAATTGAACACTCTGGCCAATGACGACGTGGTGGAGCTGAATTCTTCTCTGTGCATGCCATGAAGTCATACGCAGTAGTAGAAGTACAGCTTCACTCATGTCTAAACTCGGGACTACACGGAGTTGAGTGGACAGCTTCAGGATACGGCCGTTTTACCTGGGGAAGGAACCTCAGGGAACCCATTGAGTAAGAGGCTACACTGGCTCTACGACGGCCTTGGAATTTTGAAGAAGAGGTAAGTAACTTAACCTTTTCTCGAACCAAAGGCGACTTCTCAGTTGTGTAGCCCGTAGTCTATTCAGTACACCGACTACACTGTCAAGGCTCCCCTAGCGAATATTTACAGGCCTGTCGTATACACATGACGTAGATAGTCTATACCAGGTACAAAGCTGAGATTCAGAAAAGACACAGTGGTGAGACGGTCAAAGCCTTTTACGATTAATTTACAGCACAGTAAATAATACTTGCATGTAGGTCATGCTACATATCACGTACTTATGTGAAGATTTCTCATTGTACGGAGACCCCCAACCATCACTCCACAAAATATTGCACATTAGTTTATTATTCCTCCACAAATGTGCCTTAACCTTTTAAAGCCTAGCGGTAACTTTACATACGACCAGGTTTAACATTAAAAAATTCTCCGTGGTGCCCACATTGCGTTTATGTGTTTTGTACGGATCTCAGAACAAACAGCAACTTTTGCCTTATAAAACATTAAGAGACTGGTTTTTATAACCGAAGTGGAGAGTGTTTACAGCGCGGTACGCACTGAGTCCTTATATAAAACAGACAGGCTTCGTCTTTAAAGGGTTAAGCTTGACCAGCGAAAAAGTGTCCCAGCCCTGCTGTCAGTTAAGGCTTTCCACGGCCAGACTCTCAAGAATAAGCTTAAATTCAGTGAGCTCTGATCACAGAATACTGAATACAATCTGTCGGAGAATTCAGGATCATACTGATTTACCTTTTCTTCCCCCAGTCGATTTAATGAAAATCTAAAAACTGAATAGGAAATAAGGCGACGACTTGTAGGATTGTATTAAATGGAGTATTAAGTGGGAAAATTTTTATAGATGGGGTTGTGTACAGAACAGGGATAGCTCAGCCAGTATAGTGACTAGGCTACGGGCTGGACGTCCGAGAAATCGTGCTTCGACTCCCGGCATTAGCAAGAGATTCAGCTCTTCTGTAAGGCGTGCAGATTGGCTCTGGGCCGCCCGAGCCTCCTATTTAATGGGTACTGGGGAAATTTCCACTGGATAAAGCGGCCGAGGCGTGAACCTTACAACTTACTTCCGTCTAATGCTGAGAATAAGAATAAGCGCAGCTATATTTCAAATTCCCATATACCTTCATGTGGTGCACAGGGATACTTTTCTTTACTCTACGTTATAGACCTACGTACAGTACATGTCGAAGGTCTGTGGCGGTTAGGGTCATCTATCAAAGGACAACGAGAGCAACGAATTTCTTTGTAAGTGAATAACACACACATTCATTGGGACAATCATACAACCTCTCCTGTATTACACATACAAATGATACTATGTAAGTTATGGAACAGGAGGTGTACGGCAGTTACGGTTTAAATTACATTACCATACCTGCCTTGGCTAACTGAGAAGAACAAACTTTAAGAAGTGTGCCTGATTACCTAGTCATGTTACAAAACCGACGCACCTAAACTACGAACCAGGCAGTAACCATCAAGTTACAAATTTCGATTTAAATTGCTCGAGCTGCGTTGTTCTAGGACGACCCTTAGTTCGAATTACTGCAAAGTTGAGGTCTTTGAAACGTCGTTCATTGTACAGCTTATGACGGATTCTGTATTTGCAGGTCTTACATCACAAGTTTGCAACTTGAAATTAGAGGTGGTAAAGAGGTTCACAAACAAGGGGGTCTGAAGGTTATATTGATGTATACTCTTCTATGTTACTCTAAAAGAAGTGTGAAATGATGTCATCGAAACTTGCGAATTGTGAGAAAGAAGCAAACAAATGGTACTGATCCTTTCTTAAGGCGTTACCCTACTATTCACCTCTATAGATCTGAAAATATCATAAGAATTTTAGCCTTGAAAGTCGTAAGAAAGGTTTTATAGAGGAAAGAAGCTTTATAGGAATAACACTCACTATACACTTGTAGATGTAACAGAATGTTCTGAAAAGAAATATGCGTTTTGGAATGTTTTAAGATTTGATATAATGTGCATTACTATCGCAGTCATTCACGGTGAGGAGATTTGGATGTAACAGTCTTACAGTTTGGGAGTGTATATCACAACTACACAACGAAATAAGTTTCCAATAATAATATAGTCTCAGGGCTTTCAAATTTACTGAAATACGGCAGTAGTTCTCAGTCTGCGTGTCGCGAAACGCTTGTGTACTGCGCGACTTTGTACAGAGGAATGATGGTATCAATTTTAGCATTCATTTCAAAATTTCAACAGCGAGAAACACATAGAAGTTCGCTATAAACAGGAACAAACAAAAGTCTAAGAAAGAGGTAGTGGTTCGATAAATTTTCCCTTTAATGCGTTTATTTGAATGATATTTTTCAGAGAAGCAAGCGTCATGGATTTAAGTACAAGATATTAAGCTCTTTTACTGTTCGATCAATCACGTGCGTCTAATGGTCTACAAACTTCCCTCCTAATTATATATAAGTGATATTTAGTTCTTTGTCACTGCAGATAGCCACAATCTGTACATGTCTACTGTGCCATATATTTTTGTTTCAGTTCAGGAATGCAAACCTCCAAGTTTCGTAAATAAAATAAATAGTAAAACTTTTGTTCTTAGAATATCTGAATTTAGCTCCAGGCACACTCCATATTTCCAGGCAAGGTGTACTCTGGTGACGAAGTGACACGTGTTTTCTTTAGACCTTTAGAGAAATATAAACAAATTTAATCTTACATTATACAATCGTTTTGATACTTTTGTGTTCAGTACCTGGTATGTATCCAGTATGTTCAGTACCTTGTATGTATCCAGTATGTTCAGTACCTGGTACGTATCCAGCATGTTCAGTACCTGGTACGTATCCAGTATGTTCAGTACCTGGTACGTATCCAGTATGTTCAGTACCTGGTACGTATCCAGCATGTTCAGTACCTGGTATGTATCCAGTATGTTCAGTACCTGGTATGTATCCAGTATGTTCAAAGTTTCACTACGTGATCATTCTCAACGACAAGAATGTTTTCTTGTGCACGATTTTTAACTAGTATAAAAGTACACTTAATGTACTCTACAACCAGTTTCACATTTCTACCTGTACACTATCATTAGTTATTGCTTTATAAGTGAAAGGGAGTTTGGCACACAGAGAATGGGACCATCTTACATTTATCTAAGTTCCATTACACTAAAAGTGGTTAAAAAGCTGCACGCTTCTTTTTAACTTGAACCTTCATTTCCGTCCTTAAAAGCGGCTGCCCTTAGACCACTCAAGGAGACAGACTAAATCACTTAGCACTCTCACAAGCTATGTTTTAAAATCCACTTTAATATTATTTCCCCACTTTCTGGTCTTCGGGCTAGAATGTTATAAGCAATTCTTCTTTCTCTGGTGAGTCCTACACGTTCCGTACAGCTTATATTCCTTGAGTTGATCAGCCTGAAATTTGGTCAAAGTACCTAAATTTCTGGTCCCTGCGTTAGGTAATGTTACGACTTCCTCCACTTTTGAACTTTGTCGGACTCATGCGTTGTTGCTACTACTTAAATGAATTAATAGCTTAACAAAATGACAGTTTTTCCTAAAATGAGGCCCACATTAAATTTTAAAAATTAATAATATACTTCACAGAAAGTGAGGCGCGGAAAGAGATGTCTAATTAATTAACCCTTGGAAGACGAAGCGTATCTGTTTTATATAAGGACTCAGTGCGTACCGCGCTGTAAACACTCTCCACTTCGGTTATAAAAACCAATCTCGTAATGTTTTATAAGGCAAAAGTTACTGTTTGTTCTGAGATCCGTACAAAACACATAAACGCAATATGGGCACCACGTAGAATTTTTTAATGTTAAACACGGTGGTATGTAAAGTTACCGCTAGGCTTTAAAAGGTTACTCAATCAATCACTGAAAATGTATTTAAATACTAACTCGGTATCCCACACTACATAGCGTCAGGTTATAAAATGATTACATAGGCCTGCAATAAACCTGAAATTACGTCAAAGGCAGCGGATGTCTTTAGTTACCATCCCAGTATTCACTTGGAGGACCTGAACAAAGCCATAAAAACCTTATGTTAGAAGTGCCATATTTTCCAGGAATATTCAAAGGCACTTTCGAAACTACTTCCGCAGCAACGCAAAGTCACATCCCAGAAAAGACGAAGCCTTGACTGCATGGCTCTGAAAACCTATATAGCCCCACGACAAAGAATTCTTTTTCGAAGCCCAGAGTGACCCGGTTGTTCAAGAATTTACCGCCTCTTATGGAAACCAAAGGTTCAGTACTGTGTTCACACAAGCCTGGCAGAAGTCCTTATACTAACCCAAATTAATCCATTCCATAATATACCAAACTACTTATTTAAGAACTACTTCAGTATTTTCTTCCAACCTACTTCTAAACCTTCTATGTGATCTTTCACCCTCAGGTTTTGTTACTATAAGTCTCTGCGCACTTCTCCCTTCTCTCATGTCTATTGTATTCTCCCCTTTCCCATATTTCGTATTTTTACCACTGTAAATTAATTCAGCCAAAAGTAAAATCACGAAACTTAAAAGTACTTCGCCTAGCTTACAAAAATAATTACAAAGTTCGCTCACTCTATAATATCAGCTGTAGTTAATCTCTGCTCTTCCACCTTCTTTCAGTTCTTCTTCACTCAGCTTTAACATACATCTCTACCTGTTGCATATCGAATGCGGTCAATGCGCTTGTGTTTGCTCTGTCCGTGTTCCTTCTGCCACACTTCCTTCTCACGATCGCCTGCACACTGAGCTCTGGCCAGTCTACTGCTCCTGCCACAATCAGACTGTTACCACTTTTGACTTCTAGCAGGTTATTGGTTCCTCCTTTACTGTGCGGTTTCGTTTAACGAAGTCCCAACACATTAAACGCAGATCAGAGGCTTTTATTTGCATGTCACTCGTGATCGTACTATATGCATTCAAAACCTTTAACTACCTTCTTCAACAATCAAACAACCTATGACTTGACCGACTGACTAATTGCTTACTCGTAGTCTAGTGCCTTCTCCAAATCTAAGCGCCGCTCTACGCCCGTCCACCGAAACACACAGCAGTCCCTCGACCCATGTTGGTTGCCTGAATGACCATCCGTGTAAATAGCTGCCCAAATATGTAATAATTACATGATAGCAATAATAAGAGATAATTAACAAGCTGGTCCTAAGGTAAAGTGTTAAATATCTGTGAACTGAACTTTGTACATAAATCTAATGCATATATTAGACTTTTAACAAAGTCTCATTTTTGTTAAAAGACTCAAAACACTTCGGAAGCCCACTCTGCTCCCCTGATGGTGAACACAGATATAACAAACTCTGTTCTGTTGGGATAACATGTTTTATTTAACAACACTAATAGCTTTAAACCCTTAAGCAAGCCTACCTGTGTAGTGTTAGTTTTTTTAGCGATGCTTTGCGGTTGGCCGAAATGTTCCCTGTTGCAGATGTGCCCTAATATTACCGGCTTACCCGGCTGACAGCTGCTAATGTGCAGGTTGCGTTATTTCACCTCGTTTCAAACTAGACCACTCCAGACTTGACCACATTAGCGAATAATTCTGCACTCAACGAGAGCGTGCAATAAAAGGTCGCCCTTGAAAGAGCCAAGGCACCAGAAAACTGGACCCTTCATATTGGGGCAGTACGTCGGTAACTATTTATCAGCTGACACGGCGTAATACGCCAGACGACTTGAATGTTCATCCGCAGCACTATGAGAACTTCAGTCTTTGGACGAGTTTAAAGTATTTTTTATTAATTAGTTAAATTAATTTATATGTGATCCATGTCAGAGCCGGGAAAGAGTGGTCGGCATAGTGACCAGGCTACAGGCTGGATAACTTAGGCTTCGTGGTTCGACTCTTGGCAGAAGAGATTCCCTTCTTCTCTCAGACGTCCAGGACACTGGGGCCCACTCAGCCTACTATTCACTTTGTACCGGTGGTCCTCACTGCAGTTTAAAGTTGCCAGGGAGTGAAAATGACGACTCGCAATCCATGTAGTTCCGAGGTTAAGAAAGATTTGGGCTGCACCACCAACCTCCCAACACCTTTATAACTTTGTATGATTCCGGACAATAATTAGTGACTGATATCCTTGAGGAAGACAGTGAATATTTGGTTTCCATGAAGGCAAATATTTTTGTGTTCCTTTACAGCTGTTGATGGCTGAAGAAACATTCTTCACCACGTAGTCACCGGATTGATCGTCTTACACATTAACGTTGCATCCTAGTCGGCTCACACGTGCATAATATGTGGCAGAACCCTCGTGCAACACTCGAAATGCTCGGGATGCCATTCTTCGTGTATTAAGCACATGCTGACACAAACGGACAGTTGTCACTATTCCAAGTAATTTTAATGGCGCGCGCGCGCTAGCGCACGCACGCACACACACCAGTGACACTCATACTTGAAGATTAACATGTTAATACAGCGGAATTCATACAGACTATCACTCAAAGAAAAGCTTCTGCATCTGAATTACTAATAGCTATGTACATAATACCAAGGCAAAGTTTTATCTACAGTTACTTTTAAGAAGAAACATAACAGCTTTTTATCATGGGGTTGAAGAATATTACCAACATTACGCATATTGACCTATGAAGCCCAGTGGTTACTTTACTTATTGCCCGGTTTAATGCTCAGAATGTCTATGTTCTCCAACAAAGTGCATTTCTGTGTTCTCAGAAAAACGTGGAATGCTTCCCCTGTATACCATTAAATGAATAAGTTGTTATAATCAAGGCCCAGTGTGTGTTTAATGCGCGATACGACCTGACACATTATAATTAAGTCAACTCTCTTCTTTAAAGTGCTAAACAAATATTCACACTCAAAATGAAATACCTCCATGAACTACACGTCAGGGGGCGGTCAGCTCTCTTGCCTCCAAAGCGCCCACACAGTCTCCAGGACCCACCCCCTAGTACGCGGTGCCTACCGGGTCCACTGCCACGGCATTAAGAGGCCGTCGCTTGAACTTGACCGCTCTCTCCTACGTACCGTCAAGGTTCCGAACAACTGGAGCTGTACCTCAGCCACCTGCACACCTTTACTGTTCGCACTCAGACAAGTGGAACTTTGCCTTTAACTACGGACGTCCACACGGGAGGTTAATGTGTTTCCTAAGAGTATAAATCAAAACAAAAACTTGACAAAAGAAAAAAGGACAATCATACAGATTTTTAAAAATTCCGAAGTAAATATAACACAGAGCGTTAAGAAACCACTAAAATAAGCGACACCCTTCCTAACAGGATGCACGAATTTTTCTAGCAATTTATTTGTTCATTTACTTAATTATTTGTTTACTTATTACTTTTAACAACGTTGTACATACCATAGACTATGGAAACAAGCGGTTGGCGTGTAACTTAAGGTACTATCGCTGCGTATACCAAAACAGACGGAGAGAAATCATGAAAACTCAAAAAGGAGAGTTGGCGCCCAAACCGAAATTCTAACCGGGTTCCTCCGAACCATAAATCAAACTCTTTACCGTGCGAGCCAACTAGCCTGGTAGGTCCCGGAGAATGGACCATACAAAGTCACTCGCCAGTCCCGACCAGCAGTGTGTTTGGGACGAACCGAAAATTTGCAAGCTTCATGACAACGGATACAATGCGCCTTAATCGAAATATACTAAGGATTTACTAGTGCAAGAAGGGTACCTATAATACAATGAGAACACAACTGGTATTACCCAAGCCGCCCCTAAAAAAACATAGGGGGCCACACATATCCTGTTCCTGATCACACTTTCAAAATTTTAAGTTCAAGATTTTATTTCTATTATCTCCTCTTGCCAGTATCTTATCTCAGGACTATATACGGTTTCAGTTAAAATGATGCATTATGTCAACGCTGAGAGTGGTTCTATTTCTCGGGTCCAACCGACTGGTTGCTTCTCCCACCGTTTTGCCTGTGGACAGAGATGCGGTCTCTTCCTGAAATAATATTACAATTTCTAAAGCCTGTTTTCAGACAATGGAAGACAGACATTGTCCAAAAGATAAATGTTGCTACATGTGCCCTCCGAAATCCTAATTGAAGAGAAATTTAGTAATATCCACCATAATGACATGTTCACCATTATATCTGCAAATGCACATACTGACTGTAGAAACTGTACGCATTACAAAAGCCACAACCACAATACAACATAAATAATGCACAAGGTTACTAAAGCGCATAATCTGTCAAAATGTATACGAAATGCACATCGTTCTCTGTGACTGAAACGTATTTGTTGAAGCGGCCTTCGTGATCACCTAGTGATTAAGTCCACATTGCAGTTTTTAAAATATTCGACCATTGATATAAAATCTGCACTTTGGGTTTGAACTAGTCATCTGCTATTGAGATTCTGAAGCACTTTTTTTTTAACAGTAGGTTACCAGAAGAAGCGGACGCACCGCTTTATGTTCGAGCACTGTGTAACTTGTATGAGTTTAGAAAGAGGTAGTCACGGTCTGGAGATACGGAAGAAAACAGTGGAAACCATAATTAAGGGTAACAGCACTTCAGCCGTGACATGAAACTGACGCTGCCGTAATAGAAGTACCGTTCACAGATCCTCACCATCCTGTTTTCTAGATTATTATTTTCAAATATTCAACTGGGTCGACACAATTATCCCTCTACTAAAAATTACTTAAGATGCTACGTAGCATTCGTTTCTCGTTCGTAAGGACTGGGAAATCCCAAGCAAGTTCCGCAGTATTTTTGTTAGACACTGGATATGAGAGGCGGAGTGTCTAGTGACACGCACTATGCTTTCAGATGCATGGGTGTGTAACTAATGGAAATATACAGGATGGCCGGAAACAGCACCCCGTTTTCTCTGTCTCCCAGTCCGTAGTCTAGCCTCTGCACAGACTCCCGTTTAACTGATAACGCAACACGCATACTTCAGTCCCTTGCCATTTTGCATGCGTCAGAGACCTTGACGTCTGTTGTACATGTAACTGTTCTGCAGAGCTAATCATATTGGAGACAACATACTGCACAAGGCCGGAAAATATTTTCTTTTGAATTTAAGTACTCGAAACTTCGTAAAATCCTTTAAATATGACCTATAGGTCTTTTTTATGTATTTATTTTATGGCACGGCCATAAGCCTTTTTAAGCTACGTATCAGCGTCACGCAAAGAATGGATCCAGTTGAGCGATGCACGCAAAAATTAGATTATCCGCTAAATTTGACTGTAAAGCCCAAATATAAAATGCCGCTGAATTTTGTGTATAAAAGAAGCACATAGACCCAACTCCAAACAATGCTTCATGCTCTTTATACAAATAGCACATAAAACCCTACTGATTCTGATCACTTCATTAAGTCTATCCTGGACGATTAAATAACATATTTACCCATTTTATCTAAATTTTAATTAAGCAGTTAAATCTCTAAATCACCCTAAGTTTAAAGCCTTCTGGGAAGTGATGCCATTGGGCGAGTAGTTCCCGAAATATGAAGAAGTGTGGTACCTTCATCTTTAGGGGCAAGGAGTCCAAGACTCCTGCGTCACAGACCTGAAGACTTGAAACTTTAATAGCACCGCTGTAAGAACCATCACATCTACAACGATAAATCGCCCGTTAGTAAATAGAATGGACAACGTACTCTAGTGGAGTGCGTGTGCCTCAATACGCCATTTCTTGATATTTTAATTACGTTATTTTCATTAAAATTTCGTACACAAAATTATTACGAGCATACAAGTGTTTCGGAGGAGGTTCCTGCCTCCATCTTCAAGCCTGTCCAAGTATTTTGCTCTCATAAACCTAAAGAAGATGACAGCAAGCTCCACTGAAACTTTGGTACCTGTTAACCACTCGTCATGGTATTATGTCAAATAGGAGTTAAATTTTCATCAGAACCGCTGGAAATAACTTCACGTTTCGAATTCTGAGTCTTGTTTAGAGACATAAGCTTTAACTGCTTGGACGGCAGTAACGGCCAGACAGAGGGCCTGTGCGTGCTGAGAAAAACACAGACACAGAATATAAGGAGACATACGTCAAGTGTCGAAGGGGATATGAACCGCTGATCCAAGCGTTAGGCCGGTAGACGACAGTGCGAACACTGTGATCGCTAGTCCATAAGACGGTCGCAGAGAGAAGCAACAATTAACACAAGCTCCACCTTTATAACAGCGTGTCTTTCTATTACAGCATGAAGCAGCTCATTCCCCGTCACACCTTCGCCTAATATATATCCAATAAGACACAATGGAATGCAAAATGTTCTGCACTACGGGAGCAAACCGTGGCTTTTCTGAAATTTCTTGTGTCCGTAAGTGTGCTACACGTACCAAATCTATTATCCTTGGGCCGCATTATCGGCCACCCAGACTGATGTATTTCCGGGTTTCCTCAGGCCCTCCCGCAGGCGTTGGTGGGTGATTAATTTTCAGTAATCCTATCTAATTAATCCTTCATTGGTAATCATAGCATTCGACACCGTAACATTTAAGTTAGTAATACCGACCTAAAAATTACAGAATTTTCTGTCTTGTGACGTCATTTAATCTGGTACAAATTTACCCACTTTTGGAAGAACAGGGTATATTCTAACTTGAGAAAGAATGTACCTCCATCTTCAGTGTAGAATTTAACCTGACCTTGGATTCCACATATTCCCCCATAACTTCAACAACTTCCACCAAACATCGCCTTACATCCTCGAAAACGGCACTGCTTATAGTCACGGCAGCGAGAACTTAAAATTTCATATTTCACTTGATAATTTAAACATCACAAGAACCATGGCAATAATGAGTTTCTGTTACGCAATTCTCTAATTTCCCTATTAGTTACTGTGTTTAGGTCACATTGCTAAATATCATTGTCACAAGGACTCTGCTCCACGGAGGCAATCAACTATTTAAAAGTAAGCAACAAGCCAGTTTTAATGCTAATTTAATTACTTCATGCTGAAACGTGGCGGAGGAAACTCTGCAACTGAGAAACTAATTGTTTCTGCACAAAAAACTGAAGACCAAGACCAAGTGGGTATTCAAAGTTGCATGTAATGGAAAGGAAGAATTTATGCTCCCATTTTAAATACGAACTTTTGAATTCTGGGTTTGGTCATCGATGATTTTGAGCCGTAAATCCAGCACACAGCAAATATAACTCTGTACGTCAGAATGTGGGACAGACTGTGATTATGTGGACAATAGTCGTTACGTTTCTGTGGCACAGAATGCTTCACTTGCGTGCTTGGGTGTTATATCAAATTAAAGCAAGCACGTTAGCCAAAGCAGTGAGTCGTTTCGACTGAGATTCATGGAGCGGTTTTATCGTGGCCAGATTCACCGCCGCCTTGAGCTACATTCAAACGGACCGAGATCACCTTGTATCCCATCCCCTACATTTCATCATACAAGCAATTCCCAGATTTAACTGACAGTTTTAGCTGGATAAGTGACCTTGCCCTTTAGTGGCTCCTCAGATTCCACGTGCCAAATCTCACACCCCGTTTCACGGCTTGCGTTGTACCAAGGACAGTCCAAGTCCGAGGGTTTGTAGAATGTTTCGTAACATCGCAAGGGTTTACGGTGAGGAGCTGTTAGCACCTCATCCAACCCCCAAGCTGGAGGACCTCCACCTTGTCGGTCGTTCACAACTGCTTATTCAGTACATTCGCAGCTACCCTCCATATCTGGAGGCCGTTCCTCTATCCACAACCTAACGAGGCGCCATGTCGTTGTGACAAGGACCCACGTATCTTCAATAAGTGGGATGGGGAGGCATGGACTGGATTGCTCTTGGTTAGGATAGGGACAGGTGGCGGGCGCTTGTGAAGGCGATAATGAAGCTTCGGGTTCCAAAAAATGCGGTGGATTTCTTGCCTAGCTGAGGACATGCTACCTTCTCAGGAAGGACTCTGCTCCATGGAGTTCTTTAGATGGATAAGCCTGTGAACTGCGCTTCGGAGTTTTGCCCTCGAGATTATACGAAGTCCCCACATCGCCGTTTTAACTACAGCGCTTGGGTCTTGAAAAGAGCTTGGCACGTAAACAAGACAATAAAGCCAGGCCTGCTAACAGATTCAACTTTTTGTATTCCTCTTCCTGTTATTTTAACTGCAAAAATGCAGTTACTGGCCATAAAAAGGCAAACACTTCAGGAATGAGAGTCCATTTGTTCAAAATTCGAAAAGACAGCTCTATGCATCCACTCAGTTTAATAAATTCTGGTGGTCCCTGGATTGTGCGCGTGTAGAAAAGATACAGGAAAATACATGTGGTACTTTAATGAGGACGGTTTAAAAGCCTTTCTCTGGGAATATAAAGGGCAGCTATCAATCCGGGTGCTGTCAATATCCATGTCTCAAGCAACTACGTACATTTAGTGCACAATCTCTGCTTCCTTAACTTTATATTACGTTATATTTGTTTATCTTGATGTGATAATTTTTCTGCGTGCTCGTTACCTTGCTTTCAAAGGCAGATTTTTTATAATCTAGTGTTTCATCTAAACTCGCAAAATTAAGTTCCACAACTCACGATCTTTCCTGCCAATATTTATATGTTTACTGATTTTGTCATGTAGCTGGACGTTTCTTCCTCTGGACGCCGAAACTTACCCACTGCGCTAAAAAAAAAAAGGCAAAATTAAAACGTGTGTCGCAGTTCCCATAAAACCGAATTCATGCAAGCTACCACACTGTCCACTATTTGAATTCGTCTTGGTTACGCAGAGATTTGCGGCCTTGATTATGTGAATTCTACTGGCGAGAAGCGGCAAACAATATTCTCTCCCCTATAAGGTCGTTGTGGCAGATGGGCATCAGGCTAGCCCTCATCCGCGTGTCTTGTTTACACCTAAAATTGGGGACGCATTAAAATCACTGACTTCACGGACTTCTTCCATCGTCTAACAAATACATTAAAGCAATAATACATGGCTTTAAAGCGCCCGCTGCTATCTCGGATAAAGTGACAGGCCTTCAGAGAAGTTCCGAAAAATTCTAAACTGGACGGACTTTCATGAAGTTTGATACGTCAGTATTTTCAGAAAATCTGTCGAGAAAATTCAAAAGTCATTACGATCTGACAAGAATACCGGGTACTTTACACATATATCTATGAACATTTATGATAGTATCTCCTTGAATTCTTCTTATAACGAGAAATGTTTCAGAAAAAGTAGCAGAGAAGATCAGAACACACACTTTATGTTCAACAACTTTTTTTTCGGAAGTCCTGTCATTTATGAAATAATGTGGAAAAATATGGTACAGCCAGAGAGGCCACAGGTGACAGTAAAACGCGGCGCAGAAAAGATGCGATTTGCACGCCAGATAAGGCAAGAATACAGACAGACACTTATAATATTTAATTCTTATTGCTTACTAATTAATTCCGTCTGATCTCGTAAAATGTTTTATGGCAACACTTACAAAAATGAGAAACTCCGCAGCGTCTTATCTGTCACTGTCATCTGTGCAGTCAAATTATACGTCTAAATAAGGCCACGAGCGAACGAACTTTCTTTTGTCTCAACGCAGCATCGGGCAATTTACACGAAGACCTACGTACTTTGTCTTGTTGCCGGCGACATAAATTTGCCATAAAAGCATTGTTGTGCAACACACAACATTTTTATATATGACAGCGACATGTAGCTCAACACACACACTGCAATAATGGTTACGCGAACGTGCCCAAATGTTACCTTACATGCCTATCTTTGTCTAAAATGGGCTAACATGTAATACGCCTATTATTTCACGCAGTAAACGTAAGTACTACATTAATTCAACTAAACGTACTTCATATATTGAGATGACACATCCTGGTTGTCTTATCTGTAAACGTACTTCAGTAATTTACAATAAAAATTCATAAACCTTCTTCGCAATCACTCAAGAGTTTATATTCTAACGTTACCTTGAGACTTACTGTAGAAGGAAGTGGCGAATGGAAAAACAGACAATGACATTCACGCACATCTGATGGCAGCCGCATCAATTTCGCACAGACGTCATTCTAAATACCGCAGAATGCACATTAAGACATTAAATGCTAATTCCTAGCTGTAAGTGTACTTCCATTTTTGACAGCTTTCATTTTCAGCATATGGTGTAAGGCGTATACTTCATTAATACATAACACAGCGTACTTACCTACCACCTTATGATTAAGTCAGCATATTGCCTTATTCTACCCCGTCGTGTTATCCTGATGAAACAGGAAGGCCTTTAAAGCCGCGGTCTAGAGAATATACTTTTGCCACATAGACAGTCGCAATCTCGTTTGGTTCCTCAGTCTGTCCGATGGATGGCCGTTGTGGTGTCTCAAATTAAACCGTCTTCTCTGTTAACTTGCGCTGCTCCTTCGCGTACGGATATTAGGCTAAGCCGTTGCTGAATAACTTCCGAAACACACACGGATATTAGTGACACAATATGACCACTAAATCCAAACGCTTTTCGAATTCATCCATCTAAATGGGTTTAGATCCTTGGAGGTGGCAGGTGGAGCGCAGATGTGACAAAAATGTTACATACTTACTTGTATTTAAATACAGTGGAGAGCGCAGAACAGCGCAGTCGGTATAGTGCGCAGACTATGGGCCGGACGACACAGGAATCACGGTTCTATCCCCGGAAGACTGACTGAATGGAGCCCTACCTCCACATTGCCATATGTCTGCATAGGAACAACTTTACCTATAGCTTAAACTTTAGCTTACCCTATGATAAGACAAACAAGCCATCAGACCGTTATATACGTCTGAGCATTTCAGCACAGGCAGATACCAACTGCGCTATGCAGAGCAGTCTCTTGCCCATCACTGCGTTACTGACATCGATGGTCAAGCCAGACGCCGTCTGCGGCACGTCTCCCTCTCTCTGTTTCTTATCCCAGTAGAGTACTCAGAGGTAGTGTAAATAACACAGTACGGTTACAGATATCGAAAATCAGCTTCTCCGGTTACAGGTTTTCAGATATTAGGACTGCATAAGAATTTATTCTCCAGTTGCGCGTACCATACGCCTCCTCTTAACATACTCCCTTATTTCACCAACTCATCGACATGTACCGTCCTCCTCTATTGTAAGTCCACATGTCTCACATCGAAATTGTCGCCTAAACACTCCGTCCTCTGTCGCACTTCTCTTGTGCTCCATCCTTACTAAATTTACAACCACAGAGAATAGGAACTAGAATCATAGTTTCTTATGCTCTAGTTTGTATGTTTCTGCCAGATTAGCATAAAATGACCTGGGATGCTACACCTCTTAAATATATTAGACGAGGTAAATAATTTAGATAGGAATAGGGTAAAGCAATCCTTGTACAGGCCTGGACAGGCGCTGAGGGTTCCAGAAAGTTAAGGTTCCCAGATTTCCAGACGATTGACACATGCAGGGGTAAGGCTGTCAGCCCTACGCACCGGCCGCCTTTACACCCCAGCAAACATTCCTGGTACTCACTTCTATTGGAAGCTGAGTCTACCTCCGGGCCATAGTGCGGCCGGAAGGATTCAGTAAATGAAAAATCCCAATGACCCCATCGGGAACAGAACTGTAGTGCAGTCTCAACCAACTGTGCCACCGCGTGCCCCAGTTTAGATATAATAATCAGAACAAAAAGACTATTAAAAATGACACTCATGTGCAGCACTCCACTATACAGTATGGCGCTTTATATTACGTATGTTCTCAAACCAGCAAACTCTAAAATCGCAGGCATTTTGTATAAGGCATATGATAGCCAACTAGGGCCTTAATTCGAATTACGTTAATTTCCGCAGTCTTAAATTTGTTTTGGAGCTATGTCCATCTCTGAAAACTTAAAAGAAATGAAACCAGAAGTCATAAAACTACAAACGCACAGAGTAAGTCTAAGAAGAAAATTACAGTTCTAGCCACGAACAGAAGAACCGAGAAAAAGTCATACGACTTCGTATGTGGTGGTCAAGTTGTGGACTATTTACTGATTGAGAAACTGACAGTGACAGCTGTTTATAAACCATGACACGAGTATCGTCATTTCAGGTGGTTTTGACAGAATAATGGAAGGTTATATGTCTTAAAACTGTTCCATTCTTGTCATCTCAAGTACAAAGAGAACAAGGACAGGCAATTACAACAGAGGTACATCATTCATCGCTAAGCTTCTAAGCGAAAAAAGACGGACGTTTACATTATACTTGTACTGTTTAAAGTTACCTGTTATTCGGTGTGTCAAAATCGGGCTTATTTTGCGAAGTAATTAAACAGTATATGAAAGTCGGTGAGAAAACAAATTTACGTGACGCAAAATTTCTTAACTAAAGAACATACACGAAATGCAGTTATATCTGGGAATTCATTGACGAGCGATTACCCATCTGTGTCCAACGATGATGAAAAAACTTGGCGGCCACAAATTTAAAAATATTCGCGACCTGGAACCCCTTGCGACAAGATGATAAATAACACAGCATTCGGACTGTTATAAACAGCGATTAGTAAAGCTCTTCATGCGGTATGATCAATACGACAGTTTTGGCGAGAAAAGAAGTGGCACAGCAACAAAATCAAATATAAATTCTTCTTATTACGAGCTGAGGATCAAGAAACCAAGGCACTTGCATCGAAAACTTGTTTTCTGAACGACCTCCTTGAAATATATTAAGTCGGATGCGTGAAACTCTGAAGCGACTGAAGTCTCCGTGTGTACTAGGCACGTAAGCTGACGAACGCTTTGAGACTGGGGAATGTGAACGATGATGCTATTACTGTCTCAGAACACCGCACTTAGCTTCCTAGTAAATTAAATGCACGGGGATGTGGAGCTAGGAATCAGCTAAAAGGACATCCATTCAAGAAGCTGGAACGGACTCGAGTCTTATCAAGACAGAATGGAAGAGGAAGACGAAGAACAAGGACAATAATAATTAAAATGCACGCAAGAGTTGTGTTCCTCTCTTCACTGTAGCCTACACTCAGCAATCTACGTCTGTATAAAATAAGACATTCCGGACAAAAGGACGGATCCTGAAGAAATTTGTACTCACGTAGCATAAAGTATTACATTTAATTGTAAAATATACATCACTAATTTAAACCATGGAGGAAAACTGCCTAAGGGATTTGAAGAATAAGGGTTCTGGGAGAGGTGTTTCTGCCGGAAAGGGAGAAAGTGACGGGAGAATGAAGAAAATTGCCTAATGTAAAGCTTGAAAGTTTGCACTCTTTACTAAATATTATATGGACGATGAAGTTAACCTTCAGGAGACAAACTTAAATGCCAGTTGTATCTCATGATGGCCTGAGTTCTTCTGGCCTAACATGGACATCTAAAATGCTACCAAGCAAACACACAGACCAGCATATGTCATGCTAGGCCACTCGCCAGTACATTTTAGAGACCAGCCTATGGTCTCTTAGGATGATACAGGTTAAGGAGGGTGGGAGTGGCAGGGCACTTGTCACTCATGGAATAGAAGAAAAACTCCTACAGGTATTATTAGGGAAACCTAAAGAGACCAGCTTCAACACCTAGACATAGATGGGAAGATAATATTAAAAATATATCAAGTACAAATTATAACAACAAATGCACTGTTATTAGTTAATGTTCTTATATTACAATACTATGCTCCAACATGTTTCGACCCCTGTTGGGGTCATCTTCAGGGATAAATTTAAAAGTTAGTCACAAACAGAATGATAATACTTTGTTATATAATGTGTAAAAAAACAGTTTGTGCCTTTTACTTGTGGATCCTTGTTTTATACTACGAATATTAAAAGCGCCTTATAAAGTTTATTAAAATATACCTTAGAGAAATAAGATAGGATGCAGTGGATTTGTTTAGTATAGGAAAAAGTGGCTGGTTTTTATGAACACGGCAATAAACTTTCGTGTTCTGCAAAATGAGGAGAATTTCATGACTAGTTGAGGTACTAGCGTCTTAAGGAGGCCACCCGTCCCAAAAAAATTAGTTACCGTGTTCAATGCACAGGGGTTCGAAATATTTATATTATGTTCGGGTAACACATTAGTTCAGTTATTCCGAGTGCAAATAATGGGATGTGACATTCGCAAGGGCATTACTTGACATTCCTTAGGTAACGTATGGCACAGCGCATGCATTTGAAAAATATTTTCATGTGAAAAACACTTAATCGGTTTAGGATATGTAGTCACATACCATACACAAAACTTGATCGAATTTTATACTACTCGTAAAATTTTCTAGCGTCAAATTCCATGAAAATCAAGTAATCGTTGCAGAAAATCGTTGCAGCATCTCTCGAGTTGTTTACATGCTCAGAGATGCACGGACACACCTGTAAGTCTGGTTCTGGTTTGGCGCCAAAATCAGAAATATTCTATCATCTTACAGCCCATTTATGTGTAATGTTATTTCTAAAAGAAACATTTTTATAATATACTTGTTTATGTGATAATCTGTTGTTAGCCTTCTCCAGGGCCCAAGAGGCCACCTGTCGGCTTTTAGTAACTCGTTTTTTCAATATATATGCCTGCGTGAAGGCTGGCCCCTCCCTGTGAAATGTTAGATGGGGCAAGTCTTCGTGGCGAGTGTCCCAACTGTTTCCTATCTCGTCGCTGCTCACAACGTATATAATTACACTGATCAACAAGCAATACGATGAAATTTTTCTCGTGGCGCAACACATTTCTAGATTTTGATGTTGAACATCCCAGTTTGCGTATGTATACACGGTGTATATTTCAATTCCTCAGAGAGGAACCCAGTCACGACCAACACTTTTTCTTTGCAAAGAAAAGTGGTGGTCGGGACAGATTTCCTCTCCGAGAAACTGAAATATGTACCTTAGATTTATAGATCACACACAGACGCCCACACTCGGTAGGACTCCTCTGAACGAGTGACCAGCTCGTCGCAGAGGCCACTACCTACCTATACAACACACCACACACACACGAGAAGAACATCCATACACTCTGGCGGCAAAACAAACCCGCGATCCCAGGAAGCGAGCCGCTGCAGACCTACGCCTTAAACGGCACAACCACCGGGATCGGCCATTACGGTTACAGTACTTTCGTTTTGTTTTCGTTACCCATCTGTTACAAATCTACGACGACTGTAGCAACGTGTTTTAATTCGTGTATTAAAATTACACATGCGCGAGATTTCATGCTTACATCGTTGTGTAGTTAGGGTCTTCGCTCTTCTGCGAGGCTGCTAAGCGTGTTTTAGTAGTTGCTAACTATCAACTTAAACTAAAACATTTTTTCTCCGTAACAGCAATGAAAAAAAGATGGCGCCGGTCGCAGTATAGAAGAAATGACCATAGAACAAGAAATATTTTCTCAGCTGGATGGCAACGAATTTTAATTCTGGTGCAGGAAAAGGACATGTCGTTACAGAATATATATTAAAAGAACCAAATTAGTATGTAGTGAGTTGTACGAATCCAAACAAGTAGAACCTGAAACCTCCTTAATTATTTTTATTTTATTAAGTAAGTGACTAACTACTTAATAATAGCCATTCCACACTTTCTACGAAATCCGAAGTCGGATTACAGGTTATACGACTGTCCGCCATTCGGCCCTAACACATCCATTCCATACTGCACACCCAAAGACATATTTAATGTTTTTCTCACATCTATACATCAACATCACAAGTGCTCTACTCATCTGCGTTTTCAAACTGCAATGGTGGACGAATTTCTGAACTGTCCCATGTGCGGTACTCTACCATCCCATCCTACTTAAGTTGGTTATCAAAAGAACATTCAGTTAACAGTCGAAATTAAGAATGTCTTCATTTCACAGTTTTCTGTCCAGCCTCCCGTTTACTTCTGAAGTTCAGGAACCGTTCCCACTGCCAGAGGCATATTTCACAACAACACAAAAGAAAACATCAAGTTTAGAGTTCTGTACATTTCAATATTTACTCTGTTTATCGGGGTAACCAATCAAAGAGATTAGATTGGCGGGGCATGTAGCACGAATGGGTCAGAAAGGCACATCATACGGGTTCCTGTGGAGAAAACCTGAAAAAAGTAGACTACTTGGAAGACTTTAAACTTCGCGGCACTTTTAAAATATTTGTTCTCTGTACATTATAGGAAGTGACACTGGACTTAAAACATTCCCTTTTCATACTAAACTTTTGAAGTAATTGGGTCCGTCTTCGCTGTGCTTTAGTTTTAGCATAAATTAAGCCTTTGTTTTCCACAAATGGAATTCGCCTGGAAACAGCTAAGAAGTTGTGACTGAGCGTGTAAGCGGCAATTTCAATACGTGAAAGTAATGTAAGTTTAAGTTCGCAAGGTGACGCGCTGCATCAATATAACTTTAATCTGATACGCAACAAAAGTAAAGCCTGTCTCAATTTAAAAGCCACTGCTGTTACGTGACATGTTTATGACAATCTGAAGTACAGATTTTGTGCGAGTTACAACTTCGACCTTGTGGAAAATTCAATGGATATTTGTCTAAAATTATGTGTTAGCTTATTACATTATTTCACAACTGTAGTTCTACAAAGGAAATTTTAACAGCCAGTAACTTTACAAGCAACATTATAACGTGTTTATAATAGGATAATGGAAACACAAAGTTTGCCTGACATACTTTTTCAGCCTTGTGACCATCCTTTACGCTGTGTATTTATATTTTATGTTGACCAAATAACGTAATTCTGCACACGAATCTCTGACATTGTGCTTATGTGTTTTCAGACTTCATATGATATATTCATGAAATAAGACAGAGAGACCATTTATGTGGCCGCTTTTGCCATAAACACATTTGTTTAAATTTAAATGTCGGAATTCATGCGTTTGTTCAGACATGGGAAGAGAGCTTTGCATGTGAGTTTCACACAGCTGTTATTTCTAGCTTTATGCAGTTCAACGTAATACGTTTGTTACAATGGCACTCACGTAAGTTTTTCAAAGTTATTTCTCCTGTCGTATGAAATTTCTGAAAAGAACGTTGCAGCGGGGTAGTCATGTAGCTCAGACAGGGCCAACGAGATTTACATCCAGAACATTTTGTGAGTAATCTCAAAATGCGGCAGTCTGGAAGCCCGAGGATGAGGCAGCACACTGTTACGATGAAGCTTAGGATACCAAATGTGCTAACAAACATCGTATTTTATCGGCCTTTCGAACGTTCGGACAGTTTTTATTTAAAATATGGAGCCGGTTTCTATATACCTTCCACAAATACATCTCGTTTTCATATTTGTTACGTAAAAACTTATTCAAAAACGTAAAACTACCGTCACTGACGGTGAAATGTGAGTGGCACTGAGACGTGCTTCTCTGTAAGTACTTCCGTCTGCCTGTCAGTCTTATTCCACCGACGCGCCACACTCAAAATTCGTGCTCCTACCATTGACATTATACAAAATAATCTTATCAGCTGATATATTCTTTCAATAAAACACCACAGGTACACGCACTATCACGTTTCCCTCGCCCAGACTTGCAGTACCACACGTCGGTTCCTTTATTACTAAACTTACAATGATCAGCTTGCTGTCCCTGTCGCTTTAAGCGTGCGAATAATTCGCCTGGCATGCACTGAAGGGAACAGTGTGGGCCCCACACCATGGATGGAAGCCTGGAGAAACAGAAAAATTTCTACGGAGAAATGAAGATTCCCTGGTGGTCCATCCCGAAACCATTCGTTATACGGACTAACGCACTCCAGTACATAGATGAAGATGTATAAAATGAAATTTTTCTTTAATTTTTTCTCTTCATATGCAGAGAAGCGACGTTTAGTCTTTCATTTTTAGGACAGTAGAAGAATGCCCGAGAAAAACGGGGTGTGGACAATACTTGCACTTACTAGACATTACAGTACAGAGACAAACAAGAAATTACAAAATGAGGGGGTTCGCAATCGTATGCTTTAACAAAGACTTTCAGTAATATTAAACGAAGGATGTGCAACAGGAATTTAGAAGAATACAAATCCAACTAGAACTGTATTTGCAATCCTTGAAGGAAGACACAGTTTTGGTGACACAGGCGAAGATTGAGAAATATGTTTTGGATGTGTTATTTTAAATGAACTGTCTCAGCATAAATAAAAAATGGACTTTTGTGACGAATGTAATGCTCGTTGGCATTCCATAAGAACGGAATCTAATTTAAAATATCCTGAGGAATATATTTGGCTTAATTTGTTACTTTTTAATTTTGTAAACCGCAATACATTTCAGGAAACCTGAACCCACGTCTCTTGCTCAAGATGTTGCAGTACAAGCAGTGGTTACAGTTGATTAAGAACAGAAGGCAGGTTTGAACAGTCATACGGGAAGGAAGTATTCGTAAGCTTATTTTTAACTATTATGCCTACCTTCAAAGACGGATGCAAAACAAAAGTCGGAAAATCCCGTAACATGCCGGTAATGGATACCTTTCCAGCCGCGTCACCGCTATGTTCAGTAGTTCGCAAAACAATAACCGTTCAGAAGTCAAATGGCGTTCCAGAATGTTACTATACAACATGACCCAAGTTCTCGTTTAACTCCCTACATTTTGAGAATATTTGTCTGGGCCAGAAGAAGACATGCTTCGTTCAAAACTTGCAACCTAAGTTGGCGGATAAGTGACGAAGGCCGTCAAGGTGAAAACACACATTGTTCAGGCAGGCCTAGTAAGCAATGAGACTTCTACACTCGGTACCACACCGCAGCGCAAACAGCAACGCTGTTCTCACTAACAGCTACCTGTAACTTAATGTGACAAATGTCCAAAGCAGGTGGCTTTCTAAAATGATAAAGCAACGAGAAGTATAAATTGTCGCTGAGGTCAAATTTAATAATCTGAAAGTTCTTCCACTTTACAAGGCGCAGGGTTATTTTTTCTCCCATGGCCCGGCAGCCCCTATTGGGCCAGGGCCTCCTCGCTGTCGAGGCTTTAAATGATCACACTCAAACACACCAAACTGGGTAGGACTCCTCTGCACGAGTGGCCGCGCTGTCTAAGGCGTGGGTCTGCCGCCCCCTCGCTTGCTGGGACTGCGGGTTCGATTCCCGCCGAGGGCATGGATGTTTCTCGCTTGTAAATGTTGCGTATTGTCGGGTAGAGGTCTCTGCTACGGGAGGGACCATCGTCCAGAGGAATCCTACCGAGTGTGGTGTGTCTGTGTGTGATCTCGACACCTCAACAATGAGACGGCCTAGGCCCGAGTTGCACCACAAGCACAAACACACACGCGCGCGCGTGCGCGCGCGCAAGAAAAAACCAACTCCATGCGGCCGAATCCTCCTTTAGTTAACAGATATTAGGATAGTCAAGAATTCCAAGAATTTTGTGGAACACAGATGTTAATTGAGCTGCTTACATGAACCCTCCATCGCGCACTATTCTAGGCCCAATCTAACTTGTTCACCCCCACCCTTTATATTTCTCTAAGTCCCATTTTAATGTCACATTCGTACCTAAGTTTCGGATTTCCTGGTGGTCCCACTCCTTCAAATAAGCCTATTCATACTAATTCTTTGATCTATTACTACTGTCTCCGACGCCCACCACGTCTTCGCCTACCTCGCCCGCCTTGATTTATATCATCCTGATATTAGACGCTGAATACAAATTATGAAGTTTCTCATTATATAGTTCTTTACCGACTGCTGTCACTTCCTCCGTTTTATTTCCACAAATCCACTTCAGCGTCATCTTATGTGTTTACCTTTATCTGAGAGGTCAAATTTCACACCTACATAATTTTTATCACTTTATTTAAAGACGCTATTAAGCACTAAAATTAAATATCGTCAGCGATACGTGACTGAGTGTGGAGTACCGGTAGAAAAATACTGAGAGGGGGAAACAGGAGGAGAGAAAACTGCCCAAATACTTCTTCCACCATAAATCCGACACGGACTGGCGTCCGTCGTGAACGGGCGGCGAGTAACTGCCCGGGCCATGTCACGCGCCGCCCCCCCCCCCCCTCCGACGAGAACCAAACAAAATAACAGGCAAAATGATACTACACATCTAGTAATGTTTACGTTTTCTTGTAGCAGACATGACGACAAACATTCCGAACAAAATGGTAGCAGCAGACAGAAGATTTTGAACACAACTTAATGTGTCTCGTATTTAAAGACTCTCTTCCTACCTCACAGAGAACACACGCCATCTACATTAGCTGGAACCACTGGTTTTTTATGGAAATAAACACTGCTCATTCTGAGTATAATATGGAAACAAATATATAATGAGACAGGAAAATACAGAGTTCATTAGTGTCATTGCAGGAGGCCTTTAAAGGTTTGATCTGCTACTACGTTATTCTTGAGCGTAATTTTAACGTATTAACGCATTTCAAAAACATATAAAGTTCGCCACATTTTCTAAGAATCCATTACGTATACTTCAGATTTGCATTACTGCAGTCTGCTTTGTTCCAAACCTTAGAACTATCTCAAAAATGTAATGCTATAAATTATTAATACTTACGACAGCTGACTTAAAACAAACAACAATGCCAAACACGTACTCACAATTTTTATTTCTTGCTACTGGACAACGCTAGTTTTTACGCTCCTACTTGTATCGGCTACCTATTCTAGCCATCATCAGACAGCTACAATACTATAAAGGCCCAAGCAGCATATCCTATGTCGGTAAATGGTAAACATATATATATATATTAGCTTTTTATAAGAATCAATGATTTATAATATTATGAACATTATTAACATTACAATTAAAATACCGCTGAATCATTACTCATAAAAGCTCAGAATGTAAAAAGCTGTCTCCAAATATCGTGCAGTATTACTATCTCCTGTTTATGATGGAGTGAAGACCTGTAAATATTGTGCAGGTTTCAGATCAGCTCTTAATATTAAAAATTAAAATCATTTAAGAACTGTCGAAAGATAATCTTTGATACGACATCAGCCCAAGGTACATTATACATACACAGCCAAGTTTTGATAACCTATGGCTATTCCATGATCGTTCTGCACTGCACAGCAATGTAAACAGGTGTCTTCTGGATTAATGCACAATCTTTGCAGGTCTCCAATCCATCAAAAACAGGAGATATCTAATACTGCAAAATATTTTGAGACAGCTTTTTATATTCCTACACTTTACGTTTTAATAGTTCACTTTTACACAATCTGAATAATTTTAGTAACACTGTACATCATTTGACTGTTGTATAATGCCAAGGTACACGCTCGTATGTTTACCATTTACCGACATACGATACGCTGCTTGTGTATAATATTGCAGCTCCCTGAAGATGGCCACAATAGGTAGCCGAAACATGTATGAGCGTAAAAACTGGCTTTCTGAAGTAGCTGAAAATAAAACTTGTGGACGGAAGACAACTGCACGCAATATGTATAACATTAAGTATTGCCAAACGTAGTTTCCTTTAGGTCTGTCAATTGCTATCCTTCTAAGGCTCTATGCAGCTTTCAATCTTCATTACTTTGCTCCGACACGCGGTATCTGTTCTGAGCAAATGATTTCTACCATCCAATTTGCAAGTAGTTGAACGAACACTGTTTTGTATGGGTGTGAAACTCTGTGTGTCACATTGAGGACGGAACATAGGTTCAGGGTGTTCGAGAATGGGGTGCGAAGGAAGATATTTGGGCCTAAGAGGGACGTGATAACAGGAAAATGGAGAAAACTACACGATGAGGACCTTCATGATCTGTACTCCTCGCCAAATATTATTGCGGTGATCAAATCAAGAAGAATGAGATGGGCGGGACCGGTAGCACATATGAGACAGAGGAGGGACGCTAACAGGGCTTTTTGCAGGGAAGTCTGAGGGTAAGAGACCATTCTGGAGACCTGAAAGTAGGTGGGAAGATAATATTAAAATGGTTCTAAAGAAACAGGAGCAGTGGACTGATCTGATCTGGTTGAGGACATAGACAAATGGTGAACTCTTGTGAAAGCGGTAGTAAATCCCCAAGTACCATAAAATGCGGGGAATTTCTTGCATATACTGAGGACATGTTAGCTTCTCAGAAAGGCCTTTACTCCATGGAGTTAGTTACTTAGTTAGCTAGCTAGCTAGTTAGTTAGATAGTTAGTTACTAAAAGACCACCACAAAACGCTACAGACACTTGCATATTAATTGCTGAAACGTGCAGCGCAATAACCAGTCTTTCGTTTTGAGGTCGCAAATTTGTTTTTTTGCAGTACTGCTTTGCCAGAGTTCTCATATCAAAAACATGAATGGACAACGAAACTCGTGTTTTCCGTCAACATACAGAATAGACGCAAAGAGCCCAGGAAATAGTTGCCGCTCGCAAAACAGGGTGTCTCCCATGCGCGTGTCAGGGCGAAATACCGCGTCATTGCTTTCAAACCAAGGCCAGTCCTACTGCAGAGTAAAGTGGGTAGTAATTAGTGAAAACAGAACACATGTCTGGATGTAATTACACTGGTTAACAGATTGTGCTCGTATTTCCTCCTTTCAAGACAGTATTCCTTACTATGTGCAAAAATCTGCACCTCGTGGGTGTAAAAAATTACACGCTGTATGCTACAAGACATTACTTTCTGTTGTAGCAATGGATACAATACCGTCAGTCCTTCGAAACATAGGCGAGAAGCGACTATCGGCTTCTCCACGTCCACCTATCTATCACTCTGTTCATCTGTTCATCAGATTTATAGTTCGTTTTACCTCCGTCGTCCTCATTTCTACTTACCTACTCCCTTAAGACATCCTCTTAGGTCTTTACAAACTTTGTCACGACATGTTTCGATTTACGGGTCTCATTTGTCTTACAAAATTTGTCGCGAGATAATTGTCTTTGCTTCTCCCTCTGCTAAGTGTGAAAATTTCAAGGCACATGCCAGAAGTATTCTAATTAATTTTGTGGAAGGGGAAAATTCAAGAAATCAAGAAATTTCAGTTTACAGAAATCCAAGTAAAAACTTTGCATCGATGGGAACACAGTCGCAGACAAGCATATGCTAGTTTTGTGGAATATAAAGCTGCGTAGAATGACATACATATATATGTATATAAGAACGAACATTTCAGAGAAGCTTGCTGCCTTCATCTTCAGGCTACTCGAGGAAAATTTGGAGCTACTCTACAACAGGGAGACAAGTTTGGAAATTTTTCGGCAGGTGATGGTAAAGTATGCTCAGTGCTGCGTCGAAATCCATGAAGAGCGCTTTAGTCACTAGCTACGAAATTCTCGTGACAATAAAGTTTGATGATGCGTCGTATATTTCACGAAGGGAAAGAGAGCTGGTTTTCTAAAAGGAATCCTTTTTGGTCCACGTTCATTTAGACTTTATCTCTGCTTAGCCGTGTAGAATTCTTACCTAATTTCTGCGCAAGAACATTTAAGTTGTCGTTCATGCATAAGAATGTAACTCGAAAATCTGGAGCAACTGAAGTTTGAAAGTACCAGGCCAAAGAAATCTGTACTTACGCAAAAAAGTAAGGACAAAAATACAGCAAATCTCATCCCTTTAGAACGATTCAGAAAATTAATGCCAGGCTTTCTGTGGAGCTATTGCAATTTAAAAGAAATTTCGGGTCACGCATCGTTTCTAGGATGCGGCTCATTGGTTCGATTAATTTTTACTCGGTGGAAATATATAGTGCAAGCTTATAATGAGAAATTAAAGTACAGCGAAAAAAAGTGTCTGAAGCTTCTTGAGTGGGTCGTCATGATAATACGTCTAACATGGATGCAAAGTAAACACCGCAGGTGCTTTAGTTGTCTCGAAACTTTTTTCTTCCTCTTGCGTTGTGTCACATAGCGATTCGCTATTATAAAGTGTAATCAAAAGATTTTTTTCGCGGATCACTTGCATGATGCCAGTTGCCTTGACCTTGCCCCCTCCACTGCAAAAACTCTCGAACCGTATAATCTGTCCAGGCATACGTGTGCCCAGTCCGGACTTCTGAAACGACTCTCAAACAAGTATTACTGGAAAGTAACAAAAATATATTATGTAGCTTTCATTGTTTATTTTATTCCCTTTCGTTGAACCAGGAAAGATTCGCGTACTGCAAAAATAAAGCTTCTTTGTGACGACATGCTGAATATACTAATGGATTCGATACCTTGCCTTTCATAGCTTAAACAGGATCCTCCGGAATTTGTAAACACATTACCCCAGGTTCGCTTGGGGGGCGGGGGCGGGGGGGGGGGGGCTCACCCTGGCTCTATACATAATTTACGTTTGATTTTAAAAATTATGTTACAAAATTCATGTCGTAATTATAACATAACACTGACTGCAACTGCATTTATACCCATACAAATATAACTATATGTTCCATGACTCCATCACAGTGCCCTGTCTACTTGTTTTTTCAATTTTATTAATTTATTTTACAAGATTATAATGTGCTAATCATCAGCCTATTTCAGTGGCTTGTTTCGGCTGAAGGGCAGTCACATAAAACTTCTGATATAATATCAACAAAATGTGGTTGTTTTAATTTTCGGTTTTGGTGGGTTTGAGGGGGGGGGCTGCAGCCCGGCAGCCCCCTTGGGTGCGCCCCTGCACTACTCTCATATTTAAACTGTGTTACATTGTGTTAATACCGAAATACTACACCACCTGATAGATCACAATGTGGAGATTACAGTACATCACGTAACAGGCGAAACACGCAGCGATCCAATTCAGAAGTTGTTGAAACATACTGTAAAACAAGTTATTCAAACGGAGCAACCTCACCTAAACTCTCAAGTCGCGAGAGAAACAAAGGAATATTATGTTGCTAAACAAATGACAAAGGAACGATAATATTTACTCGAAATGAAAATTCGAATTTTATTGTAGGACGGTTTTTATAAAGAAATAAATTTTAAGTCAAGACCGCTCAGGAATTGATAAAAATTGTTTGTGTATACGATAATTCGGTTGTCCTTTTTCGGTTTTACAAAATGTCATGCATCTACCTGATGCACAAACGATAAGCCGGTGTGAACCCTTTCGTTGGGACACCTGACGAGCCTACCCAGTCACTTATGCGAAAGCTTATTTAGGGCTTAACGAAACGTTACAGTCCTATGATATTCAGTTCCTTACAATTCCAGACCCTTGTCGTTCGTCTGCCTCTTCGCCATTTATATAGCATCATAATGCTTCCAGAAGTTAAAAACGCAACAAGCAGGCACTGTGACAGCCAAATGCAATACGACATTGAAGTAACATGTACAGGCAGTTACTGTTTAATACAAGTCAATAACACTGGAAGTAACATAAATAGGTAAATGACTTCAGTCAGAAATGTGTGATAAAAGTACCATCGTGTTAAAATAAAAAACTTAAAGACGTAAAGTAATCTTCTTAGGTTATCTGAACCTGGAGATGAAAGCATTACAGTACTTCGAAAGTTCGGTACCCGTTTACGAATTGGCACGCCGTAACATCCGAGAAGCCTTCAATGGTTAGCAACACCTTTGTGAGAAATTCAAAGCACGAAAAATGGATCTACATTATGAACAAAATGTCATTTCACACCTCACAGAGAACACAGTGTCTTTATAAATGTCTGTGGTTACTATATGTACCACGAGATTTAACATTAAAAGGCTGCATCGTGCCCACGCAGTACGTACATGTCCCGTGTGTGTAGCCTATGGTGAGACTTACGGACTGTATGTTCAATATATGGGCAAAATGCAGTCCTTTAATTTTAAACCGCCTGGTACATATGACGACCACAGACTACACAATGTTAACACTGTGTGAAGGCCATACCTCCGAGGTGATCCAGTCCCAGTAATGTACGTCACGTCAACATCATCAATAAGTGAACAGGTGTAAGTTTTATATGGACGCGTAGAATATTCTAGATACTGAAAAAGAATAATCTTGAAATAGGCTTATATTTCGCTGCGCTTTTCAAACCTGTAAATTACACCTTGTCAACACAAAAATTATAGATTTTGTTTATAATTACCATAGGTTGTCCAACATACACTGTGGTTCAGAAAAACAGAATACATATTTTTTAAATAGTTTTCTCGCCATGGTGCAATATAAACTCCGACGTTTTGGGTGATGTTTGGCCTTTAATTACCTGATGTGTAATGCAATAAATTTAAGTCCCCTTTCGCACGGAATCTAAATTCCCTACGATTGTAGAGAAGTCTTCATTAAAACTACTAACAAAGAACACGGTACTACGGAAACGACTTTCTGGACGAGAAAATTCCTTCGACATTAAATAAGGAACATTTTCAGAAATCTTCACCTCTCAGTACTCTTAAACGAGGAAGAGTGGATATATTTTACAAAATTCTACTATTATTATTTGGACATACGAAAAATTAACTAACAGAGGCGATAGTAAAATGTTTGCATTTTAAACTTAGCATATTACGAAATACGGACGTGTTTACATATACGGAAACTTTATTGTAAAATGGGGCCATTCTAAATCGGAACAAAATATGCAAAACAATATATTATGAACTGCGTAAACTAGATCGAGTGAGTGACATGGACGGGACGCATGGCACGCAAGAAAAGGAAGAAAAAAATTCCTCCAGGCTTTTGGTAGACAGCCTGAAGCAAACAGACCACTTCGAAGATGGAAGGATAATATTAAAATCGATCTTAAGGAAATGCGACTGGGCAGTGTGGATTTACTCTTCTGGCTCAGAACACGAACCAGTGGATTCCTCTTGCGAACACCGTAATGAAAATTCTAGTTCTATAAAATGGTGTAAATTTCTTCAAAACCTGAAAAACTCTTAGTTTCTGTAGATGAATTCCGCAGTACAGAGCCTGAAGCTGTAAAATCAATTACGTATGTTAAATATTCCACAAGAAGCCATTAATTGCATACCATAAAAACAAGAGAAAGGAGACAAGGAACAGGGATTCTTAGGGAAAATGGTCGCATTTATTTCTGACTGAAAATAAGAATTACAAAAGAATCTCAAGGTTTTAGTAATTATGAGGAATATTTCGAAATTTTCGGTTTATTTACGTAGGCACTATTGGTGTTGCACTGTTTTCTCTATAACAACCAAATTTACTTTACTTAACACATATTTAAATAAGACTACAGACAAGATACATACACGTTATCCGCAAAAAAAAAAGTTTGCAGATTTCCACACGTTTATTTAGACACCTTGTCAAATAAGACACCTCTACGCCCTTTCTCATGACAGAGCGGCGCCGACTCGGACACCCGTTTCCCCTTCAACATTCTATGCAGTGTTTCTATGACAGTATACGTACGACGTAGTTCAAAATGAGCTGAGTCCTCCGTTTCTCGCAAAGCTGACGCGTCTTTGACATGTCAGACGGATAGAGTTGTCAGTGGTTAGAAAATGACAACAGACGCTGACGGGAAGACGAGAAATTAATCTTATCGTGTGTAACAAAAGTAACTGGTTTGTATAACACATTACCAGCTACTTCTTGGAATTCAAACAGTATGCTCGTTACGAGGAGGAATTTCATTTTATGTTTCCCTGGAAACACATTATAAGGCACTGATATCTGCATGGATAAGAATTTTCTCCCAGCAGAAATGTAGACCAATTGATTTACCTTGGCCAGATGGCCTTTTGCAGTGTTCAGTTGCAATGCTAATTTGTGCGGAAATGCGTGTTTAAATTCATGGATGCTGGATATGTTGCGTCCATGCCTAATTATTTTACAAGTTTTGCGTTTCCTAAACTGTTCAGATTCGTAAGTCAGCAATGTGTACATATTAAATGTGCCTTTATTTACTTCAAGAACTTCATGCCCTACTAAGCGAACATAAATGTCTGCACCTAGTCACCATTTTTATTTTACGTCAATAAAGTTAAGCTTGTCCAGTCTCAAATTAGGTACTATGTGTTTATATCAGGGCTGTCCGTACAATTATTCGTTGTTATAAATAGCCGGAACATCACTCAACATCTTCTGAAATGGGAGCAATCTTTCAGTGCCTCCAAGTAAAGACGCGTTATGTCAAGCTATCAAATAACTGCGCTAATATGGTTAAGGTGAATTCATATAACCATAAAATTCTTTCTTCAGATTTACACACAGCAACTGGAAACTCACAACTTAAATGTTAATTGTTTTTCCTACAATATGGCTTTACTTAGTGGCAAAAATATTTAATATTCTGACGTCAATTTCAACCATAAATATACGAAAAAAATGTCCTCGGTTTCTCACAAAGTGCGTCGCTTTATCAACTTACTTGCAGGACTGGGATCAACAGGCAATACGGAGAAGAGTCTTACAAAAAGTTGCACAAAGCAAATTCTTACCACAAACACCACATAGAAAACTCCTCTTAATACGAACTTACGGTTCACTGTTATTAGTAATATAAAGGTCGTCAAAGGACCATGGGGTATAACGTTACTTAAACGGAAGAGTTACGGATAGTTCGTGGGTTGCTTAAAACTTCTGCAGCTACACAAGCTACGTAATGTTCAGTAAGGTGACAGAATCACTATGCGACTTGAACAGGCACAAGCGATTGTGTTATTTTATAGTCACTATAATAGTCACATCCTAAAATCTATGAAAATTTACGCAAAATCTCTCAGGCGGAATCGACTGTGTTTCGGCCGAGATTCGAACTGGGTATCGGCCCCGAACGCAGGGGCAGGGATAGCGTAGTCGACAGAGCGGACGGTTCGGAGTTCGAAACTCGAAGGCAGTAAGGAATTCCCTTTTCACCAAAACCCTTTCAGACCGGCCCTGGGGCCCACCCAGCCGCCTTCAATGGGTACCGGGGCTCTTCCAGCGGGTAAAGTGGCTGGGGCGTGGCGGTGACAAACCACAGCCATCTAGCGCCGAGGTAAGGATAGAGTAGAGCTATAGCCCTAATACTTCTCCTTACGGCATAGCACAATTACAGGGTGAAACTACCTGTATCTGCGGACCACATGGCCGGTGTTTACTGCGTACATTGACATACCTGACATCTGAGCTCTTCTGTCATATTACGCAGCGCAGAGTGGTAATTCTGCACTGGCGTTTCGCGACGTCCTATAAGGTCCCATCTCAAGGGTCACGAAATCCAAGAAGAAAGCTTTCCCTGCGCCTGCCTTCCTAAAACCTGTCGAAACACTTGACCGAGTTTATAAATGTGTTAAATTTGCTTTCAGTTAATTATTAGTAAAAATTATTTAGCAATGAATTGTAACTTAATTTTTCTTTTTGCATGACGAAGTTTCTGGAGTGTCTGAAGGTATCAGCATTCTTTGCCCTTGTGGCCAAACACGACCATCATGTATCCTTTCCTTTCCTTTCCTTTCCTTTCCTTTCCTTTCCTTTCCTGTGGCGCAACAGCCCAATTCGGGCATAGGCAGCTCATTGTAGAGGTTGCTAGATCACACACAATTAGACACACACACAGTCGGTTGGACTCCCTTGAACGACCGATCGGCTCGTCGCAGAGACCTCTACCTGACAACACACAACACTCACAAGAGACAGACATCCATGCCCCCGGCGGGATTCGAACCCACAATCCCAGCAAGCGAGTGGCCTCAGACCCACGCCTTGACTGCGCTACTACTGGGATCGGCATGCATCTTTCAGCTTCCCAAAAGAGGGCTCTCATAGCCTGAGGCGCTGAGGGCATTATTTTTGTCTTCTTTCTCTTGGGCGATGTTGTGTGATGCCATTCCACGTTTTGTCGTTTTATTTCCGGATCGAAATGATGAAACCAGCTTTTGTCACCCGCGAAGATGTTGTGAAGAAAGTCATCGCCCTCGACAGCATGCCATTCCACCAACTATGAGGAAATATTTATTTCGCTGAAGTTTGTGCTGCTCCGTCAGCATGCGAAAAATCCAGCGGGCACAACCTCTCCGACATCCCAAACTCTCCACCATCTCCGGGAACGCAGTGTGCTCTGTTCCAGTCGCTGCTGCCGTTTCCCTCACATGTGTCGATTCTTTCTGATGGGCTGAAGTGTTTTCCTTTTGTTTCTCTGGGTAAAGGCAGTTCGCGGGCTAACTCTGCGGGGCTGATTGGCTGCGACTGTTCTCGTCCTTAAAATGCTTTGCCCATCGTCTGGCAAAGACAGCGCCCTTTCAGTCGTTTCCAAATGTATGCCGAAGTCGTGTCCGGTTACCCGATGCGGTGTTTCCCCCTAACAAGAAACTCTATCATTGCAAGTTTCCGATAAGACATGTCTTTGGCAGCCATTTTCTCCCGCAGAAATACGACCACGTGACAGGGATAAGCAACGTGATTTTCACTCTAGTGTAAGACGATAGATGGAACAAGTCGTCATAACTCGCACATTGCAATACTGCCTGGCATTAGTTTTAACTCCACGACAGTCACGGCAGTTGGTACAACTGTGTAACGATATAGGGTAATAACGTTGGCATAAAACTTATCATTGCAAGATTTGAAATTTTCACAGCGGTGTTTGCTCAAGATTACAATCTTCTGGAATCTGATGCTGTGTTTTTGGGTGAGCATTTCGCCTTCAGATAAACTGAACGAAATTCGCTTTTTATTCCAGTAGTTTCTTTGGACAAGAAAAGAAACACACTTAAGTCAATTTTTAATGCTGGGGTTACTTCCCTGCAAATTGCAACGTACACAAGTACACCTAAGAAATCATAATTTCTAGCGACTCGCTAGGGATGGACGGTACGGGTATCGAATGCCGGTGGGGGGGGCGGGGGCGGGGGAAGGAACTTCACCGCCCGTCCAGACCAATACTCTGAGCTCACCCAGGCTCCTGTACAATGGATAAGGGTGAGTACACACTTGTAACGTTACCGCGTATCGTAACGCCGTAACGTTACAAGTGGCTGACACGGTACGGAGTTGCGAGCTAAACTTGCATCCCGTAACAGTACGGCGTAACAGTAACCACCATGTGTAACACTGCGAGGTTCCCAGTTTGTTACGGGTGCCTAAGTGAGTGCGATGTCTTTGCAGCTAGCAGCAGCTTCGTACATTTACATATATCATGCTGGAAAAAAAGAAAAAAGAAAAAACAGCGGCGGTGGTGGCAAACGCAACTGTACTGAAGCAGGGAAGTGTCCAGTGCTTCAAGTTTATTAGCGGACTTGAATTATCAGTCGGTCAGTGGGTTATATAAAAATTTCACCAGAATGTCTCCTACTCAATTTGAATATTTAATTCGATATTTTATTGTAGTACAACGGATGCTTTGGGTCCCATGTTATTTGATTCTTCTTATAGCCGTCTATAAATTCTATCACTCTTTCCTGAGTCCACTTCATTCTGAACACACAGCCACAAAAGCCGCACAAAAAGAACTGACCCATAGGACAGTGGTGTACAGCGTACGCGACACGGAGCATGTCCACACTTGCTCAAGCCGTAACTGTTAACAACCCTTCGGTGCGACCGGCAAATACCGACATCGCACCGAACAAGCCCGTAACGTTACATGGTAACCAACTTTTGATACGTTAAGGTGTCGCTATCACGTTACGGTGTTACGTTACGCGGTAAAGTTACAAGCGTGTACGCACCCTAACGGGTCTCTTTCCCGGCGATGAAGTGGCCGGGGCGTGAAGTTGACCACCCATCCCCCACCCAGTGCCGAGGTTAAAGAAAGAGTACAGCAATTTTTCTACGCCCCCTGTGGGCCTACATGGCCTGTTATAGTGTGAAAATTTTAAGAAGTAATTAAAATATCCGACAGTCTGGCGTTGCTATCCAAAAACACAAAGATTAGGGTGTACAGAACTATAATTTTACCTGTTGTTCTGTATGGATGCGAAACTTGGTCTCTCACACTGAGGGAGGAACAAAGACTGAGGGTGTTCGAGAATAGGGTGCTGAGGAGGATATTTGGGCCTAAGAGGGACGAGGCGACAGGGGAGTGGAGAAGACTACATAACGAGGAACTTAATGACCTGTACTCATCACCAAATATTATTCGGGTAATCAAATCGAGAAGACTGAGATGGGCGGGGCATGTGGCACGTATGGGGGAGGAGAGAGGTGCATACCGGATTTTGGTGGGGAGATCCGAGGGAAGGCGACCACTTGGGAGACCCAGGCGTAGATGGGAGGATAATATTAAGATGGATATTCGGGAAGTGGGATGGAAGGACATGAACTGGATTGATCTGGCTCAGGATAGGGACAGGTGGCGGGCTCTTGTGAATGCGGTAATGAACCTTCGGGTTCCATAAAATGCGGGGAATTTCTTGATTAGCTGTGAAACTGTTAGCTTCTCAAGAAGGCCTCTGCTCCATGGAGTTAGTTAGTTAGTTAGACAGTCTGGCGTTTGAGTAACTCGCTAGCTGCCAGCGACAGAAACCCTGATTCGAGTCGAGCCAGCATTCACCGAAACTTCGAAAAATAAAATCTGCCAACGTTAAAGCTTAAGAGCGACATTAGGGGAAAGAGTAAAAGACGCGTTCCTGGGTACGCAGACATTTTACGTTTTAAAAGTTCAAGGCAATGAATTACTTGGATGACTGACGTGTGGGTAGAAGACAATACTGAAATTAATCTTGGAAATATTTTTTAAATTGTAAAATATCAGAGCCTGTAGTCCAAGGATGGGGTCACAATGGTGCCAGATCTCCTGCTACATAACAGGGCTTTCCTTGCTTTTCTGAATAATCAGCTAATCAAGAAGACCTTGAACCACAGAGTTTGCCACTTCCATGATATTTTATTCGTATTAGAAAATTTCTGCACTACGTGTACTGACTAACTGCATAGCTGCTGGCAGTTATTCAGAAAAATGAAGTCACATTACCACTAGTGCTAATGAGGCATGTAATTGCAAGACTACTGCCAACAAAAAGCCTACTGTTTATCTAAAATTTAAAGGTAAATTTGTCTTTTTGCAGGCCATTAAGTGGTATGAGAGTGTGGATATACAGCTGCACTTATTCTTAATGTCGGCACTGTACGGACTGAGGGGTCAGCTTCACGCCCTGACCGGTCGCCGCGCGGTCTAAGGCGTTGGTCCGCAGCCACTTGATTCCTGGGATTCCGGGTTCGAATACCGCTGAGGGTATGGATATTCGTCACTTGTGTTTGTTGTGTGTTGTGTAGGTAGCGGCCTCTGAGACGAGCTGATCACTCGTTCAGAGGAGTCCTGCCGGGTGAGATGTGTATAAGTATGTCCAATTGTGTGTGTGTAATACAGAAATCTCAAAAATGAGGCGGCCTAAGCCCGATTTGGGCTGTTGCGCCACAAAAATATATGTAAGTAAACAGTTGTAATAATATGTCACGCTCCCTCTCATTAAAAACTCGACACGTGCGTCTACGCTCTGTATTTAATTAGCACAGCATTCCGCTCTCAGGAAAACCATGCAGGTTCAAAGTCGCAGGGCAAAACTAATGTGGGAGAACATCTGGGTTTGGTAGAGAGAGTGCGTGCTATATTTATTATATGATTAACAGTTTACGTGAATGTCTGTAATCACATTTGAAATAATTCTGAAGATAGGTCATGATACCCACTTTTCGTAGAAAGCCCTTTAATTTGTGAAAACAATCCTTCAGGAGTTTTAATAAATAACTGTTCATATTATAAAAGAACCCTGCGGAAATTTTCAGGTGTTATACATTTAGTAGCTCAATTCCTAAATATTTTTCTTCATACCCCTACATAAAATCTCAAGATAACGCTTGTAAACGTATTTATAATTTATCGCAACTTTAAAACTCACATCGACATAATCCACTAATTTGTGAAACAAACTACTTTTCTTGCAGGCACAAATAATATGAAGCCAAGCAACATTACATTATCCTTTTCCAGTGTAACAAAAAAATATATGCATGAAGAGAGAGAGAGAGAGAGGCCGTGCCATGGCTGAGGGTAGTCGCTGGACTCCCACTGCGGAGGACCGTGATCAATCCTATGCAGCCCAAATGGAATTTGTGTTGGGCAAAATGGAACTAGGGCTGCGTTATTCCGGGTATTTTACTTTTCTCCCGTCAGCATCACACCATCAAAGCTCCGTTCTCATCCGTCACGGACGCCATATAAAATAATAGGCTGACCGCGTCGTTAAACATCAGTATTAAAAACAAAACGGAGGTGGTACTGCTGTCGAAATTTTTGTGATGTCGTGCCAAATTGCCGACACTGTGGCTCATTATTTAATACTGTGCAACACCACAAGTATACCAACAAAATTTATGCAACGTTTCTGACGGATGTTCGGATTTAAATGATCCATAATTGTTCCGTATTCTTTCGTTGGTATGCTACTGGACGACTACTGCCAGATCGCTAAATACAAGACACTCGCAGGGACAGCGCGTGAGCCAAATGATTTTGAACAACTTTACGTCAAATTCTCTGGTTATTTGCTGTCCAACTGCATATGACACGCTGGGATTTATGGATCGTGATAAGTCAGAGAGATACGTATCGCGGCCTACTTGTCTTTGCCGTATCGACATTTACCAAGAGATACTGCGAAAGGCACTATAACGGCAGTTTACGCGAACCGGTACTATACCCTGTGTAGGACACTTTATCGCTGTTCCAGCTTTCCTGGAACCCCCCCCCCCCTCCTCGCCCCCCATTTCCAGATGAAATCTGCTGCCGAAATGACAGAACGGATCACGTGAAGTAACACAATTACCCGCTGGCCTGAACGTACCCTTAACAACACGTATCATATATCTTCGTGCACTTTCCCCGTGCATTTATTTCCTTACACTGCAAGTAACGGGTATGTTAATTTGATTTCAAATGCCTCTTTATTCCACAGATGTAATTAATGAGCATTAAACTCTAAGGAAACTCGTGTAAATCTACATGGACTCTCCTTAAAAAGTAGACAGCACACTCCTCCGAAACGTCCGCAACCACTTACCAATCGACACGACGTCATACCCAAGAAGACACTGGTCATCCTTAACACCCCCGCGAGACATACAAGTTTCGCATGACGTAATCAATACCGGCGTAAAGTAAATACTGAATTATGCACCACTTTAATAGAATCCAGAGACAAATATTCAAAGCCTTTAGGTCGTGAGGAGGGGGTTTTTATTGGTTCAGACCTAATCTAGTGTGGTTGCATTTATTGAATCCTTGTATCTATCCAGTTGTCTTATGTTGGTTACTTGTTGTGATGACAAATGGAGTTCTGCAATTTGTTTTTGCGTATCACATGATACTCTGCCAAATGCACAGGTGAGAAGACAATTAATTTCAGCATGGCAACGTATTACAGGCAGACTTCTCTACAGTGGCTGTTCTTTACTGTGCACAGAGTATTTTATTACTAAGTGGGTTAAACTTTTAATCCACGGGGATGGGTATTCTCGACACTAAACCTCACGGACATGCATCGAAATTTCAACTCAATTAGGTGGTAAACCCCTTCGGAGATTTGAGAATTCTGGGATAAGCTGTTTCGAAGGACGAACAGCTACAGAATTCTGGGAGCAACTTGCTGCCTCCACCTTTAGGGACCAGCAAGTCCAGTAAATCTTCTTTTCTTTGACTCTGGTGATGGAAGGGACAAGCTCCACCAAAATGTCAGTACGCTAAATATTGAACCATGGAATGCGTCACATCAGAGAAGACTTAAACGTTTACCAGCATCGCTGTGATAACCACATACGTCGCAGTTTAGATGCGTAAGCATGCGCAGGTGGAAACAGTGAAGTGGATTTCAAAGAAACAGAAACGAAAGCACAAACTGCATCAGAAGATTTACATAGCAAACGATTTTTGTATCTGTAATGATTCTTTGTGTTACACAACAGAACGGGACATTCTGGCCACCAGGAATAAAGACGCTGTGTCGTGAATTTCCGGCAAAAATCCCAACGATAAGAAAAAAATATACCTTGACATCATTCCTAGTGTTTAGGGATGCAGCTTGTTGACTCCAAGTTCAAGGATGGCAATAAAAGATATAAAATTAATAAACAAAGATCAAATAAACGTCATGCAACGTCAGCTAATACCAGTTTTAATAAGACAAAAATTCTGTGTTGTTTAAAGATGTGCCGTCGTATGTGTTCATCAAAGACTTGTTTACAATATCTTACGTATATTTTAATATTAGAAATTCACAGGGAGCGCCAAAATCTAAAGGAGGAAGTACAAGCGTGTTGTATTTATCAAGTGTCACTTACGTACTCTGCCAGCTATTCCGCCTCCATTAATTGTCAAACTCTCTCTTCTCTGCCCTACCGCCAATTGTCTATTCTTCCCTTCAGGCATCTTAGGAACTTCTCGAACTACCATCCTATTGAGTTACTACATCCACCAACTTTTACAACTTGTTAATTCTAGTCGGAAATCCCTACTTCCATTACTCAGGGAAATATGGTCTGTCACCGACCTGAAATTTGCATTCAAAACGCAAATTTGTAAAAAGTGAGTTTTAACAAAGCAGAGTAAAATAGTTCCTGTGCACTTTATCAAACCATCACCTGGACTGGAGGTATATCGCCATTCATTCTTAATCTCGGCAGCAGCTAGACGTCAGCGGTTAGCTTTACGCTCCGGGCGCTTTGTCCCGGAGGAAAGCGTTGTGGTTCACAGTTATATAAGAGATTAATTCGGACGCTTTGGTGAAGAGAAAATTTTCTCCTTCCTGCCAGATACGGATATTAAAACACTATTTCTACCTTGTCCAGGCCGTAGCCAAGTTTAAGTAAAGGACGGGATTGCAGAAGGGCCATTAGCTTCTTAAGAACGAGTCTGCTCCATGTATTTCATTATTTACTTACTTAAAGAGAATTTAATGAGGATGTCAGTAACTCGGGCTGTTACGGGTCGACACTCGGAGGCGTTAGTTTAGCATTACTTGCGGTGGCGTAGAAAACCGGTCAGGGTTCTCCGCGACTCAATAATTTGAGGCCCTCTACAAGTACTAGCGAAGTTACTCCCACATTTCTTAAAAAGAATCCAGAATACTTCATTCCATCGGAAGAACAGAATCCAGGCCGAACAAGCCTACAAAAATTTCAGCATTCGGTGGGCTTTGCACCTCCCTGAAACACAAGGCCTTCACGCTGCATGATGTGCGGGAGCCTCATCTGTGTTACTGACTGGCTAGGAATTTTTTTTTTCTTTTTGAAGTTGTCATTCTTGGGGTACGGAAGATCATAATCTCTCCTGCGTTCTTCCATCACTGGAATGTTTAGAGTTATTACACGCCAGTGATTTATGACACACTAATAACAAACGCGCAAGGCTTTTTTCAATCGAACTGTTTTTCTCCAGGCTGAGATGAGACAATCTAGCATGTAATTTGAATATGGTAAGTATGTTGCAATATGTTTCCAATGGTGTACAGCGTCAGTTAAAATAATCTTACCTCTGTGTAAAACAGTCTTATGAGTTTATATGTATATATATGCCTACGGGTACGTGTCCCACGGTTTCTGCATAATTCGAGGTGTATGGGTATGTTACCCACACTTTACGCTTAAATATAGGCCTATGAGTATGTGCACAAGAGCTTTCATAGCAGACAATAATTCTTGAAATCTGATATTATATGGGCTACTGCAGTTCAGGAGTAGACAGAATCTTTGTAGAAGCATTTCATAGCTTCCCTCAGTTCTTCTACTTATGTGCATCGAGGTCTGGACACAATATACTTCAGACGAAGTTTTATGAAATTCCATGAGTGTTACTGCATGAAAAGAACAGCCGACTTCTTGAAGGTAGCTTCAACGATGTTGGTAAAATAACGGAATTCAAAGCAATCCAACTATCATGAATACCTCACTCACGTTCCCGCACACGCTCCTCGCCCCCCCCCCCCCCCCCCCCCCCAACGGGTGCTGCTTGTTGTGTGAAACGCACGTTGTGAATACCCAGAAGTTCCCGTTTTACCACAAAGCATTCACGTAAAAGTAATGTTTTCCCCATGACACGGCACGAAAGCGCTTAAGTGGATTGCAGGTACCAGTCGACTGATTCGCAACCGTGGCGCTAGATGGAGGTGGGTGGTCATCCTCACGACCGGACCGCTTTACCCCCGGGAAACAGGCGCTTGTACTGTACCCTTTGAACAGGAGACTAGATAAGCCGCAGAGAGTCTGGGCGTTTTGGAGAAGAAATATATCGCTTGCTTCAGCCGGGATTTGAAAGCCGGAGCTTCCAACCGGTATGCGAATCACTATACTGCCTACACTATCTCACCTTCTGAATATTCGGTGTAAAGCAACCCCTGTAGAGGCCTGAATAGGCCCTGAGCTTTCCTGGAGGTCGAGGCTCCCCGATTTTCAGACAGTCGGCACATGGTGGTGGTAAGGTTGTCAGCCCTACGCACCGGCCGCCTTTACTGCCCACGAAATATTCCTGGTACTCATTTGTGTCACACGCCGAGTCCGCCATAGTGCGGCCGGAAGGATTACGTCAATGAAAAACTCCAATGGCACCATCGGGAATCGAACCCTCTACATTCAGGCTTGTAACGCAGCTTCTCAACCAACTGTGCCACGGCGTGCCACAGCCAGTACAGATCACGACAGATCAAAAACAAATGCAGAATGTTGAGTATTTCAGCTCTTCGGGTAGCCTTATAATATATGATGCAACGTGAACATCTGAAATCAAATCCAAGATTTCCATGGCAAAAGCGACTTTAAAAAAGAAGACGCTTTTCACCAGCAAATTGGATTTAAATCGAAGGAAGAAACTGGGGAAATGTTACATTTGGAGCATTGCTTTGTATAATGCTGGAACTTGGGCATTTCGGAAAATAGAAATACCTGGAAAGTTTTGAAATGAGATGCTGGCGAAGGAAGAAGGAGATCACTTGGATCGATAATGTGAAAAGGGAAGAAGTATTGCGTAGAGTCAAGATGAAAGGAATGTCCTGCATTCAATAAAAAGCAGGACAGCTAACTTGATTGGTCACCTGTTCGTAGGAACTATCTTCAAAAACACGTTACTGAAGGAAACATACATGTAAGTACAGAAGTGACCGGAAGACGAGGGAGAAGACGTGAGCAGCCACTGGATTACAGGAAAACTGAAGATACTGAAACTTGGAACAGGAAGAACTAGATCACAGTCTGTGGAAAACTCAATTTGGAAGATGCTATGGGCCTGTCGCAAGACAGAGTACTTAATGCAATACTGAAGATGAATGACGTATATTTAGTGAAATAAAGCAACATGCCTGGTACTGTTTTGTCAGCAGGCTACACACAATATCTACAGACACCAGGCATCATAAAACGAAGTGCTGACTTGTAAAATCACTCAGAAAGCAACTGGAAACTCTCTGAACACAGAAAAAATTTTGTTTTATGTGTGTGTAAAGAAGAATATTCAGTTTATGATCTTGAATATTGATGCTGATCTACACAAAGCTTTCGTTATAAACACAAGAGATGTGCGACAAGAAACGCAGTTACAGCATCGTCTTGTGAGGGTCTTCCATTTAATGAGCTTCTCCTGCAACAACAACGTACTGTGTGTTCCTGTAAGAGGCGGAGTTCAAGTACAGGGTCATCTTCGCACTCAAAGAAGGCACCTTAGAATATTCCTCTACTTTGTACCAATAATACAGTCGAGGAAAAGTAATTACCTGCAAACCTCACTTAACGTTGCCACATTACGAGTTAATACACGTAAAATAACTCCGAATTCTTAACGCATTTCGAGGTACTGGAAACGTAAATAAAATATCTGCTTGCATACATTATAGCAACTTTAATTTCCTGCAGAACATAAAACTGTCTACGAATGAGTACTGTTTGCTTTAACCCCTTAAAACAAAGTTAATAACTATGTATATAAACTGCCTGCTTCAACAATAAAATCGGCGCACTTTGTTGACAGAGTGCACTTACATATTTCTTTTGACTCTCCGCAGAAGCAGATCTTTCCCCAGAATTTCCGTATGTAGCGTTAACTTATGGATTTCGTAATGGAGTGTATCCTGTCACGTATCAAGTCACTGTTTTAAATTAAATTTTTCCTGAAAATATGAGACAAAGAAAGGTTAATCCTTTTTGACACCTATATTAAAGAAACGGAGGGGCTTTAACCTTTGCCGCAAGACCACCAAATTATACTTCCGAATTTGATATTTCCCCAGAAAATCACAATCCGCGACCCCTGACTCAAGCGACTGCTTCTCACCACTCTAACGCCTTCATCTGCATGTACTGTCGAAAAGAGTCGACGAAGCCTGGGAAACTTCTAATAGAATCGTTAGCTTGCACGGAATACACGAAACACACTGTGTCTCAATTACTCCATCATTATCACTTTGACCTGTTATTCTACCGTTATTTGTGCTTGGTTTTCTCCCTTCCTTCTCAGTGCTACACATACCTGACAGAAAGTGCCATAATATGTGAGGTTCCTTCACACTGAGCCTCCATCGGGGTCTATCTGGTTCCCTGAAGGAGCAACAAAACTAAATTTAAATGTCTTCGAACACTGATACATTAAGCCACAACAGTGAGGCGATCCGCCATTTTCAACGAGATCTTTCACATTATAAGATCAAAGTACCCTGAACACAGGACACTTAAATTTATACCAAATTAACCTACATGTATTCTTTCTTGCCGATCCCAGTGGCCGCGCGGTCTAAGGCGTAAGTCTGCGGCCGAGCAATTGCAGGGATCGTGGGTTCGAATCCCAACTGGGGCATGGTTGTTTGTTTTGTACAGTGTTTGTGGGCAGAGGTCTCTGAGACCGGCCGATCCCTCGTTCAGAGGAGTCCTACCGACTGTGGTGTGTGCTTGAGTGTGATCAAACTAAAATTACAAAAACCCTCGACACCTACTGTGAACAAGTAGGTAGAAGAAAGAAAGAAAGAAAGAAAGAAAGAAAGAAAGAAAGAAAGAAAGAAAAGAAAGAAAGAAAGAAAGAAAGAGAAAGAAAGAAAGAAAGAGAGAGAGAAAGAAAGAAAGAAAGAAAGAAAGAAAGAAAAGTACTCTTTCTTTGTCATGGACACGTTAATGAGACCCTGAATACTCGTAATTATAAATTACGCATTACAAAACTTACAATGCAGATCCATAATTAATTATGTACTTGATGTCGTGTTTTGATTTGTGAAGGTGAACACTTATTAAACGAAGGAAATGAGGACGACGAGGCAACAAACTGCAATATTTAATTATTCGATCACAGACAGATGTCGAATAAAGTGCATCACTTTTTTAAAAAGTTTATATGCTTTGCACGCTCGTTCTTGTTACAGCAGTACCATGCAAATTGTGACGTTTAAGAGTGGTGAAGTTGAAGAATTGCCTTTATCTCATTCATACACGTAGCGAAATGAACTGCCATTTCATACCTCACAAAGAACAAAGTCCTTCTGCATTAGAAAAGACCCGTTAGTTAGCGCTGTTCAGGGAAATAATCTTTATTTATCGCGGTAACCATACGAAACACACAGACGAGTTGATACGGAGTTTTGAAATAATCTAGACATGTACAAACCGCTTATTCTCATTCCCCCATATGACACAGGATTTTACATAATTACCTTGACAGCAAATCCCTTTAATGGCCTAAAATAATGTTAAAGTACTTTTCCGTGCACTGTTCCCCGATATCCGGAAGTGTATTGTTTTGAATTTTTCCAGGTTTCGCCCACTTGTCCTTCTGATAACGGTCATATTACGGTGACAGTAAGTATGACATACTGGTGTAACAATACCGACAGGGGAAACAGAAATACTCACAGAAAAACCTGTGTCATTACCGTTTTTTCCTCCACGAAACTCACATGGGTCCTCTCGGAATCGAATCCGAAACTCCCATGGGAAAAGTCGGGCGACTAACAACCTAAGCCACGTCACGGCTGAAGACTGAACTTAGGCTACGCTATATTTAAGGGATCGGTTCTCACTTGACAAAAAAACAGCGTGTTTCCGTTAGAATGACCATTCTATGAATGCTGTAGGCGTGTAAGAAAGAAACCCTTAGTTTATCGTGAGAATCGTACGGAACACGTAAGTGCACTGTGTGAGCACAATGCAGAGTTTTAGTACTACTGCTGGCAACATGCACACAAACCAATGCGTTTTGCAGTGTTAAGAACAGGGTCCATGCAAACCTGGAACTTATCAGTGACAAATTTATTCGTTTTTGGGGTTTACATGTCCACACTTCGTCAACCACACAACAGCGATGCGTAGTGTTGGAATTTAATTCAGAATTTGAAAAGAGCATAAAAGGAAGCGTTGATGGCGTATTTTACGGCGTTACGCCAGCAATTCCGTCAAATTACTGTTGTTAAACTGCTCCCGTGTGAGTGTGTGTGTGCCGACACAGAATGCCCGTGTTTGTGCCAGTATTTCCTGTCCGTTTTCAGATACTTCGTATAGCGAATTTGAAAGGAACAACGGAACCTTCGTGCCTTATATTCAATGATTCAGCAGCAGTTAGTAAGGACTGTGTCTTAACATGAAAGCGACGGAAAGATAAAACACGGTTTCTTTTTAAGCAAAGGTGCGCAAAACCCGTGCGCCAACTCGGCTGAGTAAACAAAACTTTTTACGTTGGCGCTTAATATTTGAGGGTCCTCAGTATGGAACTTGCTTCACATCACCCTTTTGGTACCTAGAATTTTGAGGTAGTTTGTAATTTTTGTAAAGCGTTTTACACACTTGTCTAAATAATAAAGATTTTATGCTGCGGATTAAATAAAGACTGGCTCATTGTTTGATTCGGTGGAAAATTTGATGTCATAAAATTTAAGCTTTCGGTGTTTAGTACCAAGGACTTTAGCGACAGACGCTTGTCACGTCCCTTCACAACACACGCAGTTCAATTTCCTATCACCTTGTGTTGGATGTTAGGTTTTATAGTCGTTTCATGTATTCTCTTACTTTGAAATGGCATATTGTTTCTCCGAAACCATAATTAATTCGCAATTTATTTTCAAACAAAAGCCAGCCGCATCTCCTCACAAAGCAATCAGCACTTCGTGAAACGAAACGAAGATTTACAGCATAATAACATGTTTACCTACAAATTCTAAAGTTTGCGTAGTCTGTAAGCAAAAAGGACATAAGACTAGACTATGCTGCTGACAATTACCAACCGACAAACAACTATAATTTGGCTGCAGTCACTCGATAATATGAACAGATTAAACTCGTTTATAATAATTCACGTAGCCACAGAAATGGCAAATTCGCCTGCCTTGTTTCCGTAATTAACACACAACACACGAAATCATTCTACACTGGCCCAGTCTTTTGCAAACTTTCTGTCAATCAAGTAATATTTTTAATGTGTTATAATGTGGCTCTCGATATCTTAACGGTAGGGGAAGGAGCAATTCCTCGAGAAGAAGTAATAACTGAGTGTAAATATAACAACTATCAAAATTCAGTTCTCTACCAGAGTGCTCACTAAATACCTATAAAGCCCATTACATAAGTAGGACGACTAAATAATAATAATAATAATAATAATAATAGTAGTAGTAGTAGTAGTAGTAGTAGTAGTAGTAGTAGTAGTAGTAGTAGTAGTAGTAGTAGTAGTAGTAGTAACAATGTCACTACTTGGACAACAGAAATGCATACAGTGTTTTTGGTGTGAAACTAGTACCATATAAGCCTCTTGAAAGTCTTCCGTATTAAATTCAATCTTAACGAAATACAATGGGATGACGTACATTGGATTCACCTGGCTCAGGACAGGGGCAAGTGACAGGCTCGTATCAACACGGTCATGGATATTCAGGCTCCGTAAAGTGCGGGCGATTTCTTAACTAGCTAAAGAACTATTACATTCTCAAGAACAACTGTCCTCAAGAGAGTTAATCAGCCGCTTTGTTAGTAGTAGTAGTAGTAGTAGTAGTAGTAGTAGGTACAACAACAACAACAATATGAATAGAATGGGCACCGTATTTTCACGCATTAGGAACAAGGAGAGAATGCACATTCTTGATTGGATAATCGTAATGGAAAGGATCACCGAGACATAAGTTTAGATAGGGCGATAATGCACGTTGCTGATAAAACAAGATTACAAACGATATCCTCGTTGACGTTGTACATAGGCTTTACCAAGGCGTTCCTTACTTTAATGTTGCAAGGTTTTGCGGGACAAGCGTCTATCAAACTTACTTTACTCCCTGAAGAAAACTGCGGGTTTTCTTGCGCCGATTTCCCTGTAACCACAAATGCTCAACAGCATTAAATGCAGATACGTTGCATCGAATTTCACCCAAATCGGACAATAAATGTGGGAAGTATGGACAGAAGCAAGCTTATGCACGTACAGAAAGTATGGCTTTCACCGGGCCGATAATCGCAAAACTCATTAGCACTCGCCAAAATTCTTGTTGACAGCTCCTTCCGAATGTTATCCACATCCGACGAAACATACACAAAACGGGGAACAATGTCATTTCGGCCTTCCATAAAACGTTAACTTCCACTGCACTGATTTTCAGAAACACAATCAGTGCCATTGCATGGAAATCTCCTATACCAAATTTCACATGAATCTGTCAGAAATATCAAAGTACGAATATAAATTCATTTAAGTTATACGTAAAATGACTGTAACTGTGTCGATTTGCACTAACATCACGCCATACCGACAAATACGTTAAAGAATTCTTACGTCGAATTTTATTCAAATCCTATGAACAGTTTACTCGTTGATACTAGGTCACAAAGAGACGCACAGACGGACAGGCGTCGTCTCCATGCAAGAGATCCTTCTTTTTACTCGTTAAAAAACGCCTACAACGGCTTTCAAAGGAATACATTTCGGCCCATCAAATGAATCAAAACACACCCATCCTCGTGATATTTTCACCAATTCACGAAATAGACAAAGCTTGCACCATGTTCAGCGATTATGTCTAAGAGCGAACCCACTCGACGATGATTCGAGACATTATGTTATGTTAAACAGCTACCTCCAAAAAAGCTGTAACATATTACGCGAGTACATGCCACGTACTGTTTCGTTCAGACAGATCGTTCCGGGAATACGATGCTAAGAAGTTCCAGGAGTTACGCAATACTCGTCGAAATTCACCTACAGCCGGCATTGCGTGACGCCGTAAGTAATCATGACCACGCAAAAAGATCAACACGTTCAGGACGTCCTACACGTAACTGCGCCATCTGGCACGAGGCCGAGCGCTATATGCAGCCGCAGGTGATAAGATTACGCATGGATCAGTTGCGCAGATTATACGTCGTTCGGCAAGCCGAGGGGGCGATGACCTTACAGCAAGGCGTAAAAAAGGCGGTCATGTTACGAACTTCGTCGCGGCAATAATACGACGCACCTGCAAGAACTGACGTAATGAACAAAACGCCAGAGTCAGGAAATCTGGTGCCTCAGCGCCGACGACTTAAACCTAGAATCGGCCGAATAATTTTCAGAGGCTGTACTACTGTGTCAAATACTAATTTATATTAGAAGCAGGTACACTGCATGTTGGACAGGTAAACTAGACACAAAAGAACACCAAGTTCTTTGCCATGGCAATGTTGACATACTCATTGTGGTATTTCGTGGCTTCTTTTTTACCTGTACGTTTTTGAAGTGTAGGGTCATAGGTCAACAAAACCACTCTCTCCAATACAAAGACAAACAAAACATATAAACAATACCTAGGGAGGATATTCAGTGGCTGTCTCCGTACAAGAATTTAAAAACAGATAATAAGAAACAATACACTACCATAATTTCAGTACTACCACACTTACTCCATGGAGCAGAGTCCTTCTTCCTCAGAAGCTAAGGGATCCTCAGCTAGTCAAGAAATCAACGCATTTTACGGAACCCAACAGTTAAATACCGTGCTCACAAATGCCCGCAAACTGTCCCCGTTACTATAATTTCCGTACAGAATGAACAAAGTTTTAAGAAATTTCCAGGAGGTGCGTCTCCACTTAAGAACGGTTCAGAAACACTGGCCCACAGAATTGGGCTTATTAGTATGAAGAAGGTCAGTGCCTTTAAACTTCTGTGTCATAAAAACTCAAGACTTAACATAACGCGTTCCATACATAGGCTCGTAGCCTACCTTTTGCAGTCACGTGTGACCCAATATCCCCATTTAATAGACACTTAATTGCCACTATAACGCTACAATTTGCATAATAAGATGTCAGAAAATTATATAGCATATAAGCAATGCCCTCTGAGTCAACAGATTGTCCTCGGCCTGACAATATATGCCTTGATCTGTACGTGTCCCTGACCAACGAAAACTAACACTTGTTTCGCGAGGGCGAAGACATTACTTCAAGCACCTAGGCATAACAAATAATCACTGCTTTCAAAACATGCCTAGTGTATTTTCCATTGTACAAATAATAAATGCATATTGAGTAATTACGTATTTAGTTCTGAAATCTCTCTGACAGAAAGTTTAAGTCGGAAATGAATATGGATAATAAAAGTCTAGCAACGATCTAAGGACCAGCGAGAAACTTGCAGTAAGTTAATGGCTTTTACAGACCACTTTCTACCTGTGGCGAAAGCAAACACACCCCACAACACACGTCACATCATCCTATTTGTGTAATATCCGTCGTAATATTATCATTCCTTGTACGCTTAGTGCTGTCTAAGCTGTCTGACCCTTGAAGATTGGACTGACAGGCTGTCGCGAAACGTCAGTAAACAACGACCAACATACGCTGAGTAACAGCACAGGGGAGCGGAGACCTTGTCTCCACCGCGACGGAAGCCTGAAATCTCGCAAACGCTTGCTTGAGAGAAGGTGGCAGCCACTGGGACCAATTGTACTTATAATTTATTGCTTCACCAAAGAACTGTGAAACGGTAAACCTAAGAAAAGGTAGAACGCAATATGAACAATTATAAAAAAATTTCAAAACTGTAAACTTTCTTCAAGGAACGTCCTGGTGACTTCGAAAATTTATTGCAATAAATTATTACTCCAATCAATATTATCACACAGTATGCTAAACTTACCTACGGTACAGCGATGGCAAATTTGTGCAGTCAATGTAACAAGTCATTGTTTTATTAAAAAAGGCACTGCCTTGCCTTATTTGTGAATTTCCTTGAATTCTATCAATGCCCACAACTCCTTCAGGACCCACATCAGGGAAAATAATCACTCAACTTGTGATGACCTGTCTAACCAACAGCAGTATCGACTTTCGTTCTTGTGACACTGTACATTACACGCAGTCAGAAGATAAGAATGTGAATCTGCTGACAGCAGCATCTAAAATGCATTCCGATCCGCATATATCCCATGTACTTTAATGAGGTTGTGTTTGTATATTCATTGCCTGTTCCATTGGTCCATTCTAACCCCACTTAAATTCGACAGATGTTTAGGAAAACCTTTAAGTAAAGAATTGCACGAAAATCCGACCAGGCGGAGCAGAGTTCTTCCATGCGGACAGACGAAAGGAAAGGCGGGCAGACAGAGAGGCATACACACGGCGAAGCTGACAGTCGCTTTTCACAGCTTTGCGAATGCGCCTAAAAAGAGTAAGGGGGCTAAGTAGCGAAGTTAGCCTATGTCGCCATAAAGCTAGACTGCTTCATTTGTATAAAACTTCAGAATTTTCCATGAAACATCCACCGAGAAGGAAAGGTACTGAAAACAAGAAAAGCACTGTACGTATAAGCGTGTTCATGTAACCACCGTTGCCGTAAAAAATCAGTATTACATATCCTAAGTGTGTCTGTAGCCTTAGTTATCCAGCATTGAATGCGCATGCGCCGTATTATATTATTTATGGCCTATCTGGCTCTATCACATTTTTCCAGATTATCTCATAAACGGCACGATTTTCGGAAAAAATTATTGAACACAAGACATGTGTTTTGGTTTTCTCTTCAACGTTTGTTTGAAACATTTCTCATTCTAGGAAAAGCTAAGCGAGATATTGTCATAAACGTACATTCGTCTTCATGTAAATTACACGTTATTCTTAACAGATTTTAAGGAAACTTGAATTTTCCCAACAGATTTTCGAAAAATACTCAAATGTCAAATTTCATGAAAATTCGACCAGTGGGAGCCGAATTTTTCCATGCGGACGGACGGACTGACGGACAGACATGACGAGGCTTATAGTTGATTTCGCAATTTTGTGAACGCGCTTAAAAAACTGAGTACGTAAGGCCTCGAAAGAAGACCCCGTCGTGGCATAGTTGAATTGCATGGACAGACTGACACAAGGAACGACCACTCTTAATATGAATATACTAGTCACTTGGCCCAGACAATCCCTTACAAATGAAGAGCCTCACGCTGACAAGAAATAGTCCGGTAACTAGACAAACGCATACTTCTGTTGTTTAGTGTCCTAACACTGATTACATGAGAACGTAATGCCGAGCAAAGTAAATCTATACACGAGGTTTAGTTACTTATTTTTTACTTCATGAAAATGACGACCTCAAAATGAAACATGCGTAAGTCATAAAATTGTATTCCTTTATGGCTCCACAAGCTTCGATCCCTTACGGGATGATACTCAAGGGCACGTATTACACAATCACCTAACTCACTGCACGCAATTAAACTAAAAGCATTGTGCATAATTATAAAATAGCAAATGCCTTTTATTATATCATAAAAATGGAGTGCTACCTCACACAGCGGTATCACTAAGTGACAGCTTCAACAAATCACACAGTATGTACATATCTGCGGTTATCAGTCCACATGTCGAGAATACGATTCATCGTAGTTTAATAGCTGTGTTGCGTGTGATCACATATGTGTTAAATCAGACAATCCAGTGCACTGACATATCAAAACACTTGGCTCACTGAGACAAAAAGACACGTACAGAACGAAACTTTTAGTGCATGCCAAAAGGTGAAATGTATACATAAGGCGAAGTCTTAAAGGATGCGGCTTATAAGCCACTTAACAAAGACGAAACAAACGGAGTCCAGTTTTCAAAAGTGTTCTCGGTGCTGCTGTACCAAAAGGGAGGCCGTACACAGCCCGAACTGCCTGTGATCGAATTCCCCCGCTCTCCCGATATTACACAGAGCACCTTCAGCTCAGTCAAGTTCCCTCTTCCATTAAATGAGGTTGAGTCGACTTTTGTGAATTTCATGATCCAAAAAATTGTTTGTCTTCTAATAAAAATAAACATGAATGCTTTTTATGCTTTTTGAAAGAACTATATGGTTTTATTAGTGGCACATTTGTAAGCTCTTGAAATCAATTAGGCGTTTCACAATGAACAATGTTTCCAAAGGTCGCAACGGTTATATCGGTTTCAATTAATAACGAACATCTAATTTCTACTTGTATCAAAGCATTACGGTACAGATACGACGTCCTCACGAAGGTATACACACAGAATGCCGACTTACGCGATACGACGGAGTGTATTCTGGTTAAAATTTGCCGACGTGTCAAAGAAACGTTATGCCTCCCTATTCACAGTAGGAACGCTCGAGGCAGAACAACCGTTAGAAGCTTCGGCTAATGTCTACCAGAATAAGTGCCATCATATGCCAGTACACTGTACACTTTATTTGTGCTGGAAACAGCCTACATCGTCTTTGCAGACAGAAAAGTGTTTGCTCTGGTATATTATAACACAGAAGGGGGCTTTACTTCAACACCAAAGGAGGCAGAATATATCGCAACACACGGATTAGACTATAAAATGAACGGCGGTATACTACAACACGGAAAGAACTTCCTTATGGGCGAAGTTTACGTATTCTGTGATATAACGTTGTGTGGTTTGGAGATACAAAGCTTTTGAAGCCTCCATTATCAGGATGGACGTGAGCGACGAGTGGAGAATAGGTTTTTCTGCCGTCAGGATGGAGGCAGGTTGTTCCTCCAAAAATGACAGTACAAACCCGGCAAACTACATGTTGTCGTATCCCAGAATACCGTATTTTGATAGACAACGACCGCCAGACTCTCAGTTCTCCACCGATATTTTACATGAGATGGAACAACTCTGTCTAGTGACGAGCATTACGGATCATTTTCGCAGTTCGGTTTATTTTAATCCAGTCACCACTGCGATTGGTTCCAGAAGGTTCGTTATTTTCGGACCCGGTTACGAAAAGCAGGATAATTTCTTCGCTCGAACTCTGTTTCTTGGAACATCAAAAACGTTTTTAAATAAAACACATTCAGCGTATATTCTAGAGCTCCAGTTCTGTCTGTTACAAAGTAAAGTGCCATTTAAATATAAACGTAATCTGTAATTAACTGTCAAAAATGAAGAATGTAATAAGAATATAAAACTATAAATATATAAATATTTCTTTCGCTTACCAGATTATCTTGGAAACACTTAAAATACAGGAGCCGGGTGAGGCCATTCAGTATAGAGACTCTGCAAAGGGTGGGGTGATCGAGGAACCACGGTCAGATTGCCGGTAAAGTCAGTCAATGTTCTTTTCTTCACAGCACCCATTCTAGCTCCGCGTCCCCCTCCGCAGGGATCAGCTGACAGACTAACATACTGATCACTGACTGCCACCTAGTTAGTGTTCAGGTTCACGTGCAGGTGTAGTTCCACGTCCCTCACGCATCTTTAGCGCGTCGCACCCCTTTTCTAAGAGACCATACAGAAAACAAGGAGTATTTTAACAACAGTTATTAAAAATAAGACACTGTATAAAGCAAGTAGATGCAAGTAACTTTCAAAGGCATGTCGTGCAAAGTGCACAACTGTAGAGATATTTTTATTAGATGAAGGGTTAACTAAACTGACGATATTAACACTGTAAAGACACCACTTAAGACACGTCCTTAAAAGAAAATAAATTAGATAGTCTGAATCGCGATTTAGATACAGGCCACTGTTGATATTAGATTACTACATTTTGGTACCTTCAGGTGTTCAACAACAGATTGGACAAAAATGTTTTATCCGTGATTTCAGGCTCGCGCCGCGAATTTGGTGAGATATGCGCTCTTCTGGGGTATACGTTGTCCCGAAATGTCGGTGAAGGTTTACCATTCGACGCAGCGTAATGCCCCAGAAGAGATATCTCAAAAAATGTCTTCTTTTCCACCTCTTCTCTGACCTAAGCGGTTGGAAAAACAAACGAATCGCTCATGGACTCTAAATGCTATTTTACTGCAGTCTAGATACTGGGGCGTTGGGGGTTGCAAGTAATTTATAACTTTATACACCTACAAGGAATTTAACATTTATGAAAAACCTACTACGCTATTAATTTCAATTTACATTTGAATGGAGATTCTAAATTTAAAATCTAACATATTTCTTCCGCAGAATCACTAAATATTACAACGTGATCACAAGATGCCCCAATTACGCTTCGTGCAATAGCCACGTTTTTGTGACAGCCGATAGGCTGCCTTGAAAAGAAAACTATGAGTAAGGAATGTGCACAAAACACGGTAAATATTATCTCCCTACTGGCTACGAACTTACGTGCGTTTCCTTATGTTTACCGGAAGAATAGACGTGTTTGTAGGGCCTTCTTGTAAAAACAAAGTCCACAATATTAACTTCGGATCAAAGCTGAATTTTTATACATTTATATATAATGGTCCTCACCCCTAAATTTAATTAAAACACCTTTCTTCGCATTTGATTTATTATACTTAACGGCATACATGTCGCAATACGCGTCAGACAGATCGAACCCGATCCTGGAAAGGCAACAGTGTTCATCTAACACACTACGTGACTATTCAAAGTTTTGTTGCGTCATAATTCGAACATTTCTGAGGCGCACCTTTATCTTTCACCCATCCGCCACGGTGAGGCACTGGATAGAAGCAGGAGCTGAAAATACACAAACACAATAAAAACAAATTATTTGGAAAGAATAAAAAAATACCTTTCGTGAATAACAACATAAATGCCAGAAACTTACCTGCCATCTTCGCGTTTTGTGCTTCATGGTGATTCATCTTCTCATGCAACGACAAATTTAAATGTGAAGTTCTTTCTTCAAGACACAGTACACTTTATTATTCCCGCTCATGGTACATCTATAAGTAGAACAACGTGTGCTGTATATTACTGTCCTTCGCAGCTACAATTATTGTTGTAAGGATAACGTAACGGAAATGTAAATACCGTCGGCAGTTGCCGGTGAAACCACACGGTATACCGAAGTAGAAATAATCGTTCTCAGATCAACAATCGTTTCTCGTCGAAAAACAAAACTTCGATATATTCTTACGTCAAAAACGGTGTGTACATGACGTTTGTTTCAGCATGGAAGTAAAAAAAAAAAAGAGCGTGGCGGCTTTGTCCCTTTTCTTGCTATCAGGATGGAATGGATTTATTTAGGTGAAGCCAGCGGCGATATGTAAGTATCATGTCCTAAATGTTTCCCTCCCTTCCTGACGCATGTGCTAAGCAGTTACATCGAGGATTATATGTTTGAATTGTTGTCGATACAAAAATATACAGTTTCAGGAAATAAGCTTTAGTAATATCGATCACAATGGTAATAGGAAAAGCAGAGGACGTCTGAAGTATTGAGACATGAATACCCAACAATTATCATTGCAGTCGTATGTCTAATACACGAATTCTGGCGGCTAGTGACAGATCTATCCATTTATAATACATTCAATTGAGCGCCTAAATGTACGCATTCTTTCGAAGTTTCTTTGTTACAGTAAGAAATGTCAGCAGTACGCATGTGTGATGTGTTGCTGCAGCACCAACAGAACCAAATGTCGACGGTTTCTTCACCTTCCACTGAAACCGCAAACCAAGTGTATCATATTCGAAGGACGCTCCATCAAAAACAAACACAAACGCAGTCCAACCAACGGCGTCCCACTTCCTTCCCTTCAGGCTTATGCAAGCAATTCGCCAGTCTAATAAGAAACCTGCCTAGTATAACACAGCCTGGCTACTAATCACAGAAGTGTCCCGACACTAACTGTGCAGTAGTTGGTAACAAACTTGTATATGCTAATAAACTCATTTTCACTCCAATACCTTCATTTGTTCTAACACTAATATCAGCTAAATCTTCTGCGTTTAAAACCTTAACATCGACGAAAATTTCATATTTACGACCACCTGAAATATCAATGTGTTTTATCTCCTCGATTCGTAACATTGCATAGCACCCACTTTTCATTCTTGCCAACTGATGTCCCAGATCCAAATTTTTATTGGTGTCACAGTATGTGCAGGACCTACCTATAATCGTTGTCCCACGACGTTTTTTCCCATGTTGAATCCTGGGGTTATTTTACGCAAACAATTCCCAAAACATTCACACAGCGCATCAATGTAGCAATATCAGTATACATTTTGTATGTTCGTATAAACTCAGACGTGTGTCAAGTACTAGATGTTAAAATCAGACGCCTGTATTTCAACACTGAAGCGAAAGACAGCAAAAGCAAAACTGGGTTCTGCTTTACTGAATATTTTTCCGTCCAATGCGAGTTATTCACAGGCAGAAAATGTACAGGATCTCTTACAACTCTCTCCTTCTCGCATTGATATCACCAGTTGTGCCGACCGCACCCTGCCACGTTAACACCCTGCGGTATAAAAAAGGCACACTTAAATACTTAAAACTACGACCGTTCTGCCACATGGCGCTAATTCACGAGACCTGTCCAGAAAACCTAACGTGGCCACCTAACGGGGAAGGCTGGGAGGACAAAATCACGTACCCGCTAATAAAAAAATTCACATTCGTAGGGTTGTCAACTCGACCTTAACCTACGCCCTGAGTCATGGCGGCTACCGCCGCAGAGTTGCCGCGCACGGCGGTGGTCATTGTTATGACCAGCCTGGGGCCGGACTGACATCGTGATAATCTCGTGTCGGTGCTATGGCGTACCTGATTTGCTGCGAGTACCCAGCCATCCTCCTGCGGATGGGTCCACAACGCTACAGGTTCAGCTGACATTGTTTTGGTCTTAACGTTACGGTTTGGGCGTTGCTCCTCTTCACTTGGTCCTGGTTTCGAGTTCCTGCTTCGGATGCATACTGCTGTAATCCTTGGATTGATGCAACCGTTGACAAAGTCACTGCACTTATCATTGCAACACCAGCACTAGCACTTACGAACCCGCTGCATTTTTCTAATTCACATCACTCATTATGAGCTCCAGAACGATCAAAACGTTCACGAGTCTACTGAAAAGCTAATCATGCAAAAACACAATTCAACATCACAAATAGCACAATATATTTTTAAAATATGTCGTAGAAAAACTTTTCACGCACAAATACTCCCGAAAATAAAGAAGACAAAATTTTAAAGTCACAAGAAAATAACACAGTGGTTGTGTGCCTGTCTGCCTGCCTACTGGGCGCTGTTACGTTCCTCCTAAATGCTTAACTTTCAATCATGTCCGATAGCAAAAGATTTACACTAATGTCAGTTTTTTAATACACTGTTACAAACGGACTGAAGATTAAGAGTGGACCTGAAACAAAAAAAATACGCGTTGTTACTACCAGATTATAGGCCTACATAAATTAGTTCTGCGTTTAGCAAGTAACTGTTGCAGTTTATAAGTTGCAAAGAGTATAAAACTCTTACACATACTTGTAATTATAATCACAACTAATCCACGGGCCGCATGCAAATGCCGGGTTTACTTATAAAAAACGAAAAACGACATTCAAGGCCTACTAAATGAGATTAAGTGGACAATGGAGTAAATTACATATACGAACACAGGTGACGTTCGACCTAAACAGGGGATCATTATTACAGACTAAAAACGTTCCTCGAATGTGAAATATAAGTGCATACAAAATTTGTGGGAGAAGATAAATGTTCGTACGTAACAATATGACAATATAATAATAAAATTGGATAATAATGTGGAAACATTTATTAGATCTGCACTCTTCTGGGATATTACGCAGTGCTGAGTGGTAATCCTTTACCGATATTTAGGGACAACCTATCGATTCCATCTTCAAGGCTCAAGAAGTCGAAGGCGTCGTGTCACCTCATTTGAAGGCCCGAATGAATTTCATTATGAGATAATACAGAAATCGAACAACGTATTTTTTTAGAGGTACCGGCAGTTCACGATACTGTATGACGTGCATTAATTATTAGTCAAACAAACCTGCCGGCCAAAAACGAGTCAAAAATTATATTTCGACAAACCTTAATTACAAAACAATTTTTCAGCACATTCGAATGTTTCAGGAATGTTTAAGTACATATTAAAAATATCTTCAGAATATCATTAGAATGATTACAGGTCAGCAGTCCAGTGTGTTTCGTACGTACACAGGAACATGGAAGCAACGAATAAACAGAAACATGCGCTGAAGCATGTTTCATGCTACACACAAGAGACATTTTCCATAAAAGACAGCGCATGCTCCACAAGTTTAGACCATAACATCATTACGGAAGAAGCCAGAAAGTACACGCTGGAATAATAAATTGCGCACAACGAAATTCACTTTGCAAGGTCAGTAACAGGCCAACTGAGCCTCAGTCTTGGCAGTACGAAGGCAAAGCGGGTATGCAGTTAAGACGCGTTATTTTGAGACTATGGAAGAAAGGAGTATTGAGCTATCTCACGCCAGCATCCTGGCAGTCAAATGAAGGAAGAGTGCAGAACTGCGATAAACGTCGGTGACAGGAAATTTAAATTTAAGCAACGGAAACAGCTAGCAGAATATGCCATCAATAACTGAGAATATAAATTTGTAACACTCCATTACATTAACGCGTTCAATTGCAATACTGGTAACCACAGAATTCGCCATTCTATACGAGACAAACAGAACTGGTACAGAAGCAGTAAGTCAAAGCATGAAGTCAATAATTTGCAAAATAAAGTGCTGCTAATACTAAGAGCTTCGTACTTCCCATTCCATATTATATATTTCACATATTTACCTTTTACGTACTGCTTCTGACAGTCATTTACATTCCTTATTAACGGCCAATGAAAGAATAGTAGCATATATGGCAGTATAGGTCTCGACAGATATTTGTAAATTATAATTTATCACACACACTTACCTGCCTAAAATAAAAGCAATTATAAATCACTGATCTTTCAGAAACCCTGGTTACGAACTTCTACGGTGGGAGCTAATTACATAATTACGTTCTACGTTACTGAAAACACAACACACTCTTACATTTAACGGAACTGCAATGGCGGCGTCAGATGTGTCCAACGAAGCCGTCTGTTTTATTACAAAGCACTATCCCTGAGGAACTAAATAACATGAAGAGTTCAATTCACCCTTACACAATGCAATGATATTCTACCAATGTTGCTTTTGGTCGAAGAAAGCCGTAACACATCTCATTAATCACAAACCCGTAGCTTCACGATCATGATTCGGACTTCCTTCCTACCGAGTTCAAGCCAGCAACATGGCAGTCGTTGCATATGGTTTCTTCTTCCACAGAAACCTATTCATCCGCACCTGCTCTTTTTCAAGATGGCCGTTATTATTTTATAACACGTAACGTAACCTGCATTAGTTCTTCGCGCAGGGAATTACAAATGCAAATTAATACTAAAGTTCAGAGCATATGAAATACTGTAATAATATTGCCTGTTCATTTATATCCACAACAATTACTAAGCAGACAAAATGTTAAGAGAAACATATTTTATTCGAAGATGTAACTGCAGAAGTGCAAATAAATGACTGACATTCACGCCAATCCTCGGAACGTGACAAAATCATACTTAACATTAATCAGCATATAAGTTTGTTTTCCTGGATCCCCTAACGTAAATTAATTAATATAAAGTCACATATACCTGCCAATTAGCAAGCTGCAGCTTACAACGTCAACCCATACCCTACCCCACCGCAACAAACTAGGGTATCAGTCGCAGACAAGGACACAGCCAACATCAACCAATGTCAACGCACCTCACCACAACAGCAGCGAATAACTGTGCTGCGACGTAACTATTTTTTCGAGATGTCGCGCGCGTCACTGTCAATGTAGTCCAGTGGTGGATTGCAAAGGAAAGGAATAGTCCGCGCCTTGCAGCTGAAGTTCCAAATCAAAGGTCGTGCAAAGTCCTAAAATTTTCCTCACGAATCTCATTATCAGAAATATAGTTTTTCCGGTTAAACATATTTCTCTGAATTTTACTCTGAGGTTAAAATTAATTATAAAATGTGCCGACGCAATATGTAATTTTGGCTGAGACTTAAGGTAAAACGTTCAGAATATTTTGAAATAAGTATATTATAAAAGAGTAATGGATAAAATTAATTAAATAACAGCTTCAAAACTCGCAATTTTCAAAGAACGTATTTTTGAGTTTTCAGATAAGGAGGTTTGAATTACAAGATATGTAGTAGTTTACAGTTTTAGGTAAGAAGAAACCATGGGAACATTATGGATCAGCTACGTCAAATTTTGTCAGCCTACTTCTCAGTCCCCTTCTCACCAACATGGGCCTAAAACTCTCCAAGGTACCAATCTTGTTATTCACACTACTCGAAGCAAAAACTGTCTTGGTAAATTAAGTTTTTTACTCCATTCCACACCAACGACCCAAACGGAAATTCTGGGAAGAGAATCAGAACACAGTGAGTCTGAGATTTGCTCTGCGTTGTAATATTAGGATAAAGGCTTTAGGGGGAATACCTTCACTCCTTTTTAAAGTTGAAGCTATTTCGACTGTAAGGACCGTAGCATAATATTTCTCAGAAAATTGCGCTTAATATACGAACATGCAGAGTATCACAACAAAGAAGACCACAGTCTGAACAATTACAGCAGTGAAAACTTTTGGCGATGGCTAACCTAATATTTAAGACTTCGTTGATATTGTTGTAGGAATTCAAATCACGACGGGGATACGGGGAATATTTGGCCATCAAGTCAACAAGTAGTCTGGGGCTCAGTACCGAATGGAAATGGTGGCCTTTGCGTCCGAAAGTACGAGGAAAAATGTACAAAACTTCGGAGTTATGTCTGTCTTCGTGCCGAGGTTTATATGAGCGGAAGTGCCCAGTTAGCTCAGTCAGCGTACAGGCTACGTGTAGGACGGTGAGTGTTTTAGACCCATAAAAAATCTTATGATATTTAATGACTTGTTATCAACTTGGCCTCTTAATCGCCCCTCTTAAACTAAGATGACTGTCACCAAGCAGGGCGATATACCGTACATAGTGTAACGCATCAGTCAACAAAATACCATACACACACACACACACACGCACGCACACATATGCGGTGTTTTGTTGATGTGGCGGGTTCAGAGAAAATCCGCCACTGTATTACTTCCCCTACAAACGCTACGTCATGCAGGTGTCTCCTCACTCTCCCCGTTAGAGACGCGTGGGGCGATGGGTATTCGGGTTTCTATGCCTTCCAGAGCCAATGAAACACGAAGAACCCTCAATGTATAAACGCAAGTGGATGAACTGATATACGGGCATCATGGCTTTAACAACGTCTAACACTGCGTTAACAGAAAGAGGAGGTTCGACACAGCTAATGCAAAGGCACTCCGTTGAATCCAATGCATTTATTTCCATCCAGCTCCCAGCCTCACAACTCATTTTCTTAAAATCAGTCGTAATGTTATCCTTCTACTTCCGCATCAAAATTCGGTACGCATTCCCCAGTTCATAGTATCACTAAAAAGATGGCCGTCTTTGAAGACAGAGGCCGTAAGCTTTACGGTAGTCGCCATGAGTACCTCAAAATCTAACACTACATTAACAATGTTGACCCTGTCCGTGTCATGAAGGGATACAAAAGGAGCAGAATTACAGCTCCACTCATTCTTAACCTCAACACTAGATGGAGATGAGTGGTTAACTTTATGCCCAGGCCACTTTACCCCTGCAAAGTAACTCTAGTACCCACTAAGTAGGCTGAATAGGCCACACAGCAGGTCTGGGCATTTTGAAGAAGATTAAAACCTCTTCCTTCCGCCGAGATTAAACCTCAGATCGTCCAACCCTTAATGTCCTTGATACCAGATAGACCTTGGACTCCAGCTTGACCAAAGCCCATTTCAATCCACACGGTTTGCTGGTAACATGAGCATAGCAAGCAGTTAATACTGACTTCAGTCTGAAATCAGCCATGCTGTCTGGCAAAACAAGAAGCAAGATGCATCGCAATGGTACTCTTTGATGTGCTGAAGCACACAGTTCAAAAAAACAACATGGGAGTACTTTTCTGTCCAATGCTCCCCAAAATCCGAATGGGCACTGCTTTATTTGAAGGTTCCCAGACTTCACTTACTTGTACTTCTCAAAAAAGTGGTATGAAGATTAAAATTGTTATGGTGCACTGGGGGAGTGATACTGACAGGGACAAGAAAAGTACCAGTGCCACTTCAAGCACACGGTTTTTACATAAATCCTGTTCGTACCGCGCAGTAGACACACTGCTCTCTATTATAAAAACATATTAATATTGTGCACAATATGACAATACACAACACATGAACACACTACATGGACAAGATTCAAAGGTTTCCAATGTTAAAGCGCGTGGTACAATACTTACCACTGCATTTTAAAATGCTTAAATAATTAACAAATATCTAACATAGATTGTGTCATGCATTGCTACATATTAAAGACATACAACACAGATTTAGCAGTCTGTAACTGACAGTGGCTCAATTTACATTATCAACAGACCACTACCTTGGGGTTGGGCATTAAGAAAAATTTTAACACGCCTATTAGGAAGAGAATTCCAGCTGTCCAAGTTTTAGCCATTTACTTCACTAACAGAGTTAGTGTCATATTCCCCATTTATTTTGTTTATAAAATCAAGTTAAATAGGTACAGGTTGTTTTTAAGTAATTAAATTCAAAATCCTTGCAATATAACACAATCTTTATTTCTGTATAAAATTTGTTGCATATAACATCAGTGATATTTGTTCCTGCCCAGTAAACTATATGAATTAAAAAGAGTAGCACCACACCGATCACAGTGCAACCTGGTCCATGCAGCCAGTGTCCAGCAGTTTCCATACAGTAGTCTCGCATGTTACAAAAGCAATTAGCCTGCCACAGGCGAGGTTCACAAGACATTACAATTACATAATGCCTGTAACTTTTCTTTACAGTGATCAAATGGCTACAAAGCCCAACATAAGCTACCACAATATAATTTCGGCTTTGTAGTTCCAAATAAAATTCAGCAGCACGCCTAGATATTAGCCAAAAGACAACATATATATTCATGTAAATGAAAATTAAGTCTTTGTCCTTATTTTGACATAGAATTTGTTAAGACAAAAATGCCTAATACAGCCATTCAACTCCAAAATAAAGGAAACATCTGACACTGAAAATTTATGGACTGCAGATCTTACAAGAAGAAAATACTGATTAGTTGGGTTGGTTAGGATGTGATGGAGAACGAATTTTAATTCTGAATGGTGCAAATTTGACCCAATAATTTATAAGTATCAAACAGCTTAGATAAAGAATACCTAAGTGTCAGACCATACCTCATGCAGTTTAGTTATTTCTAATAGAAAATAGAATCTTTATTTACACATTTCCAGAAATCTAATCCTGGTGGACAATAACTTAGTCTTTACATAACTTTATGGTGCACATTTATATCCTAGCAAAATTATATTGCAATCCAGCAAACCTGAAAAATTTTAGTTCTTAAAATAAATGGCTGCTGAGGTATTTTATTTACGACAGACTTAAAACTCCAGACAATCAAACTACCAGGCCAACTGTTTTAATCACGAAACGACCACTTCAAAGTGGACACCAGCACTGAACACTGCTCCTACTTTAAGAACACAAAAGAGTGTTCACCGCAACAATCATAAAAGATAACAGTTCAGCACACAGCTGACATGTAATCAATCTGTAACACTAATGGTTCAGCACAAAGTCAACATGTGATCAACTTGTAACACTACCGTTTCAGCACACAATTGACACTTGATCAATCTGTAACACTAATATTTCACTACACAGTCAACATGCAGTCAAACTGTAACACTAATTTTGCAGCACACAACTGGCATTTGAACAATCTGTAACACTAATATTTCAGCACACAGTTGACATGTAATCAATCTGTAACATTAATATTTCAGCACACAGTTGACATGTGAGCAATCTGTAACACTAATGGAAGACACAGAATATGAATTATGAGCAAAATTGAAAGTAATTGCACTTCATTTGCTGTGCAATAACACCAACCACAATGAAACCTCACTGGACAGTGATCACACACACATACACACACACACACACACACACACAAGTTTGATCTTACTGAAAACCCAAAAAATACTGTACACTACAAACACCAGTAATGTCATGGGGCTTAAAAGACACATGTACTTTCTAATAGCGCCCTGTTACTTGCACACACATATACTGCAAGTTACAAGGTAAACTTGTCTGTGTGCTTTATTAAGAAGCATATCATGAAGGTGTATAGCAAGCAGAGCTAAATCTCCATACATTACTAATCTGAGCACTAGATGGACAGAAGTGGTCAGTCTCATGCCCTGACCCCTTTGCTCCCTGGGAAAAGTTTATCACTACCAACTGAACAGGAGGCTGTGTGGGGCCCAGAGCTGGCCTGGATGGCTAGGAAGACAGAAGAATCATTTGATCTGGCCGGTAATCAAATGTCATTCCAACGCTGCTCAACCCATAGCCTGGTTACAGTGCCAACTGAGATATTCTATCTCCCATGTCACTGTGCATGGCACAGTGCAAAGGCAGACAGTTCCTTTAGAACTGTAATAATTGTTACCCTTTTTAAGAAGTCTTACCAGCCACATAATTAGATAAATATTATTGTCAGGCCATTTAACATACCATTCAAAGGAGGACATAAGGATTTATTTTGAATAACTTCCCCTCACATGTAACAAACGTATTTCATGAACACTGTCACATCTTTGAAATATGCAAATGCAATGCATGTGATGGCCAGATGAGGAGCAATGTCCTGTCTGCCTACACGTATACATCCTTACATCTATATATGAGTACACAGACATTGTTAATGTGTTAATCTGCCATGATACAAGGCAACAAACTACTGTTGCAAAATGTTAAAAATTCATTTCCAGCGTTTCTACAACTGTGTAAAATTTGGGCTTTCATGTACAGTGAAGTCTTCTTGGACAATCAGCTACATTTAGGTGGCAATAATATTTAACCTGTCGCTCAGCAACATGTATTGTGTTCTGTCAGCCCATATATGCCCAGTAGTCACTCAGCTATTTGCACTAAGACAGTGGTGTGTATAAAACAATGGACAGAGACACCTCATGCACTACATCAACAGCCTTAATGGTGAAGGTGGAAGGGAAAGGGAGAGAGAGAGAGAGAGGGTCTCCAAAATATTGAATACCAACTCGTCATTCACACGGTTTACTGCCCAAGAAGACTTCACATTGTGTAAATTTTATTAATCATACATGTCACAATGATAAACATGTACAGTAAAGTTTGTGTTCTGATCCTCTTTAATCATTTGCACACACAGTCAACATCAATGCCCCTGATGCAGTGGAAAATCATAGCTGCCCTCTCATTCACACATCATCTTACAATATACTAATCTAACATATATACATTGTTACAGGGACGAGAAGATCAATAACAAAACAGCTGTTTCAGTATAACATACACACAACCACAATTCAACATTCCAGTAAGAAGAAAAGTACCAAATATTTAACTAATGTGATGATTGTTTGTGACTCTGAGGCAGGAGGCGGCATTGAGTACAGTGTGCAACCAATGTGTTGTTTAAAGCCGCCTGAAAGTAATCTGTAGTCAGAATTAAAGTATTTTGAAACATTAAAATATGGTCTATATAAACAAAGGAAGACTGATTACAGGATATGTATAAGCAACAAATGGACAACATGGAATGAAAATAATGTTACTTCCAGGGATGCATCGGTGCTCACACATGAACTGTAAGGCCTATCAATCAGTTTCATGCAATGCTAAAGAAATTATTCTGATTCCCAGTACCTACTAAATGCTATCAGTTCTTAAATATGTTGACATGAATTCTTGGCCATCTTTTTGTGTCGAGGGCAGACAAACTAGGGAAGCCATTTTTTTTTATTTTAAAGCTGTCCATTCTGTGCATTTTTGAGATCACTGTATTCAGTACATTGTACCAACTAAATGGACATTATTACATATGAGTGTTAAACATGTAGCTCCAACCTGTTTCAGTATTAGCGCACGATCCTCAGGGAGCACAATATGCCAGGTTTAAAACCAACTGCCAATGACAAGCCACTGCTGGCTCTGATACACAACTCAGAATAAACACAGGGACCTGATCCACTTTGGACTGAGATACACACTAGAAACATGAACATACCCGTGTATAATGCCACAAACTACAAGTTTCCACTACAAGCTGAAACAATAATTTTAATCTGTGTAAATCATATTTATTATGTAAGAAGTATTTTAATCGTATTTTAAGCATAAGTTTTTAAAAACAATACAAGTTGTACCTTTTATGCATAAAAAATATAAAAAACGGAGCCTACTGCAGACTGTGGAACCTTGTAAATAATAGCTTATTACCAGCGTTTGGTTTAAAACTGGCAAATTGTGCTCCCTGAAGATGGTACACTTGTACCGAAACATGTCGGAGCTCTGTGTTTGACATTCGTATGTAACTAATAATGTGCATTTAGTTGGTACACTAAACTGAATAGATTGACATGGATGCCTCCTTTCCTTGTGCTTTTCTGATATCTATACACATCACTGATTGTTTCCTGTTCATGACGTTCATCCTGAAGATGCATCTTGAAGGCCTGATTAGATTAAAAAAGGGCTTCAACAAATGTCATTGCTTAAACACAGAAACAAAGACAAGTATTTACATGATGATAGGAATGCACTGCTCCACCTCAGCACTGGATGGAGACTTGTTACAAATATCTTATGATGCACAATTTGTATCATTTTCTCCTCTTTGTTGTTTTCAATTTATATATAACTTTCATGAAGTGTGGTGGTGTCTTCTTATGTAATGTTATCTCCATGTAACCATGTTCTAAACATTCAACATACAGTTCCTGTTATACAAGCCCAGCCTCTCTTCACCTCATGGTTTCTGTAATATTATATTCTCAGTGTGCAACAAACCCAGTTCATGAGTCATGACAGGTCAAGCAGAAATGCCTGTTGCTGGTCTGTCACAGGAATTTTTTTGCATTATCTTGAAGGCACATTTTTCAGAAATGAATTAAAAAGCCCTTTCATATTTTTTACATACTCACTTAGTGAATACGCATCAGAAAAACGAGATGATATATATCACCTACTAGCAAGGCAGCAATAGCCATAACATTCTATGGACTATCAACATGCTCATTATATGAACATGTTTTCTGACACCTGTGCTTATGTCTGTGTGAGAGACCTTGTTCTTGCATGGGGTGACCATAGCCACGACAAAAACAGTGATCAATATGGGATCATTATATGTAAATATAAAAATTACCATTGGAAAATAACATTTGGCATGAATAATGGCATAGGCTTTAAGTATTAAATGGCTAAGAGCAATTCTACAATTCAAAACAAGTGTGACCCATCCTTTTCTAGCAACATGCACCATAATAATCTCATGCCATGGTGCTGTAAAATCTTTCATAATTGTACATTAAAAAGCACCACAACACTAATCAAGTTTGCAAACATTCCACTGCATTACCTAAGGATTTACTGAAACCTAACAGCTGTACTGTACAACATTCTCCCTCTATATCAGATGTAAGTCCCTTGCATTAAAAAAATTCAGATGTCAGGAGTATATTCAACACAACTGAACTTGTGGTATGGAAGTTACAAAACACATGAAATATGTGCATGGTACTGCACCCCTTTCAAATCTGCAACTTTTAGTCCACCTTGCTCCAATCTGTATGCCAGTCATCATCTGCAGTGCTAGAGTGTTGTACTGCTGATTGTCTTTTTTGTAGAGCTTATAAAAATTATTAATTGTTCTCCTGTCCACAGTTTTCTGGGTGTGGTGCAAACAACTTTAAATCCAAAACATTCCTGTAAAGTATTTAACATTCAAGACCCTTGATGGCTCATAGCTGCAAGTAATGTCTACAACAACTCTACCAGTGCAGTGTGCAAAACACATACTGACAATGGTCATTCATCAGGTATCAAATATTTCTCAGCACACATTACACGAACAAACAAGTGTTAATTTGCATCTGTCTCGACAGTAAACATCTCTGCAACCACACCTTACAAAGGACAGGGACTGCTTTAAAATAATTCTTACAACAATTGTTAAAAAATGTGTTTGTGAGGCACAGCTCCTTATAAGATAAAAACTCTAACCCTTCAAAAGGCAGTGATAAGTGTATGAATCATTTACCTTAAGCGATATTCAATTTTACTTTGCTCACACAGCAAAGCTATTGGTTTTGTTTGGTTCCTACAAGACGTATGTTTTCCTTAACTTTCCCTGATGGATTGACCTTAGTGTCTGATATGCAAAATGTTTTCTTGGATATCGGACACATGTTTTCAAATATAGCTTAGGTTAGTTAGTAAAGGTAAAGAGTTTTCTATGTACACACCTGTGACAGTGTTTAAAACCTGGAATCACTTATCTCAAAACAGAGAAAGTAAAGAAGGTGTATCTGGCACAATCATTTGGCAAAGGACCAGATAAGTCAAGTTACTAAAATAAAGGTGCATAGTTACTAAACACATCAGCGTGCAGACTTGTATTTGACATTAATGAAGGAACAAAATAAGTTTTGATAGTGACAGACAGAATTACCCTGTCACCTTTAGAGGCTACATCCCCTGGGTGGCAGATGTAGAAGACCATAATTTTGGAAGATCCCAAACACACTGAATAAGAACCCATGAACCAACAGAGAGCCCAGCACATGGAAGCTTGAAAATACTGGGATAGTCTCTCTCCAGGACCCATATATATGATAGGGCGCTTATCCAAAAGCCTTCAGGAGGCAGTAACTGCACTAGACAATCAAATTCAGGCTAGCAACCTACTGAGGTCCAATTTATTGCTCAAAGTAACAGGGATAGACACCTTGCATAAAGGAAGAAAGAGTCTCGGCAGACAGCACAAAAGTTGGCAAGATTCACAACCTGCTGAAAGACACCTAGGAGAGAAGAAGGAGGAGGAGAAAAAGGAGGAGGAGGAGAAAAAGGAAGAGGAGGAGGAGGAGGAGGAGGAGGAGGAGGAGGAGAAAATATGCACACTCTGTTTCACCGAACAAAACAAAGTAGGACAGGTATGACCCCCACTACAATAACGTTATAATCAAATAAAACATGAATTCACTGCTGTTTCTCACAGTGAAAATTTACAATATTAAATTTCATCAGACAATGTTGATCCTTGTGTAGCACAAATATCACAAGACCCAGCAACCGAGTTGCTACATTGTAAACAAGAATTCACATTCGAAGTGAAAAAATCCCAGAAATCTGTTCATTCTTCATAAGTTATGTGTGAAGTTCATTTCATCACTAATAATCTACCACAATGTAATAGGAGAATGTCCCATTCATAATGTTGAATAAAACAGAGAGCTGGAGCACTTATGTGACATGTGTTGTACAATTCCATCAAGGTAATTTGGAGAACACATAAAACTTCCTCTTAAAATATTTTTATGATGTCATGTTGACAAGTTCTGAAAATAATTTGTTACTCTGACATCTAAAACAGATGGTCATGTGTTTAAAATCTTCAGACATCTAAAAAATATCTAGTAGATTCCCATGCAGTTTCCCAAGATCAACAAACTGTCATGCCTCACAACAGGGTTGATGGCTTCCACATCACTAGATAAAAGACAGATTGTCTACTACATTAACATATTCAATGATTTTTCCATATTTTATTATAAAATTGTAAAATTCATTGATTTGTTATGCCATTCTCTGGACCTCCAACAAATGCTGGGTTTAGCGTCTCCAATGTTTTGCCTTTCCCATTGGTGTGACTATTGGTCACATCAGAATGTTCTGATGCGGCTGTTGGCTTCTTTTCTGGCTTCACATAATGGCTGGTTCCCTCAAGGTTTAGGGTCTCTTGACGTCCACTACTTCGAATGAGACAGGTCACAGCTATGACTAACAAGATTGCACCTAAAGCAAACAGTCCATATGAGATGACAGCACGGGCAATGGGTGGAGCATTTGTTGCCAGACTCAGCAAGTCTGTCACTTCCTCTGGTAGATGATCAATTCCCTGCAACGAAACAACAGCAATTAAGTTCCAATATGTCCAGTTGCCAAGCCATAACACACAATACTGTCGAATGAGGACAATTATTTTGAGACAAACATAACTTTAAAGTGCCTGAAAACAAAAAAACTTAGGATACTTCTACATAAGAAGGAACTTCATGACAATTATAAAACTGACAAATATTGTTAAGGTGGTCAAAACACGGAAGTTTACTAGCCTGGACATGTTGTTCAGACTGTTGAAACATGATATCATAAAAAATTTTTATGGGAGAAACTCTGGGAAAGCGGCCAATCCAGTGACAGGAGGGTACCTTAATGTGAGACATCTCATTTTGTTTTGCATAAATAACAAACTGGTAAGGATAATCAAACAAATATTTATTTCAGCTTGAAACTCATTACTCCATCATCAGGCTGCAGTAACAACATGCAGAAGAGAACCTTGTAACATTATACACATTTATGTTAAAATAATAATTGCATTCATGTCAAGGGCTGTCAATGTTAACTGGTCAAATGGGCTACTAAAATTACTAGAATTATTAAAACTAGCATATGTAGGCTGGTGTGTATCTAGGACTTACTTTTAAGGCAAAAGAGGTGGAACGGTTGGAAAATCAATCAACACAACTGAGTTTACATCACACAGATTCACAAACCAACTAGTCAACTACTATAGAGTCTATAATACTGTCACGAAATTATACAGTTCTAATTACATTTTGTCCAAACAGAACTTCTAATCATGTCATTCCATACACTTCAGTTAAAATACAACCCATAAACTCAATCTCTAAATATGTTTATAGAAAATATACAGCATACATTTAACAAACTATTTGCTGTAACATTTATGTCCCAGGCATCCTCCACTTACATTTCTGCAAGTGTTGTTTGATGTTATTTGTATGACCTTGTAGCCAGAAATTAGCAAAACTATGTAGATGTTCCTTACTAATTTAATGTAACATAATACTCTTGTATAGTGTCTGCAGAGCACTTAAATTAACTGGTCTGATGACAACTGTATAATAACTTCATGGAACAGAGTCCACATCGAGGCTGTACCACTCACTCAGTAAAAAAATTCGCAACTTTTTTATTTTTTCTTTCCCCCCACATCCCAAGGGCGTATCAGAGTTTGAAATTTATGGTGTAGCAAACACTTAAGTACAAAATCACTGAATACTTACATCTTCGAACCACAAGATGGGAAACACAATATCAGGAAAGGTGGCCACCTGTTTGATGTCCACTACCTGACTGACGGCCAAATTCAGCTGAATTCTTGCTCGAGCTCCCAGTGCTACACCCATTTGCTGAAAATCATTAAAAGCAGGTATGCTTCATTGCAGTGTGCCACTGTGAACATACTTGGTTAGAAGTACAGACATGTTATATTAATTAGATTAATGGGGCTGGCCACTTTCCTGATTCATTTCTGCCACTGTGTTTCAAAAACTGGATCTGTCTCTATCTTCAGGTAAAAGGGGATGAGATGAATTGTATGCTGGTGGACCCAATAGAAAGACCTAGTCTGTGTCAGTGTGATAGAGTTTGTGTTCTTCTTTTTTTATTTATATGGTGACATTATTTTATCTGACAACTTGTATCACTATTGTAGTCAGACAATTTTGTGTGACAACAGACAGTGCAGTGCTGGCTGCTATTCTGATATGCCATGAGTCACGGCCCACATGTTTCAGTTCAGTGTATTGCAGTCTGTATTAGCTTCTCACATACATATTTAAGAAGATGCTGGAAATATTTTCCCTCAGCTTGCAGACGGATCCCACGTCCAACATCACGTCTAACAAACACATTGTTCATTATATGTCAAAGTCTTATAAGTTTAGTGAGCTGAGAGGAAGTGGTTGGCGACAGCTGTCACACAAAATTGATGTTCCTGTATCTTGGCATATACAGAGTTTCACACAATTAAAAGTGCAGCTGAAAGAAAGGTTAAACTGACACACTGGCAAATAAACAGAGATATTGGCATTTGGCTTAATAGGAGAATTCTGTAAAAGGAAAAACTTTGAGGATTCTGTCCTTCCAGGATATGACCCCATGACACAGTGTCACATTTCAGAAGAATGGAATGCTCAACCATACCTGTGTCAAAACCTCAAAACTCACAGGCATAATGTTCCTTCGGAACCTAAAAAGTGATAAATTAACAATGGTTTTGTAAATAACACTTGCATGGCATGCTGTTATGAAATACAAAGTAACATGTGAAACACCTGCATGAAGTTTCAAAATGTCATTAAACTAAAAGGAATTATTGGTTAATCCACTTTGTACATTCCAGCATACTTCACAGTACAGTATTTGTACAGAAGCTGTTATCTTGTAACTTACAGGCTGAACATCAATATAGAGACGATGCTTCTCTGGATCAGGTGGGCTGATCCCCTCCACAGCTTCTCGAAACTTAGGATCAGCAAGGTAGAAGTGTGGGAAAGACAACAATATTGGTGAGTCTAGAAACAAGTGGAACAATTTAAAATTTCCTCTAAATGTAATTAGAAACTAGTCAAAATACAGTTACTTCTGTCAGGTTTAAATGAGGACACAAAATGGTACCGAAATTTAGACATGTTTTTATCTCAAATTACTTCTAATGAGCTTTTAGTGGCAATACAAATCTACTATTGACAGAGAAATCAACATTGCTGCCATGCTGGTAGAAGCAGCAGTATATGTCTTTTGAGCTGAGATACACCAAAGAATTCTCCAGTAACTGGTGCTAAGATTGAGGAGCAAACCAGATATTTCCCCAGTATGGGTCAGATGCACAAGCTTGTAATTAGATCTGTGTTTTATTACATGTACTTGTTCCATTCCATTGTGTTATTTAAACAATGAAGTATTGCAATAAAATTTCCTATTAACACAGCTAGTTATGTATTGATAAAGTGATCCACACTCAGCAAATTAACTGCATGTTTCAGCTCTAGTGAGCCGTCATCAGGTTAAAAAGCTGGAATCAGAACACAATGATTATTTCTATATAGGCTGTGCTTTAAATGTATTGTTAAGGCTACCTATCAAGTTCATTCGCATTATAATATTTCTCTAGCATTATATGTGTGGAGTACAGTATAAAAACCTAAGCATGTATATTCTTCAATGTCACATTTTATTGCAGTACATACTTCATTGTGTTGTACTGTTATTATATATCACTGCAGATAATTGTACACACCAAACTGACAAAGACTGATGTTAAAGAGCCCATTGGGAGCACAGGGGGGCCCTGCTGGGCAGAAACAATCATTTTCTGGGTTCTTCGCCACATCTGCAAATACATCTGTAGGTGGTGTGAATCTATAACCCTTCACTCCACCGGCAGTTTCTACCTCATATAAGAACCTGCAACACAGCCAGAGTTATAAGTTTGTACCACTGTCAAAATTACATTCTAAGGTACACATAAATGATTTGTCCTTAGCATAAGAGTTGCACTGCTAAACAGCAAAACTGGACAAGTTCCTGCACTTTGTACAACTTTATACAGATTTTTCTAGTATTGTTAAGTGTTTGCAATGGGCTTGACTCATAGCTCAGGTGAGGGGCACACGAAACACATGCAGCAAGTTCACTGAGGCACCTCTTTGAAGACTGGGATATATGAGGACAATATTAAAATGAAGAATTAAGGAAGAAGATTGTAAGAATGTGCCCTTGTTCAGTAGAATGTCCAACGGTGGATTTTATGGTTCTAGTACAAGGAGAGGGGTTATTGTCATTTATTTTGAAACTGCTTACTCCATGCATTTTAATCAACTTATTTTATTTTACTAAACCAACCAAATGCACTTATAACATACATAATAGTATAGTCTTTTATCACTCCAACATGTTTCAGCACTTCTGTGCCATCTTCAGGGAGTCAGTACACCAAGATTTACAGCTGGCTAAAATATGAGAGATTACATTAACAATATGTGTACATGTAGCATGTCACAGTAAAGATCAATTTGCCAAGTGGTACAGATATAGTTTGTAATACATTAGAGCAATATTATGCGTACATCGTATTATTCTGACAGGTATTATAAACCAAGTAAAAATATAACATTTGGTTAAAATTCCACTTTCTTTATATGTCATAGTTTAGTAAACGGAAATAAGAAAATTACTTCCTGAGTTAAGCCGTGCACACAGACAAAGTTAGTGAGGAACAGCAATGAGGATATCAGAGAATAAACTAGCATCAGACTGTTTGTGTCTCTCAGATTTTAAAGACAGTATAATGGCATGGTATGTTGCCTATTTATAAAAGTTAAAAAAAAAAAAAAAAACTATCATACCAGAGACAAGCTAATTCACACGTCTCAAACAAACATATATATAGACAATTTTGCATATGTAAATATTTATACAAAAATGCTCAACAACACACCATGTAAAAACCAGCTACCATGTGAAACCTAATATACAATACGTCAAGAAAAATGACAGTAAGTACTCCACTTAACACACATGTACGTGGCCTATTGAAGGACATACCTGAGGGGAAGCAGACGACAGAGATCCTTATCGTACACATACAGTGTTGTGTTCGGTGTGATGTGTGGGGGGAAGATGGAACCGTCACTGCCATTCAGCCGATTGCACTTCTCTGTCTTCCAGTGAAGCAAATGTGTTTGTCCATTAAACCTGTCTATCAGTCCAAACTGTCTGATGTCATGGCCTCCAGTAAAGACCGTCACATTGTCTGGAGATGTACCATTTTTCTGCAGACAAAAGAAGTACTTCAGCACATTATAAAAATACATGCAAAAATTTCAACAATAACCTTTAAAAAGTGGCTGACAGTTTTGCATGAACCACATCTTATCCCACCTAATATTATTTACTACTCTTTTTCCTTTAAAGAGATCAAAGATTTTTGTCACTTAATCACTGTATATTCCAGAGATTTTTGTTGAGTATACTTCATTTCATAGCTCTTAATTATTTAATAATTCCAAATAAGCAGCCTATATCTTCTTGCACAGACAAATCACGTTTTGTTTTTAAGGTTGTCTCCACTGAAATTCCACCTTGTTATATCCAGTCCTCGCTATTTGCCCCGCCACAGTTTGTCTTTGATTCTTAACATACACAATGCTGCATGACACAAGGGCTTTACAGAAGTACACATTCATATATTTTTCAAAATGTATGTAAGAGAAATGTTTGTTTCTTAAAACTCAGCATTTTATACCTCATTTTGTTGGTCCATAGGACTAAACTGGTCTTCATATTCCCTGCAGTTAATGTGTTAAAAATAATCCAATCATTACACTTATCAGGAAAATCACGTTGTAAAGAACATGTTCAAAATGCCTTGAGGTTTAAGGAAAACTGAAGCAACTATTATGCTGGGAATAATACTGCAATTATTATTAACAAAAATGAGATTTTCTAAATTAATTTTTTGGACTTCGCCCACTGTTCAGTATTTAAAAGTACAGAGAATAAACTAAACTAAATAAAATTACTGCAACTTAATTAGTTCTTAATCTTTCACATTTTCACAGTGGGCACAGAGAAATGTCTAAAAGATGAATGGTGATAAAATATGAATGATATGGAATAGTATGACAGATAAAATGAAACTGAATTCAAATTAAAACCTTAAAAAACAAAACACATATCAGTGTAAGTGGTGAATGCATTTCCAAACTGAAGTGCTTTGTACAGCATGCGTAGTGCTGTACCCTCCCAGCTGTGCGCTGTGTAGTGTAGGAAACCTGCTGTGCAGGACACACACATACACACACATTAATGTGCATTACACACTACAAATACTGCTCCTAGCACACTCACCTTTCTCCTCACTTCCTACAATTACTAAACACAAAGGAAACCAATTCTGTTATTTTAATTGCCTTTGCATGTAGCTTACACTTTATCAGAATCCGTGTGTCAGAATATGATGGCACTTCATGATAGCAGAGTCAGTGATGAGACTTTCTACATCTGAATGTGTAAAGTTCAAATCCTAGTACAGGAAATGCTGTTTGTCTCCTTAAACACACCAAGACTTGCAGAACAGAACATCCACAAATCCCGCAACATCATAATGCCGAAGTCCTACATATAAAATCCATGTAGCTGCAGCATGAAGCTGCTCACCCACTTACATCTAGTAATAAGGCCTGGAATGCAAAGAATTACACACACACACACACACACACACACACACACACACACACACACACACACACACACACACACCCACACACACACACACACACACACACACACACACACACACACACACACACACACACACACACACACACACACACGCCC